>VXBU01000177.1:102176-232313 GCA_013400315.1 Bombycilla garrulus | reverse complement strand
CCCCCTGCCAGGACAGCTCCCTTGGGAGGGGCTCCTGGCACAGTCCGGCCCAGCCCCTCCCTCCCTTGGGTCTCAGTGGCCGTGGTGTAGGGGAAGCCAGGCCGAGGGCACAGCACCTCTGTACCTGTTCCAGGCCAGAAGGAAAGAGAGCGATTCCCGGGCAGTCCTGTGCAAATGTATATCTTACTGAGATGCATTTCACTTTTGATTGGCTCATTTCCTGTCTATCTTTAAAAACGGCCACAATTGGTGTTGCACTGAGCTCATGGGAAGTTCACAGGCAAACCTCACTTCCAGGGGTGGCTATTTTCCTGCCCAACAAAATGTCAATCAATCTCAAACCAGCACAACAGTCTTCAAAATTTTCTTCTTATTATTACTGGAATACTTAAGCTTATGTTAAGACCTTTTTTGAGCTGACATTGACAGATGATCTTTTATCTACAGTTTAAATAGGGAATTTGAAAGAGCATTTCTTCACCCTGTCTGTAGTCCTATCTTCTAAGATACCTTCAGAAAATCTATCCTGAACTATAGGCAACCACTTTACAAATTGATTGATTGTAACATCCCCTGAAATTTCATATGCCACTTCTCAAGTAACATTTTTTTCCTCCTTAGAAGTGCTATAAGTCCTGACCCGACATCTTTACAAAACAAGTAATGCCAAAGTTGGTGCACGTAAGTTACCTGGAAATGACAGTGATAGAGAAGTCATTTTATGAAATGCTGAAACTTAGTCCTGCTACAAAATTTGCATTCACCTGACAGTGGCTGGATAGTACAGTATCTTGTACTGCTTCAGTATATCCATAGACA
The DNA here is from genome assembly GCA_013400315.1 of Bombycilla garrulus. Lineage (NCBI taxonomy): Eukaryota > Metazoa > Chordata > Aves > Passeriformes > Bombycillidae > Bombycilla > Bombycilla garrulus. Next base: position 231,494 of record VXBU01000177.1, on the reverse strand, counting down.
TCTCTAAATTTGAAAGGTTTACACTGCTGTACACTAGGTGTTTTAAGTCAAAGTTTTCTAGCACTAAAATTAAACAGTAAACCAGTAAATCAATACACTGGTTTAAATGTAAAATTAATTAGGATGCAAGAAAGTTTTGGTTTTTTTTCCCTTCCTAGTGTTATTCATTATCTACTGATAAGTTAGTATTTTCTATTTACACACAGTCAGAACTAAAATCACATGATTTCTTCCATTTTCAGTGTGAAAATCAAGCTCCTATTGCTGCTAATGACAGATATAAATTGCATAGAGGAGAGTACTTTTTTAAAAAATTAATTCTTGGTGCAGTATATTAATCTCCAGATTTAAAATTCAAGACATAACTTCAGTTATGATCTCTGTCCAAGAATGTAAAAAGCAGCACATCATAGATTACAAAGCTGGTGATAATCTACTTGAAGAGCTGCAATTTTTCAAATTTGATGCCAAAGGTAAATCCAGATATGTCTTTAGAGGCCGTGCATTTTTGGTAATGAAAAGGTTTTGTTGCACTACTAAGAGTCCATATAACTCAACTTCCTCTGGTACAAAAGTATACAGTGCACATACAATTTAATTTCTGTTCTATAAAGGCTTGTTTTAAGATTTTTCAGAGCAATAATATCTTTAAAAAGAGCAATTTCTTGTCTGTATTGATTAAAGGGTCACAACCAACTGAAAAGTTGAAATTTTGTTTTTCCAACTTCTAACTAGAAAACATTTGCAGTTTTCACAATTGATGTTTAATAATCACAATGCTACAACAATTTTGCCTAATTTTATAGATATTTTAAGGGAAAATTTTATAAAGAAATTAAAAACATTTTAACTAGAAATATAAAATAAATAAGGTTATAAAAAGGCTAATAAAGGAAGAAGGGAAAGAAGTAGAGAAGCAATTCAGAAACTGACACTTCTATTTGAATTTAAGGAGTTTTTAAATAAGATGAAACAAACAAAGAAAGGTAGTTTGAGAATATTTCAGACAAAATAATTGTGTGGGTGCTGCAGAGCTAGAAAATAAAGAGCTAAAATGGAAATAGAGTTGTTCAGTCAGTGCATTCATGGAGATCAAATTTAAATATTTTCTTCACAAGTCGTAAGATCTGTGAAGATGGTAAACGTGATTTAAATTTATGGAGGCATTTGACTTGATGTTACATGACACTTTAATTAAAAATTATTTCAAAGCTCTGCAAGGGCTATTTTAAAATTATTAAAGATGGCTAAATGATAGATCTCAAAATGTCAATATAAATTGAAATAGTTCTTATTCATCATCAAATCTTTTCACTGAACTCACTTAAGGCAGTTGGATGCATCATATATTTATCCAAGATCTTTAAGAAGCTTTAAAATTATTACTGGTATTGTGGGAGGAAGACCAGAGACAGGGTGAATGCTAAAAAAGGGGAAGGCTAACTTCCAGATGAAGCAATCTGAGGCTTTTTGCTCAAGCAAGAACCAAAGGGCAGGACATGCTGTGGCACATCCCACAGTCTTGACCTCCCACAGCTTAGGACCTGCTCTGTCTGTCACTGGGAGAGCCTTTTCCTTCACTAAGAGCCAAGCAGCAGAAGGGGAAAGTTATTTTTCCTCCTGATCTGCACAGCCAGGGTGTAAACCTACAGCTAGGATCAGGAAAAAGATCCTAAAAGACACCATTTAAATGAAAAGTATTTGTGTTTCTTCTACATTTCTTTGGAGGCTAGAATATTATTTTTCCTTTCCAAATATCTGTCCCCTACAGAAAAAGAATTAGAATGAACAGCAGTGCTGGTCTAAAATAGAAAGGAAAAGATATATAGCTTTTCTCTATGGGAGCAGTCTACTTAATTTCAAATGCAGATGTATTCTGAATAGTAAAATGGTCTATATAAGTGTTTAAGGCAGAACATTACTTCTTTGGTTTTTAATTTTATGATATTTGTAGTTGTGTGATTACACAGAAATAAATTCTAAGGCTATGACTATAAATCAGCAAAGTTCAGTTTATGTGAACATCAATATTTAAAACTAGTGTTCAGCATGCCATAGTTTCATTTTTTCAGTATTATGCAAGGTTCTCAAAAAAACCCATAACATCTTTAATGAGAAGGCATTGTAGAGTGCTGCTTTTTCTGATTCCTGTATTTTTCAAATTTCCTTTAATTGCAACACAATCAATAATATTCTATACTTTATAAGACTTTTTTATTATTTTAAACTTAGTCAATAAATTATGGGAAGTTAAAGACCAAAAAGGAGGCCTGATGAAAGTTGCAACTGGAAATACCTTTGAGTGTTCAAAACCAAAGAGATATCAATTAATATGTATGACATTCTTTTCTTTCCAAAGTGCTACTGCTGCTATTCCCTTTCCAGTGTTTAGGAAGTCATTAGGGAACATATTCATCCCCAACAAATGATTTGTCAGGAATACTGTAAGAGAGACAGTTTGTAACTGAAAACAGAGCAGGGACCACTATTGGAACCATGACTGTCACTGAAAACACTTCGGTTCAACTTTACAATAGCATAAAAGATGTGTTAAACCTTCCCTCATTGTCTGTGGGAGCCAATAAAGATTCTGATCTCCCTGGAAAGTCAACCTGCCTGGCCCAGTCATGTTGGCTGCCTCTGGATGCTCTGCAGGGATCAGATGCCCAGGGAGCAGCACTGCTCACTCACCCCTCTCTGATCACTCTGTGATTTTATTAAATCAGTGTAATTAAGAGAAAGGTATTAACTAATTAACATATGGGCCACATCCCTTTCTTCTCTTATTACCAGGCCCTCAAGAAATACTTCAGGTCGACTAGGAAACCAGCTGATTTCTTTTTCTTTCATCACTTGGAGACTGATCTTTTCCAGTGGAAAACAGCTCTCAGGTGATATCTCAGCTGTTCACAGGGCTAGCACAGCTCTCCTGCAGTGAAAGCTTTCTAACTCCCAACAATGAAAGTGTGGTAAGGTTAAAGCTGGATGAGTATGCCTGAAAATTATGACTAGCGCAAAGCTGCATTATTTGCAAGAATTTCGTTATTTTGTTCTCAAGATTAAAAATTGAAAAACGAAACAAAACAAAACGCAATAAAACAACAACAAAAACCAACAAAAATCAATGAAAACACAAACAAAAAACCCCTAACAATTTTCTTTCACGAATGATATAGACATGCTTTCCTAGATGACAGATGTGTGAAATTAATCAAGCAAAATTCAGCAGTCACATAAATATAAAACATCAGTTTTGGATTAAGCTCAATATTTACTTAGAAGCTTGCTTAATAACTTTATCATTGGTAGTTCACTTTTAATTTAGAACTATGTTACAGCAGCCTTCCAAATATTACTTATAATAAATGGATACATTTGTGTCAGGTATAACTAGATTCTAAATAGTTTTCAAAAATATTTAGAATCTGCCTTTTGGACGCCAGACGCTATGTGCCCAAGAAATGTAATGTTTCACCTAATTGAAGAGCCTAGAATGCATACTGCATTAACATGAATTTTGACTGAAGTCACCATGTACCTAATTCTGTATTATAATGAACTGATCAAACAATAGATAAAGGCTCTGCAAAGGTAAAATTTAAATTTATTTTCTTAGATGGAAAATGGATTTGTAAAATTCTGGTCTACAAAACAATATCAGAATTAACTTCTTCCAAAATACAAAATGAAAATCTCTACTATAGTAAGGTGTTTGCAATTTAGACACTTCAATCCTAAAGTTCTTGATCAAGTGAAAATTCTGGCTTCTGACGTATATGAATAAAATCACTGAGTATTGCAGACAGTTTGATGTTGAACAGAATTACTTGGATGCTCAAATATCAAGATTGAGTCCATCTCTTGTGAAATGGAGACTGAGCAGAGATTGCTATATGAAGATATATTTCAGTTACAAATTTAATTTTTTTTCAACTGCTGAATTTTCCTGCCCAACAAAATGTCAATCAACTCTAAGAAATACCATTAAGAATTCATTGTTTTAAAGTCTATTTAGATGGTAAATCAACATCGGTTCTTTTTGCTCTGAATATTTGAGATGCATTATCTGAAGGATTATTTTCTGTCTTTAGCAGCTGGATATATTTTAAGTTAGATTCATCTGTTATGAAGTGTAAATTCACACATTTCAGGATCAGAATGCAGAAGATGATAAAAAAGTGCAGCTTTAAGAGATGATCCATAGGAATTCTAGTGTCAACAGGCAGCTGTCACATTTGCATGCATTTCTCATACCCTGCTTGGATCTGAAATGGATAGCTGCCAAAGAGAATAAATTTGCTTTCTTTCTCATCTAAGACCTTCTCCTTGTTTGTAAATAATATATTTTCATCAGGAATGCATGAATATGTAAAACCCCTGGAAAAGATAACATATGTATTTATATAATCACTCATAGCCAGGCCATATTACTGCAATAAATTATATTATTTGGTGTAATAGTGAGGATAAAATGATGATCATAATGAACAGAGAGGCTATTACTATTACTGTTCTTACACTTCTGGCGCCAAGACCATATTATTCTCATTTGAGTCAAATTTTTGTCAAGGCAGATGTAAAAATCATAAACCTGATGACGCATCCTGCATTTCAGAATGAACTTCAGATAAAAACAAGAGCTGTTGTCCTGGGGTGACTTTATGCTGCTTGTGTCCCCAATCACCTGTTCTGTTTGTGCTGGATATTGACGTCTGCACCTTTAAGACTGGCTCAGAGTGGGAAAGTGGGGAGAAGAAGAGTGGAGTTTGTTTTCAGAAATTGCACTTGCTTCCCTGCATCCTTCTCTTGGACTGTGTTGTCTGCAGCACAGACAGAGAGCGAGAGAGAGCTTTCCTTTGCTTTTAGTTAGTTTGTTTTTTAGCTACCTGAGGAAGTGAAGTTCACCGGACTGCAGTTTTTCTTTTTCTTGGAACTGCTCAACCCTGCTCTGGACTGAAGGCCCAGAAGAGCACTGGGAGCTCACACCTGTGGGCCACTGGGCCTGGGACGTGGCATTTCCCAGTGCTGGAGGGACTGATAACAGACTGAGTGAGCTGAGCTACATCTGTGACAAGGACTTCCTGAATTTGCCATCTCTTCAGAACAGCAAAAAGTTTTATTGTTTAATATTATTAATTTTTTTGTGTTTGTGAGTGCTTTGCTTGTTGAATGAACAATTTTTTCCCACTTTTCTCCAAAGAAATCTTTTCCCGAACCAGCTGGGAGAGGGGCCACTTGAATCTGCTTTTCTAGACGGACCCCTTTAGAAGTTTCCTTTCAAATTTGCCCTCAACCAAGAGAGCTGTGCAGGGGGTAATAAAACCAGCAGATGATCACTCTGCTTTCCCCTTCAAACAGTAGGCTATCGGTAAGAATCTTACTTGCAGGTCTCAACTGCCCTCGTGATAAAAGTGTTATTGTAGTGACTGGGGTGACACCTCCCAATGTCACGGAAGGACTGTGGCTACCCCATATTTGCAGATGTCTGCATCAACCATGAAAATTTATATTCTTCTTTTGGATCCTTGATTAGAGTACTGCAACATTTTTCCAGGCTGTAGGAAAGGCAACTTTGTTTTACTCTTATTATTTATTTACTACTCTTAGTATTTATAAAAAGCCCCACTGCACTGCTATCTCACACTGACATTATCCTCCTGAAACTGGTCACAGAGTGAAAGAACAACAGTTACTTACAAGAGCAAAGTCATGAAAGGCTCATGTGGACATCTACTCTCATTGGCTTTTTTGCTAGTGAGAACCAAAGGCCATCATAGTCTTGTGGTGACTTCACCCCTGAAAATTTTCAGTGAACAGCAAATATTTGACTCTCTGCATAAATTGTTCCTGATGTTACAGTTGTTCATACATTGGTTCAATGTGAGACTACAGTGTCACTTTGCTAAGTGACTTGTGAGCTATTTGTCATAAATAAAATTTGCCATGAGAACTTAAAAACCTAAATAAAATCTATCTGTGCAGAGTTTACAGTGCAAACACCCAAATTTCCTTTACCAAGAACACATTCTACCAAACTTCTTTTAGATGGGAGGAGCTGTGAGCATATATCTATGAAAATGTATTTCAGGAATTTGTTATGCAGATAATAGTGTGCCCAAAATGTAATTTCAAGGTATTTACCAGGCACACAAAGCCTCACACCCTTCTACTTGCTACGTACCTGGAATGTAGATCTTATATTTATTGAGCAGGGATTGTACCTTTATCCTCTTGATCTGCATATGAAATTGCATCAGTAGATGCTATATGGTCTGACTGCAAATATGGTTGTTTTAACACCTCACAAGCAAGGAAAACAAAAAAAGCACTGAGCATCCAACATTTATGCTAAGTCTTATCTTATGAACTGATAGCATCATGAGATAACTTGTGACTGCTATCCTCAGGCATAATCCCACCACTAATTATTTTTCTTATTACCAACACTTGCAATTAAAATCTTTGTAATTAGAACACCATGTTTTTATAAAATAATTTGCATTTAGTTAATTTCTCATTACTTTATTTATTATCTCTCTTTTCCCTCCCTCCCACAAATCACAATGAAATGATCTCAGAATGTATTTTCAGAAAAGTTTAACTGGTGCTTCACTTGAAACCAGTCCTGTTGTGCTCCCAGGTCCACAAGGACATCAATGATTTTCTTGTATCCTGTTGATACCATCTGTTGAGTGCAGAGGTCCAGTCCATTACAGCTGCCCATGCCATCTGCTTTGCACTCCTGACCTGCTCCATGTGACATGTTGGGCAGATAGCAGGCTAGCACACCAAACTACACTGCATGAGTACTTCTTAGCTTCCTTTTTTCAATATACTTTCCCATCTCAGCAACACAAATTGCCTCAGATGGCTGCAGTCAACTAGTGAATCCCAGCAGTGACCACTGAGCAATTTAGAGTAATTGTTTTAGGACAAGTCTCACATCTGAAATTTGTTATGAATTGAAGAGAGAGAATTTACTTACTAAAATTGGTTTATTTGGTAAAGAAGGTCATGTACCGACTTAGGCACTGTGCATTTCAGGCAGTGTTAAGAAGTGGCCTTACTTTGGTTTTGATATGCTGGACTTGAATTGACTTAGAAGGAAGTATTTTTTTTGCAAAATGACAACATATATGTAGTTTTTATTTTCTCTGCCTAGTTGGCACTTAAATTTCATTCAGATTTTTATTCCTCCTGGCACATGTTTTGTATTTATTCCACTTGGGTTCATAAAAGCCCACCGAGGTTCAGTGTCCCTAACCTTCACGTCTTTCCTTGCAGCCCTTCACAGACTGTACACATTTTCAGTACACAGCTGAACTTTTTTTTTTAGGACCCTACTACTGCAAAGTCCTGGCTTTTAATAGGTTTTTTTTTTTTTACTCTAACAGTCTTATCATTGATGACATAAATTTATCTTCCACATGTAGTGTCAGTTTTACTACATTTAGCAATAATGACTTTCAGCAACAAACGACCAGGCTTGTGACTGTGCAATGCACTGGATGTCTGGTCATCCAAGAATTTAAAATGAATAGTCACTATCTGCACCCAAACTGTATCCATGTTCTCTGTGTACCAAATCAAACAGAACCTGGACACTTCGAATTCAGTGCAGATATCTCATACCAACCCACATGGAAACTGGTTTCATTTGGGACTTTCAGGCATGAGCTGATCTGTGCACATAGAGTATAGACCAGACTGACAGCACATGCACAGATGGTTTTATGGACACTTTGGATCCCTACCATTTTCTTCATTAGAATGCTGGCATGTACAAACTCTTCTTATTATGGGAAAATACAGAACATAGCTGCCACATAAACCTTCCCTGGCTCTAACAGCAAAGGATATTGAGGAAGATTTTTTTAGGGCAATCTTATATTGCAATACTAAAAGAAGTATCTTGGTTATAACAACTCTCCATTTGGTGTTGTGCATATTAACTGTTTATTCTTTCTGGAAAGATTAACTTTAATAGTCTGAAATTTGTGTCTGGTATAAAAACACCATCCTCTGCAAAAAATGAAGAATGGAGCAGAAGAGGAGTAGGCAGTTCCAGAGGCAGATCCATCTCATCAGTCTTACCCACCCATCTATCTCCATTTACTGTGAAGGCATCCCAGGTGGACACCAGAGATTAAATACCCAGGTTTTAGATGGCTGAAGAAATTTAAGGAGATGAATCCTTCTCTAGGTGGTCCTAGCCTTTGTTCAGCTCTGAAGCATAGGATGAAGAAACGAGAATCTGCCATTCAAACAGTGGGTTAGATAAAGGTCAAAGCCTTTCATCTTGGGGTATTTATTATCCCTGAGAGTTCCCGGACTAGGGCAGAAGTCAGACCATTGGCTAGCTCTGTAGTTGCTGTCAAAAGGTGCTATGTACTATCTCAAAGGTAAGGCTCTCTTCCATCAGCATTGTGCTACTGCAGTGCCTGTGCTCTTTTTCACATAATTAGTGTGAGTTGCTTCTTACAAGGTATGTTGCAAATATGCAGTGACTGACCCGTGAAGTCAATTAACTTTGCCAGTGATACCTGAAACTACCATCTTGTATTAGTTTGTTCTTCAGAAGGAACTGCATTAAACATTTTCCTCACTTGTTTGATTAAAAAAATCCTGCTATGAAGTGTAAACTAATACCTGTTGACCATCATGAAAGAGCTATCCCTTCTGTTTTTGCAGTCGCTCTTCACTATTAAAGCAACTACGCCTTTGTACCAGACAGAAAATATGTAGACACCTTTGTGCATTTCTTTCTGAAATGTCTACAAAAAGCCTATGCCATACCATCTTAGAGAAAAACCCCACTGGACAGTTTAAACACTGTGTGCAGTAAACAAACAGAATAGATATGGGTAAGTCTTATTTTTATCCCTCTGAGTACTTCAATGACAGTAGAAATATCTTCCTTTTGAGCAAGCTTTTTCTTGTCATTCAAGGGCTTTTTGAACAGGTCAAAGACCTGTTGGAAAAAAATAATTTCAGGCTTTTTATAGAAACCTCAATTTCAAATGAAAAGGCTTTCTTTAGTACATAAAACTGCCCAAACAACCAACCCTCTAAGTTACAGGAAAAAATATGCGATTTCCACAGCTAACCCAAGAAGACTGAAGGCTGACAATATTTCAGAGGCCAAATGCCAGATTATGTCAGACATTTATGAGGTGGGGGTTGAAGACATGCTTCCTTTAAAAGGATCTATTCTCCTGACATTAACTTATTGTTCTTTTTTTGCTGAATTGGGGAACTTGAGGAGACTAACTGCTTTTCTCTCCCAGGTCTTGCACAGTAGGCTGTAGCTCCAAACTCCACAATCCACAACGTGCCTGTGCCAACTCCTTGGTGTCGGGTACAAATCAGCGATCTCTGCAGTAGGCAGTGGCAGTATGAAATGGGAGAAAATGTCAGTCTTTCTGTTTAGAGTCGCTCTTTTTGAAGCCAATTCATTGGGATGCTTTGCTTACTCAGACGTGAATAGTTGAGCACATTTAAAGCCAGATGCCAGACATCTGTGCCTGTGCCATCCACCTGTCTCTGCTGCAGAAACAAGGATAATGGAGAAAACTACCAGACCTAGGAGCTTTTGCGTTGGAAATGCAACCTCAGATGAAATGTACTAATTGAGTTGACTTTGGCTCTAGCAGGTCTACTGGTACAGTAAAAATTATATAGCTCAGTCATGAGAAAGTAAACTTACAAGAAATTTTTAGGAAAAGCACTCGCTATCCCCTGTTACTTGCAGGAGAGAATCTTCTGCAAATTTCTGTGGTAGGTGAGAAAGCAAAAGGTGTAGAGAGCAAAGATCCAGTTCTGGTCTCCTCCTACTGTAACTGGGAAAGGGTTTAATTGTCAGATTTGCATATCTATTTTCAAATAATGACCAGTAGAGAGGCAACTGGGTGAATATGATATCTTGCAAATCATGCTATATCAGCTTTCAAAGACCTGGTGGTTTCTACATTTCGTAGGAAGGGAGTTATGTAGGCATTAGTGCAGCTCAGACAGCAGCATCAGAGATGCAGGCTCAAAAGATGCTGGTTCCTTCCAGAAATTAAATTATCCTTACTTTATATACTCATCTTCACAAACCACATATTTTTGTTGTTTTGTTTCCTTTCCCTGATCAAGTAGGGCAATTCAGGAATGTGGTTTGGACCAAATGAATAATGAGAGCCAGGGAGGGACAGAAGTGAAGGCAGAAGCGCCTTCTGTGGCAATTGCTTCAGGAAACAAAATGACAGTGAAGGGGTGATAAATAGCTTGTAGTAGTGGCACTATCCCATGACAGGACACAAATTGAGTGATTTTTGACATCGGGGAGCTGGTGAGGCATAACTTCCCTCTGGGGCAAATGCCCTGCCATTAAACTGCAGGAACAGTGCAGAGACACGCTGAGCCTCTCCCCTCAGCTGAACAAACGTCTCTTATGGCCAGATCTGTGTGAGAAAATGCTCCCACATCAAGAAGCAAAGGGGTGGATGAACCAAGACATGAGTTAGTTTCCAGGTCCAATTCTTAACAAGAATGGAGAGAGAAGGAAAAAAAGAAATGCTGAGCAGACGTACCTGAGGGAGATGGGAATCAGCTCCCTCCGTTGTGTAGGGACAAGAGTCAGACAAAGAACGGAAACAAGAAAGCTAGTGCAGGCTGGAAATTTGTACTAATGTGTGAGATGTAGAGTGAGAGAAAACCAATCAAAATGGTGTTGCTGCCAGATCTGTGGCCATTGGGAGGTGCATCTCTTGGCCACTGCTTGTAATGAAATAGCAAATGAAACCAACAGTACCTATGTGCACTGCTGTTAATGGGTGATACTCAAAAACTGAGTCCACTTGCAATTATGGGCCTCCCAGAATTGTCTCTAATCTGTACTATTTTTGCTCTGCTCAGCCCCAAGACACAAGCACTCACTGGTTTTCTATTTCTCAAATATCTAAAAAAAATACAGGCAAGCCAAAGCAATAATTTAGTTTATTATATGGCAAAGGTACACTAGTCACTTGGGTCCTCTCTAATAATTGGCAGTATTTATCTTATTTTTGAGATAAAAAAGATTGGATCCAAGCTATCAAATAATGTAGCACCATATATCTTTGGGGAAAACAGATGCGGGAAGCCTTAATTTTCTTAAGTGCCCAGCTAAATGACCCTCAGATAACAGAGAAGGTGCAGTGGGTAAACATTTTCATTGGTCAGGGATGACAGTCTTGCCTTTCAGACTGAACTTAGCAACTGTTCCTACCTTTTTGCATCCTTTCATCTGCCACGGTCCATTAAATGTGTACCCACCCGCCCTGCACAGACTCTTTTCCTTCAGGCAGCACTGACAGCGACACATCATCCTCAGCAGAGAAACTGGTGCAGTGCCAGGCTGCAGGATAAGGACAGTTGACTATGGATCAAACTTAAAACCTGCTGCTTTGATTTAGCCCACATGTATGTATTTATCTATCCATGTAACTACATAATAATGCACACCAACTTATTTTTCTTAATGGATACAGAACATACTAATTTTATAATATACTTCTTTTTAAATAAATGGATTCAAAGCTAAAATGTATTTGAGAGACAGAAACGTTTGGCATATGGCACACATCTGAGAGCCCTTTACAGCCTGAATTAATCTGGTGTAAACTCACAGCTGGCCATGCTTAGAGCAGGACACTGGGCAAGACCTCTTGAGGTCCTTCCCAGTCTGGGTAATGCTGTGAAATCGGCCACACACAGTAGACTTCTTATCTTTCTTTCAATACCTCATTAATTTGTCAAGGATAGATTATAATTTAATTTCTGCCTTTCAGTTTTACTATACGTTGCCATTGCCTGGCTTTGAATCAGTCTTCACAAACCTGAGATAACAGCATGTCCAGTGAAAATGAACAAAACCACACTTAGGCAATCAAACATGAAGTTGTTCTTGTCCCAAAAAGAAAAAAAAAATTAACTTGGATGAATAATTTTGTAAGTGCTTTCAGTTTTCACGCAGGATGATAAGTTTACTTAAGGACACTTTTTCTTTTGTATTTACAGGTATCTCGGTCTGTTTACTGCTGTGAGGAAGGTGATCAACTTTCTGGGAACATGGCTCATATGTGGAGGTGTTGGAAGCTTTTAGAGCTTGGGCCTGTGTCCACCTCACACAAAGTTAGGCACCTAATTAAAAGATAATTGATTTTGGCTGCCTGGATATCAAAGGGATTGGGGAGCAGCTCAGCTTGAGGTAGCAATATGGACATACCTCTATCCTGACAGAACGTGCTGTCACAATCACCAGTACATCTGCTTACCATGGATCTGAACTGAAGGTGAGTATTTTTAATGTGACACAACTAAGAATAAGTAAATTTTCTCCTGAGCCACTGAAGTAAATTTAGAAACAAATTGTAAGTACATCACATAATAACATTGAATTAGTATGTTCATTTCACGGGCAGTTAACCTTTATGTCTCTTTAGTAATTGATTGCCTTAATACTAAATACTTAATATTATTAGTTTCATTAGTTTATGATCTTTTTCTCACCTTTGGTCTTTTATTACATTAGGTCCATAAATTTTCATAGAATTGATTAGTCACAAGAATGAAGTTGTTATGCTCTAACACCATTCTGCCCTTCATGGAAAGGAAACACTTTTTTTTTTTATGTATCTCTCTTCACAAAGATATATGAAATACAGTGATTGGAAGATAAATTCATATAGCTATGCTAGCTCTGCCAAAATGTTATGATTTATAGTTTTGGTCAAAAACAAGAGTAAAACTAAGCTAATTTTTATAGCTACGTCATTAATTAATAATTCTACATTTTAATCTTTCCAGTAATGTGTCATGACTTCCAAGTATCTCAAATTATGCTACTTAATAATGTAGGAAGAAAAACAACTTAATGCCATATAACATGTAATATTCTAGACAAGAAAAGAGCAGGTCAGGCCAAGCATTTCATATTATTTGGTTGCATGAGAGTTTGAAAGTGAGGGAAACCCTGAAAAGTAAGGAAGAATTATCTAGTTCAATTAGTTTCCCAAATAAAATGTGTATTTATAAGCATTTTGAGATGAATGAAATAAAATTTTCACATAAAAAGCAAGGCACATTGATTTCAGCAATCAGATCTACTTCAATGGCTTCTTTGTTTGTTTGTTGCTGAGTTTTTTGTCATACAAGGAGTCTGACTGGCTTACTTAAATTTGGTTAACTGCCTTGACTCATTTAACATTGCTACTATCTAATATTGCTCCTAAATTGCAAATGAGCTTGATTCCAACACCCCCTAAATTGAATGGAAATGTTCCCAGTGGCTCTGGCTGATGCTGGAATGGTTCCATGGTTTGTATCATTTATTAGGGCATTTTGTTTGGCATCATTTGAGAAATCTGTTGGTAAATTCACACCTTTTTTATCTGCATTAGGTTGAGTGCTCCAAAATTCTGTCATTACTAAGAAGCTTTGTTAAAACCTGTAGAAACATAGTGTTACTTGAAGATTAATAACACAACAGTCTTTAAAACATATTTGTATACCAGATCTAAATCTATAACAATCTGCTAAGAATCAAATTTCAGAGCATTTCTTATTGACCTCTTCAGCTTCAGTGGACAATTTTCGAATCATCTTGAATGAGTAGTCACTGAGTTTGCTGCAACCACTGAGTTCAGACTAGGATTGTGACTTGTTTGCATGTTACTACTCTATTAGAATCAAAGAATCACAGAATATCCTGAGTTGGAAGGTATCCACAAGGTTCACTGAAGTCCAACACATGGCCCTGCACTCAACAGCCCTGAGTAATTCCACACACACACACACACACACACACACACACACACAAAATATTGTTTTATTGGTCATCAGAGAATGGTCACCGAGTTATACTAACTGGATTTCACTTGTTCCATATGAAATATCATTTTGATGCTGGTTTTCCCTGCTCTAAATAGCCCAGTAAATAAGGTGTTTCTGGCAAAAAAAATCTATTATGTAAATGTACCCAGTCCAAGGTAATTTGTGCTAACAGCCAGTAAACATATTTGAAATATGACTGATTTAATTGATGAAATTAGGCCTATTTCTTCCATATGTCAGTAAAAGTAGCTTCTCTAAGAGAGATAGATTCCATATTTAACATAATGTAGACTCTGGTCCACAAAAATTAATTGATAGAAATTTCTATACCATAAGAATGAAAAAAAAAAGCCTTAAATGTATATATTAAGATGTTTGGGCAGTGGCTAATATAATGCAAAGTAGCTGTCAATACATGCTGTAGTCAGGGAAAACTCTTTCAAGTTCATGTTCATAGAATAATGTGTTTCACTCTGCGAGCTTAAGCAGCAATTCTACTCAGATGGGCTAAACTGTCTTATATGAACCTTTACTTTTTTATTCAGACAACAGGAGATATTAAACATTTCCAGACATTATTCACAAAGCTTCCTTTTCTCAAATTAAAAGTTCATCTTGTGCAGATAAATTTATGCAATTTAGCATTATAAACTGATTATGAAATGAATTTGGAGAACTGTCAACCAATATGTAATTGCTTTCATCTACACTTTTTGTGACTCTTCACTGACTTCAGTAGACTTCTTGCCTGTAAATACAGGATCAAAATCAGATTCAGAAATACAGTTTGTATTTCATTTGCTAATTTTCAGGGAATAGGCTCACAAAGTATTAAAAGAATTTACATAGTAAGAAAAGTATAAAATATCTAGACTTAGACATATGGATTTTTTTTCTCATCTCCATAAACATATAGAATAAGGATATGTTTTTTTTTTAATAATTGTCATAAATGTTCCAGTCTATCTATGCTGCACCTTCTAGGATGAATGCCTATACTTAGATCATAGTGTTTTCCTGAAGGAACAACTAAGAAAATAAAAAAAAATACAAAACTCTTTTTTGAAGAAACAATATGAAGCTTTTGCTGTTAGTTTAGGAAAATATTTTCATCTAGTTCACTCTTAGGAGCAAGTAGGAGTTCTTAAACCTGAACTTCCTACAGTGACTTGTGAATAAGGCAGTTTATGTCATTTGGAGTGGATTGGCAAGCACAGAGAAAATAAGAAGATGCTGGAGGAAATTTGGCTTTTTAAAGATTAGAAATACATCTGTTATGGCTGGGTGTGGGGAAAGGGGGTAGCCTGTTAGAATACTGTTGAGTCTTAACATTTCTAGTGGCATTTATAAATTTAAAAAAAAAAAAAGGCTTTTTGTCAAATATTGAGGTACATACATAAACCCAAAATAAATTATCTGGGTTGACTTTGTATAAAAAAATCCTTCTAAGAAGACACTTAAAGCAATTTAATGATGAAATCAGAAAGGTCAATGGATATCCTGCAATAGCATGCCATGTCTTCACTGGTAATTTGTGGCATATTGTACAAATATTTTCTGCTGCACTGTGCATATACACATATGTTCTGTAACATCTGGAATAAAGCAGCTTTTGCTAGGAACATATCAGCCAGGGGATTTCCGAGATAGCATAGTTTTGTATCTGACTAAGTGAATAATTTCTGCTTTCAAAAAAACCAAAATGACCTAGGAATGATATTTAGTATTCACTAATCATTAAGTCAAATGTTCTATTTTGTGAGTATAATTATCAAAGCCAGTAGAAAACAGTCCAACTATTGCAACTACTACTTGTACCAATTTATGTACGGATATTATTTTATGATTCTGTCTTCTTGTGATTCAGCTGTAGAACACCAGAAGCTCTGAGCTGACACAAAGACATTTGACTGAATTAAGGCATCTTTTATGTTGAGTGATAAGACCTTCCCTGTGAAAACCACGTCATTTTATAAATTGCACTCAAAAAAGCATGAGGATGTCAAAGCAGAAAATACACTCTCACAAATCTCTCATTATTCTATACAATGAAGTATTTATTATCCTAAGGGACATTAGTGGTCACAGTACTTTGTAGAGGTTGCAACAGATTTTCCTGATAATAAAGAATAGATTTTTCCATTACATCACTCTATAACAAGCTCTGAAGAGCATATAAACTGTGGTAACTTAAATCGAGGTCCCTGTTGTCCTGGCTGTGTTATTGCTCATGATAGGCAGTTATCTGATAGAGGTGTGTTCAGCTGGAAAAGCATTTCTCGGGCCACTGAATCCTTTCCTGTTGTCCTGTGCTCCCCCAGCCCTGATTAAGATAACGCTGTAATATAACATCAACTCCATTTAGCTCCCAAACCACAATATCTCAACCCTTCCAAACACTCTATTACAAATCTATAAATCTATACAGTAAGAGACAGCAGAAACCGCAAGCTATAATGAGCCATAGGGGAAATCAAGGTCATCACCCGTGTCTGAGAGGCCTTCAGTTTGTTAGCTGACAGCAGTGAGTTTGGGATAATGCATCCCTTAGAGAAGGCAAGAAAGGAGATGAGTTCTCATTGTCTGATATAATCTTCTTTCCTCAGTCTGTTAACCTTAAAATTGGGAATAAGGTAAGGTGGCTTCAGACCAGGCTAGCTGTGAAAGGACACAGGGCAGTGGGCTGTGAGCAGAACAGATGAGCTCCACCAGCTGGAAGCCAGTCAGAAAGGAAGTGCACTGGAAAATTCATTGCTTGACAGACTGCAAATTAATTAAATAGCAGTGTTGTGATCCAATTAAACCTTGTCCCTTGCATTCTGTCCAGATACTCATGTGCCTGGGAAAAAAAATTAAGAAAACCAGAAGAGCTGCTCATCTAAAAATAAATGAATTTTTTAAAAAGTATGAATACAAAAGATATCAGCACAACATTTCAGCTGAAAAAGGAGTAGAAAAAGAGTATGAAGCAAGTCTTACATAATGACTTCTCAAAGGAGTACTAGTAGAAACTATAAAGCAACTTTTCCACCAGACTTCTTACTTGCTGTGACTGCCCAAACACATTACCTTGCATTTGAGAGTATTGTCTAGCTCCAGTTTGCAGCATTCCTTCCATATATTCTTATGTTAATGCATTCATATTTTCCTTAAGGATCTTTTCCCCCTTCATCATCAATACCAGTCTAAGAGCACATTTTCTGGAAAAAAAAGATGCTTGTGTGTCATGTTTTAACTGGAGTGTGGCTAAACACCATACAGCCACTCATTCACTTCTGCCTCCAAGTAGGACAGGGTAGAGAATGGGGACGGCAACAACAACAAAAAGTAAAATCTGCAGGTTAAGATAGAGACAGTTTAATAGGACAGAAATGTGAGGGAAAATTATATGAACTCTAACACTAATAAATAAGTGATGGATAAGGCAAATGCATTGTCTGAAAAATTCCTGTGAGGAGCACTCACCCGCTGACCGATGCAGGTGATGCAGTTCCTGAGCAGCTGCCACCAGCCTGCTCACCCCAAAGTTATGTACTGACAATGAGGCCATGTGATATGGGATATCTCTTTGGCCAGTTTTGGTCAGCTGTCCTGGCTGCCCTCCCAGCTTCCTGTGCACCCCCAGCCTGCTTTGTGGTGGAGTGGGGTGGAAAACATTCAAGTCTTACATTCTGTATAAGCTCTGCTCAGCAACAGATAAAACATCCCTATGTTATCAACATTATTTCCATCCTAAATCCAAAACATGGAACTATACTGGCTGCTAGGAAAAAAAAATTAGCTCTACTGCAGCTGAAACCAGGACATTTTCTCAGTTTGGGCAAGGGTGGATGTGACTTTCAGGAATATTCACATCAAGCTAGCGTTCAGCTACTTTATCTTCACACTGTCTGCTCTGGAACAAAAAGATACACAAAAAAAGCCTCTTGGATAAAAAGTCCTTCTAACTCTACAATGAAATGCCACTAAAATAGCCTGCAATCAGCACGGGTGAAAAAGGGGATCACCAATGCAGAAGAACAGAATCACATTTCAATGATTTTCTGAAATCTTGATGCCTCAAAGCAACGGCTGAGTCCCACTGACACTAAGAGAAAACCTCCTCTTAATTTTAAACTATGAGGAATGTAGTTATACATCTGAATTTTCATATTCTTCAGGGAAGAAGATTGCAGGAGGATACAAAAGGTGACAAACAAAATCTGCTATTCAGATCCTGGAAAACAAGGGCAGAAACTTTACAGAGAGTGTTAAAGTAGAGCTCCTGGGAGATCCTTCCAATTTTAACACCTATTTTGGGGAATAAGTCAATTTGGACCTGATTTTGAAAGCCATATTTATTTAGTCAGCTAGCTGAGGACCCTGATGCATAAAGTAGTTACACACACCAACAGAACTATACTGAGATAAATATCTGCCTTAATATAGATCTTAATCCACTAAAGCAGCAAGAATCTAATGTAACTCAGGAGCAGGACCCTGTTTTCAGAACAGTTAAACAGTTATATCTACTTTGATTCACCAAGGATTGAGAATGAGAATTTTTTTCAGCACTCTGTGATTTTTTTTATATTAAAAAGTATTTGTTCATCAGAAAATGAACATACTTCTCTGTACTTTGAATTTACTGTAGGGGCTGGAAGGCACACTTTAATGAAAATCACTTCACTGAAGTCATCAAGCCTTTTAGGAACCAACATAATTTCTTATGTGTGAGAGTCTCTGAAATGAAGTATAAAGTAGGGGGGGAAACAAAAATAAACAAAGAGACAAACACTGATGTTAGATTTGAAGTACAATGAAAGCATTTTGCAAATCTAGATTTTGTATCTAGCATGGTTCCAGTAGAACCCTCAGAAAAACATTGCTCACAGGAATGAAATTAGGTAGCTGATATGAGGAAGGGACATAATAGGTATAGTCAAAGACAGATTGAGTGTTTTATCCTAAGGGCATAAAGTTTTATAGTCTCCTAAATATCCCACTACACATTCTGACTTTGATGTGGCACTATTAAACACTATGGCAGGTGAAGAATTCTATCAATACATGTGTTAATCTGTCCCTTGGGATGTCTGAACTGTTCCTGTGGAGAGAACTACAGCACTACTCAAACTCATTGAGAACAATTATAAAGGTTTAAACTGGATGTTAAAGATTTCTGAACTTGTTTGGTATCACACAATAAAGTTGATAAAGAGAATTTAAATAACAGTTTGGCAGGATACTATAATTTCTAATCACATACTCCAGGGGAAAATTCCCAGGTAGATGCTGAACTGAATTTCAGGGATGATGAGAAGCATGGAAGAAAGACTGTTCCATAGGTGGACAGTGATGTTTTTATAACCTTATTCAATAGTAATGACAAAAAAATTCACCTTTAGTTCATATAAAGTTATTTAACTACAGAAGACTGAACCCTGCACAATAATTAAAAAGTATATTCCCCTGAACATAAAGGTGTGCCTATAAATACATATCTAATCTGCATGTCTTTTTGCTCAGTAACTATAAACTAAAAGATATATCACAGAATATAGACATAATCTGTTCAATTATAATGACTTAATCAATGGGATCTTCAGGGGAAATTCAGGAAAACTCATCACCTCAAACAACTAATCAGATTGCCACATCAGTTCATCACACATGGTTGGATATTTTACAGAAGAAAACTGAATATTTTAAAGAGACTTCATGCTTTATCAGAAATATACTTTCTTTTCAGTCAGAAGATAGAGTGCCATTTTCATCCTAGTAGCTTATGAATTAATGGCAGAAAAGAATACACTATTTAAAAATCACGCTCTTATCACTACAAACAGAAGTGGTAATTTTTATGAGTGAAAAAGTAGCAAATCTAGAATCTATAGTTTCACAATTCCCATATATTGCATATTCCTGTTTCTAAATTATCTGAATCTTTCTTGAATGGTTTCAAACGGAGTAGATCTGAAGCAGGCAGTATGGAAACCAGGCTGGTAAACACGGCAGATCTCACACTGATGATATCTTTCCTTACATTCTTAGTCTGTACCCCTCAGGCACGCTCTTGGATGCCTTGGGTGGAATTTACAGGTAAGTATATGCCTACAGTGTAGACTGCCACTGATGCTATTATAAAAAAAAAAAAAAAAAAAAGTTATTTTGTACCTCATTTTTGCAAAGCAAATGTTCTTTGTACAGCACAGTTTACTTTCCTGAGTTGTATTCTCTCACTGAGAGGTTTCTCTGGCACCACAGCTCAGGTGGTGCTCCAGTGAACAGCTCACTGAGCATGGCAAATGCTGATGGAGTCAGGTCAAGGAACTGCCTGCTTGCCTCTGAGCTTGATGAGCTCTATGAGATGGATGGCTTGTGGATTGAGTCAGGGAGCATTGATGCAAATTGTCCATTGCCTTGCTAAATCTGGATAGATAGATGATTTTTCTCTCTGGCAATAGCTGTCTTTCTGTGGAGCAGAAGCACTTGCAAGTAATTTCATTCATGTGGAAATGTTTGCTGACCTCTACTTCTGTGCAGTTACCAGAGAAAAGAGGAGAATCGTACCAGACTATGAAGAGGCCCAGGTTGTTCAGTGAAGTTAGAAAGTTCAGATTACCAGTACATTACATTTCTCTGTTGATTTCAGAGAACAAAATAAAGTCCTGTGTTCTGCATGAGTAGACGTGTTATCATAAACGCATCATTCTTAAAAGTAACACCACTGATATTCCTAGAATGGGATGCACTAGTTGGAATTTCGCATTGCATTGAAGCACATACAATTTACTAAACTCATCAGCAGTAGCTATGTTTGGACTCTTTGTAGTGAACATTTTAATGTACAGTTAAATTACTATTCATAGCCATAGAAAGAAGCTCTCAATTATTTGAATTTTTAGAACCTTACTATATTGCTAGAGGTGAATTTTACACTAACACCATAAAAATAAAATGGAAAACCTCTAAAGTGCTACAATCCAGAAAATATATATGCACTGTTATCACAGATATCAAATGCAACTACAGATAATTTTAAACACATGGTAAACTTCTCCTTAAGTACTTATATTTTAGGGAGCATAACTGCTCTAAATCTTATTGTAGTCACAGAGTAATTTTGCTTTGAACATTAGCGTAGGTAAACCTAGTGCTGCTCATAGTGATATTTATTGAAGCTGGATTGTTCTACAATTTGCAGCTCATTAATTCTGTATAAAATTTGAAACAAACAAGGAGATTCTTGTGTAGCTCTTTAACTCAACAGCAATACATTACTATGAAACATCAGTTATCAACAGTTGTTTCATGAGTAGCAGAACTAATGAGGTCAGCGTGTCTATCAGTTACTTTCTGGCATTTCTCTACAGACCAGCATGTCTTGTGCTGTGTTCCACACCCTCAGTCCCTGCCTCTCTTTTCTTACCACTTTCTGTCTACTGAATTTAATTGAAACAGTCAGCGGATATTCCATCCAGATACTACGGAGGGCTGACTCTGATCTGACAGTATCCCAGGAAGAGCCCTCAAGGGAATAAGACATCATAAAGGTAAGCCAAAAGTTAATGGGTTTTTTAAAGTTTTAATTATGTAAGAAAAAAATAAAGTAGGAAGTGAGAATCAAATAATGGAACCACAGAACAGCCCAGGCTGAAAGGGATCTCAAAAGGTTCTCTGGCCCAACCTTTCATGGGAAAGGAAGCCTAGATGAGATTATCTTGCACCATCTCCAAAAATGTCCTAAAAACCTCCCTGGTAAGGTTGCTCCAATGATTGATTGTTCTTACACTAAGATAGAACCTCTTCTACAGCAACTGGTACCCACTGCTTCTTGTCTTCTCCATGTGACTACTCATGAAGGGAAAGTGTCCATCCTCTTTAAGTGAAGATTTTAGTTTAAGGTTATTTTTAAATGTTTGAAGTTATTATTATTAATTTATTGCATAGATATTATTTTGTTTGCAAGTTGAATGAAAGTCTCCCTTTCGATCAGGTTTCTGTTTATCTAAATGAGTGAGTTAGAGATGCTATATCCTGATTTTCAGCTGATTCTTTGAGACACAATTAAGATATGTCATAGTCAGTGAAACATGAGAGCCCTCTAATTCCTCATGTGATAAATCTGTCTATTTTTTCCATGCCTGCTACCTCTTGTCTTATCCAAACCTTGACATAAAGGCTGACATACCAGTTCCATATTCTAATATTTCTTTTATTCTGAAAATTAATTTTCTTGGGCCATCTCCCAATTTTCAAGATATCCTCAAATATTCCTTAATTTATCCATTTTTTTAAGGTCAGCAAGCCTCTTCTATTTATGTTCAGTAGCACAGGACTGTGAACTGGTCCTGCTAGTTTTGAACTTGTTTAAGTATCAGTTTTCTTGCCATCCAGTCCTTACACGAGCATAATTTGATTTGCAAACTGAATCACAAAATCACAAAAATCACAATTGAATGGAAACAGAAGTGAAAATTTGAGGACTATGAGTAATACAAAGGAAGAAAAAATAATTGCATTCCAATTAATAATTAAAATATTTATATTTTTAATAATATTATCATGGCACTAATTTGAATGCCAGTATTGCAAACAAATTAAAAACTATGCAATAAATTATTAATAATAGTAATAATAATAATAACTTCAACACTACACAGTGTGAAGAAAAAATAAGAGAAAATGTCAGTGTGGGCTTCTTGGCTAACCTTCTCTAAAAGGGTTTGATAAAGAAAATATTGGTGAAGGTAGGAAGAGACAAAGCATGCAGTTCAACTATATGTAGTGTTTTGAAAGGAATAACGATGCTATTCATTTATTTAAAAAAACATTATTGAATGAGGAGAGTATATGCAAGTGGACTTCTGATACAGAGAGGGTGCAAAGTGTTAAAAAAGAAATGAATCCAGTGAGAAAAGGCTGAGGGAAATCTGAAGAGAAATTGGGATAAACACATAATGCAGGAGGTTGGCTAAAAACCACCTTTCAGCAGAAAATATCCAACATACAGTCATACGTTCTATGTGCCACTTTTCCACGCCTGGTACATGGAACAGGTCCCATCTTCTCCCAGTATTGGAGGGTGCAGTGACACAGTTCTGAGACCAGGTTTTCTGGTGTGCACTGCAATGTAGCTCAGGGCAGATGTAGAAAATACAATCAGGAAAGTATTTTCAGACGTCTTAATATGCTTTTCTGTGTTCAATTATCAATCTTTTGATTGTATCCTCTTTGCTTCATAAAGTCTTTGCTGGAGAGGAAACCAGTTGCTTACCAACATGGCGGAACTAATTAGAAATGTTAAGGTAGGTGGCAGCCTGGGCTTGAGGGATCCCAATCTTGAGGGATATGGGCCAGGTGAAGAGTAGAGTCAGAACCTTGACATTTAGGAGACTGAGCTTTAAGCTGTTAAAGTAATTAGTGGATGGACCCTCCTGGGAATTTGCCCACAGAATAAAGGAGATGAACAGAGATGTCAGCTCTTTAAGGACATTTTTCTTAGAGCTCTCAATTCCCAAATGGAGGAAATCAGAAAAGGAAGGCAGATCAGCAGAATTGACCAAGGATCTCCTGGTCAAAACAAAAGTGTAAGAGGTAGCCCTCTGGAGAAGGATCTGTGCATTCTGGTGGCTGAAAAAATTTGACATGAGTCAGCAATATGCACTTGCAGCCCTGAAAAACTGTTGCATAAAAAGTGTGGCTAGCAGGTTACAGAAGGTGATTTTCCTCCTCTTCTCTTGTCTTTTATATCCCATGTGGAATACCCAGGGTTCTTTTTTTCTTACTGTTTTACTTCATCAGAAAAAATGGGTCTGCCCCCCCCCCCAAAAAAAAATTCTGTGAAGAATCAGTTTGAGCAAATTCATTAAAGTGATTTCTTAGGTCAAAGGCAACATTTTTTAAATTTTATTTATTTTTTTAATCTCCAACACCAGAGGAAAAGACAGCTAATATATTGGATATTACAGCCAACTGACAGGCTCTTATAAGGACAGGTTTATTTCCCTGACCTACCTGGTTATTTCGAGTTCTGCTCCTTTGCCCTCCTCTCTGTCACATCCTATTATATTCCTTATTACATCACCTGTGGTGTGCAAACCCCTAACATTTATTTTAGTGTAAAATTGGAAGCATTTTAGAAAAATGTGAAATATTTTGAGAATTTTTTATACTATTTATTTGCATAGGAGAAACACTGTCCATGTAATTTAAATACTGAAAACAGATGAACAAATCATTAAAAGTATGAATGATCATGACTTTATGCATTGCCAAATACTAATATCTTTAGTGGCAATGACATATCTTGCATTAAACAAAAGTATAAATATATACTCAGTGGGTTCCCAATCTCAGTTAGATGGGTCACTGTGAATTATAACGTTAAACTGCACGCCATGAAGCAATGAATAATCAATACAGCTTTTGGATATATTGTTTTCCAAGCAAAAAATAGAAGCACCGCTGAGCACGTTTTTTCTGTGCGAGTGGTCTCTCCGCGCCTTTAGTTCTATGCGGAGATGAATTGTGCGTGATGGCACTCCGAGCGAGAGAATCCGGGTGCTGCAAGCCAAGTTGTAAAGGAAAGAACGCTCTCCATGGAGTGCAGCCGCTTTGTGCCTTTTATTTTAATTATCTTTTGATAAACTACATCTAACGAATATCAGACCAAAAGCTAGTGTTAGAAATCAACCCAAAATATTTTACACAAAAAAAGCACAATAGCTCACAGGTTAAGAAAGAGAACTGTGGGGCATGGAAAATAAAGACATTAAATTGGACAATTAACATGAGGAATAAGTTGTAGATCCTCATTAGTAAAGACTTTGGAATGTTCTTGACTGAAGGCCATTATTTACTGTCAAAGATTCAATCCAATTTCAGCAAAATCACACAGTGCTAACAAAATCTGACGTCACAGCTGCCTGAAAAGAGAATCGTTATTATGTTGGTACTCTAATTAAAGGAAAGAATGGTAAGGTTGTTAAATACTGTGTTAGTAATCTCAGTTTTCTCTGGAATCTGATGCAACTCCTAGAATGTAAATCTCATTTGAAAAAGGGTAATATGCAAATTAGAAAATGCAAAGCATGAATCATATTTGAGTGAGTGGGTATATATAAATTAGTTATTTCATAAACATTTTATAGACTCACAGGTTCACCAAGGTTGGGAGAGACCTTTAAGATCTTCAAGGCCAACAATTAGGCTAGCATTATCTTGGTAACATCTAAACCACTAAGTGATACCACCCAGTGCCAGATCCAGACACCTCTTAAACACCTCCAGGACTCCACAACCTCCCTGGGCAAGGTGTCTAACCACCGTAACAGTGTCTGACCACCATAACAGTGAATTTTTTTGTTTATAATATCTAATCTAAATGCCCCCTGTCTCAGCTTAAGGCCATTTCCTCCAGTCCTCTCAGTGGAGACACTTTTATAAGTTTCTATCTCACAACTCAGTTTTTGGATGAATTTTTAGGTCATGATGAAGTTTTTTCTTAAATATGTTGCTTCAGTTTATACAATTTCCTAGTAAAAACTACAATGCAGAACAGAAGTGCCAACTGTGGAAATCTTGGATGCTTGAGTCTCATTCAATAAAGGTAGTTCAAAATTTAATAACAGTTAGCAGTTGGGTCAGTCTCCAGATTTTTAATTTTAAGGTGACTTTCTGAAACTCAGAGATTAGTTGGGATTTGCAAATGTAATTTAAGATGGTACCAAGTTTATTGCAACTAAATTTATGGAGTGAATTGTAGCAAGTTTGTAGGAACCTACCAGATTTAGGAATACAGCTTAAAAACACATCTCTCTCTTGAGGCGACTCACATTTAAAAAAGACTCCTGGCTCTCCCTTCAGAAGTCTCAACAGTTGTTGAATTATGCATAACTAAACATGTATCTTTGAGATTTTGTCTGATTTCTGCTAGATAGTTTTGGAAATACAGATTTGCCAGTAACAACAGGGGTTTGCAGTGCATTTGCTAAACGAAACTGGAAAACTGCAAGGTAAGGTAGAATGTCTGAAGATTGATTATCCTCAATTTTTGCTTCCTAAGGAAGTCTCTGATTAATTGCTATATTTGTTATTCAGCATAATTTGTCCAAATTCAAATGCCAGATCACTGCACTGGTATATTTATTGTAAGTAGTAAGCAGTATATGAAACATCATTTCTGAGTACAGAGGTGGTTAAGGTTCTCAAGTTGGATACACTAACTGGTAGGGAAAAAAGCCTTCAAAACCAAATGACAGTTAAGCACAGCACATTGGAGTGAGAGAAAGCAGCTCTTAAAAACAAGAATGAGAATAGTAATTTACTATGTATGTAATTTCATTATTATTTACACTAAAGCTAGATTATAGTACACTCTTAAAAGTATACTTTCCACTTCAGTTGGGGAGTACAGGGGAGAAACTATTACATGTTAAACTTGGGTTATTTCTGGCCAGGACTGTTTTTGCTTTGAATAGTAAATTAATCATAAACCTCTAAGATTTCTGTATTCAGTAATGATATTCAGAATCCACAGACCAAAGTGAAATATATTATAAGAAAACTAAAATGCTTCAACATACTATACAAAAAATAAATCTTTTAACTTTCCTTTTGCAATGTTGCATTATTTTATGCAAAAGCATCCTGTGTTTATAGGTCCTGGTGTTGTTTTGTCACACCTTGAGACCTATTGGACCTATTTCCTATTAGCATTATGTGTGTAGGCCTGCATAATAAAAATCATAAAGAAATTAGAATGCCAGAAGCTGGACTATTTTAACACTTTCTTCCAAAACTAACACACACCAAAATAAAATGGTCTAAAAACTCTGTTGAGAAATTAAAAGTCTAGCAATTCCATCAATTATGTCATAGCTTTGTATTTAATATTCTTCTTTGGAAAAATAGTCAACCCCTCTTTTTTAAAAAAGGATTTAAATGATTGTGGCTCTCTGTAAGTAATGAATCTAACCCATGGATATGGCAGCACTTGGTCTACAGTCTTGGCTCAGCTGAAGTCAAAGAGAAAAGATCCTTTCATTAAGTGGTTTTAGGATTTTACTCACAATTTGTAGGCTAATGATGTTCAGATTATTTCATGACACTGCAACAAATCTATTTGTTCTGCTTTTTAATGTGCTCTGTCCAGTTCTGGGCCCCTCAGTTTAGGCAGGACGTTGAGACCCTTGAGCATGTCCAGAGGAGGGCAATGAGGCTGGTGAGGGGCTTGGAACACAAGCCCTGTGAGGAACCACTGAGGGAGCTGGGGTTGTTTAGCCTGGAGAAAAGGAGACTCAGGGGTGGCCTTATCACACTCTACTGAAGAGTGGTTATAGTCAGGTGGGGGTTGGTCTCTTTCTCCGGACGGCAACTGACAGACGGGACACAGTGTCAAACTGTGTCAAAGAGGCTGGATATTAGGAAGAAGTTCTTCATGGAAAGAGTGATAAAGTGCTGGAATGGCCTGCCCGGGGAGGTGGTGGAGTCACTGTCCCTGGATGTGTTTAAAAAAAAGACTGGAAGTTGCACTTGATGCCATGGTTTAGTTGAGGTGTTAGGGAATGGGTTGGGCTCAATGATCTGAAGGTCTCTTCCAACCTAGTGATTCTGTGATTCTGTGTGCTCCTGCTCTGGGACAAAAAAAGCAGGGAGGCAGCATTTCCTTTGCAGCAAGAAGCAAGGGATAAATCATGAAGAAGGCAGATGCAGGAGAGGGGAAAGAAGAAGGCTCATTTAGAGGGGCAAATAAATGTTTGAGTTGAAGCAGTTTGTACAGGATTGTCTCTCGTGGGAGAGACCCCAAGCTGGAGCATGGAAAGAATGTAAGGACTCCTCCCCCTGTGGACAAAAGAGCAGCAGAGACAATGTGTGATGAACTGATCGTAACCTGCATTCCCCGTACCTGTCAAGAAATTTTCTGTAGATCCTTTTGAAAGGATCACTTTTCATGGGTCTCAGGAGGCCCTGTTCTGCAAACCCTTATCTCAGCACAATGCCTTTGACACACAGACAGCTCTGGTGCTAGCAATATGACAGCTTGTGTGGGCAAGCATCCTATCACAGAAATTTTTATCAGGAAATAGGTAAATCTATAAGGAATCTTTGAAAAACCTCCCAGGTACTTCCAGCACCTATAACTGAGAACAGGAAGGATTTATTTAACATGCTTGAAAATATGAAAGCTTTTTTTGTTCAAAAAAGTTGCAATAGCAATTTAAAAATTAAATAACTCTCATGCCCCAGAATGTTTATTGCTGAATTATCCTTTTAGGATTTTGCTGGATCCTGCTGTGCCATTTTTCTCTGTAAGACGCAATTTCTTAAAGATTTCACCATTACCTTCTTGCTGTAACAAAAATGTGTTTACTTTTTACAACTTGAAAGATGTATGTATGTGCAGAACACCTACATATGTAGTGTTTTTCTTCTGGGGGAAAGATTTGGAGTAGAGACACGGAGCTCACTGCTTTTTCGTAGCATAAAATATTTACAGACTGGTTCTGTGAAGAGCAACAGTCTTTCTCTAGGAAACAGAAGCACTGTTTTTTTGGTGCTTTCTCAAAATCTGCCCACAGGTCTTGCTTTTTAGCTCAAACTACTGCACTTGCAGCACCTGGGGGATATGTGCCTGTGCACCTTTCTTTCCTTTCTGCTAATGGTTATTCTGCCCTCCGACTGTAGCATGTCTGTGACACCACAGAGGGGGAGGCTGGTCACCCTCCTGCACAGGATCCGTGTTTGAAGTCATGAGCACTTCCCAATGGAACAGCTCAGATGGATCCCAGAGGATTGCTCAGATGGGCAAGCACCTCTGGACATGCCCTCGTCCAACACCTGGCTCAGAGCAGGGTCAGCTGCAGCAGGCTGACCAGCACCGTGCCCTGATGAGTTTTGAATATATCTCAATAGATACAGACTGCCTCTCTGGACAACCTGTACCAGCGTTTTACTATTGTCAGAGTAAATAATTTTCTTATTATTCTTAAATGTCTGGGAACCAGAGGGAAAAGCCTGGCTCCAATTTCTTTACTTCTTCCACTTTAGGGATTTATATACACTGATGAGTTCTCCCCTGAGCTTTCTCCTCTACAAGTTGAACAGTCCCTGTTCTTTCAGCCTCTCCTCATATCATATGCTCCAGACAATTAATCATCTTAGCATCCCTTTGCTCCAGCTTGTCCATGTCTCCTGTGGCAGTCCCAGTGAATGGTAGCATCAGGTGGGTCTGACCCACACATGGGCCAGCACAGACCCACCAGGAACCGTCTCAGTGACAGCCTCTGGCAAGAGGTGTTAGACCAATCCCTTCTCCTGGCTTATTTCCCTGGAGCAGCAGCCAGGGCAAGGATCCCACACACTATGCCTCTGATGAGTGGGAGTAATCAATCTGGCTGTCTTGCAGTGCCTGCAGTTCTCTCTTATGAGATTTTTTTTTTTAAAGCTCAAATGGCAGCATTTCTATTTTGTTCCAAACAGCAAAGGATCTAAACTTTGAAAGCTGCCAGATTCTAAGCAGAATCCAAACTCTGCTTATCTTCACACATTGCTCACTAAGGCCTTTCTTCATTTGTTTGACTTAGGTCACTGGCACATAATTTCAAGTCAAACACACTAAACCTTTATACAGCACATTGAGGGCTCATCCTGACCTAAGTAAGTCAAATTCTGAAGATTAACGGATTACACAAATTTAGTTTCTGTTTTATTAGGCATTTCTTAACACTATACTTCTTCAGCTACTCAGATACATTCACACTCTCAGAAAATACAGTAATTTGTCCCTCTGCTCATGCATCCTTTCTGCAGATGTTGTGAGACTGACAACTGCTTCTCAGTACAGTGCCTGAAGATCCTGTGGGTTCAAACTGAATCTCAAAGGTAATTTTCAGTCTCCTAATTTATGTATGCTGAGTTCAAGTTCACTGTACATAATTATATTCAGCACCCTGCCACAAAAGCTAATCAACCCAGACATACTCTGTTAACTACACTGCTTTATGCTCAGCACACAAAATATGTTTTGTGGTATTTTATAGATGCAACATCTAGAAAAGGCAGCAGGAAACAGTGGAAATGGCCAGTGACCCAAAATACCCTGGAGAACTGAAGTGCAGAAAGCACTTACATCCTTTTATCTTGGATAAATTCTTTCCAATTTCTTTGCTTTGATGATTTGGGATTTTGCCAATGTACAAGTTATGCGGTCTAATCATTTGTTTAATACTACTGTAAAAAGTATGTGGTTTTTTTATTTCAATCTGTGAATGTGGAATTTTGTCATTTTCTGAAAAGTTCTGTATCACTCACCAGATTAGGCACAATGATGAGTCATTAACCTTAATGATCACCCTGTCTACACTGAAGACAAGGAGGCCAGTTAAAGGTCGAAAAGTATTTTTTCCCACTTTTCCCACTTTTCTATAAAAGGGAGAAAAAGGTAAAATAATCCCCAAGCTCTCTTTTTAGAGCAGCAAGAAAAAGCAATAGCAAACTTTCTTTTCGGGGCAGCAAGATAAAGCAACAAAGCAAGGAATTAGAAATTAATCACAGAAGGAAAAACAAAGGAGGCTTCTGCCAAGAGTGAAGAATCTGTACTTCATTGACCACAAGCCTCAGCCTTGGAAAGCCTCTGGCCTGGGAGAGATGCTCTGAGGCAGCAACAGGGAACATAGTACCTGAGCCCTAGCAGCAACACAAGCAAGGTTTCTTACTTCATGCAGGCTTTTTTATCACTCACCCTGTCATGTGAAAACCACATCTGAATGCCCAGTGATCTATGAGTGGTCAGCTACGTAAAGCAAGAGGTAAAGACAAATAAAATCATGCACACTGGATTTCAACATGCTTTGCCCATGTGACAAGTGTCAGTCCGAAAACAAGAGCAGAAAATCCAGCTCCACACGCTCCTAAAGTTCAGTTCTAAGGGTAGTCCCTATCCATTCTCATTTCAGTCTCCAATTTAAATAAGTCAGCTCCATCTCTGGGTGAAAAGCAGAATACTCCACCCAATTAAGAAATCACTGCCCCAGATAACATGGAATCTGCAAGGTGAGAAACAAAAAGCAGCACCAACAGTGCAAACACTTTTGTAGAAGTTCCTAATGCTGCTCACTGCTTCACAAAGTCTCCTGATGTTTCCATCCTGGCTTTATTAAAATGGACTAATTTCATATGGCAGACGCAAGAATAATTTCCAATTACTATATTTCATTACTATTTCATTCTTTTTATTTTATAAAAGAACATTATGCATTTATATTTGATACCATTTTAATTAATATTTTTTCTATTTAATCTCCAGCTCTGTTGAAATTATTCATGATAAAACAATAATGAATTAAAAGCCTATGTGAAAGTAAGGAAATTTGACATTTTACCCTACATTTGGTTTTCTTAAGCCTGGAATTGGCATTCTTTTATTAAATATTCATGTGGAGAATACATGGATAAGGAAAAGAGAAAAGCAGAATAAGCGAAGTGAGTGTGATTTAATGTTATATGACAGGAAAGAAAAACAAAAAAGCCCTGCCAGAACAAATGGGGCCTTCAAACCTAAATGTTAGTTCCATATTACCATCAAAGCCAAACCGCAGAGGCAAATAGTTTTTGTGCTGCCATTGCTTTACATCTAGCAAAACGTCCAGTACAAAAAAACACTCTCCCACTTAGGCTTAAATCCAAAAATGATACTGAGATGCTTGTATCCAATTGAAATTAATGGTCCATTTAAATTGGAGGGAGGAGGAATCTCAAACCTGATGAAATGTTGAAGCACTATCCATAAAGAGAGGCATCTCAGGCAGTTCAGACATCTAGCACAATGGCTGATGGGGAGTATTTTTCCATGTATCTTTTCCTATATTCTCTATATAGGTAGTGGCATCCTGGGAGCCAGACACCTGAAAATCAGATATAATTATATTCCCCTCACTGAAGTTATTTGTGCAACTTAAATTTCATATGAAAAACACCAAGAATCCTAACGTGTGCTTTGGTGAGACTCACCATTAGGTTTGCAAAATATGGGGATAATGCTCCTTTAGTGTACATCTTCCATGAATAGCAAGAATCATTATTCAAAAACTGCAGGAGAAAGGCAAGCTTTGTGATGAAAATTAATACAAAATTAATTAGAAAGGAAATTATCTCAAATGTGCTACTTTCCTGACTGAATACCAAGTTTGTATCAATCCTTCTAGGCACAGACACAAGGACGTCTCAAGAAAGAAAAAAAAACCAAAACAGATGAAGCATAATAGAGTGTTAAAATTGGAGCATTGCTTTCATACCCATGAGATTACTTTTTCTTTAAACTATTCCAATTACCGTGACAGTAAAAGAAAGAACAACTACATTAGTATTATATTATTTCCATAACAGGTATCTTCAGTCACTTCTGATCTGACAAATTTCTACATATATTGTGCCTAATAAGCTTGTTTTTTTTTTTTTTTTTTGCAATCCCCTTGATGAAATGTAAATCACACCACAATTGCTTCACTGGAGGCTTGCTATATGCATCATCCTACGTGGCCTGTTGCTAAGACAGAGCATGTGGTGAGGCTCCACTGTGGCAACAACTACCAGTCCATGATGCATTAAAATCCTCAGCCCCTCAATGCTAAAGATCATTGTGTCCTAAATAGGAATTCTATAATCTGAACAAACAGAAATCCCCTGCTCCTCCTGGTAGTGGTGCAGTATCAGCAATTAGCTGCTGAGCCCCAGACTGTATCCCAGAAGATAAGAAGAACAGCTGCTTTGGCACATTAATGGCCACTGGCATTATATTGCTCTGTTTTTAATTTAGGCAGCATATTGTTCTTAATTCCCCTCCAAGAGACAAAAGGAATCTACAAAAATCATCAAGAAAGTTTAGTCATCTTCCTGAGTGCTTGTGAGAAGGCTTTTTTTAACCTCATCAAACACTACCAGGCATTTTCTGCAAGGAGTCTTCCCAAAGCTGCTGGCTGCTCTCATAGAAAGGTGATTTTATTAAGATTCAGTCATTGGCATTGTACACGCCACACTGTAAGAAGTCCTGGGTATATCTTCCAAAACAGCGGCTTCCCAAAAGAATGACAGACGGCATATATATGGAGCAATTAGATCAAAAGACTCTATTATTAATGAGATAAAACTGACATTGTGTAAAAATCAATACGCACCATTAAGGAGGCCTGTCTGGGCTTTCAGTGGTTATAAATTCACTTTTTTCAGCAAATGTAAATACAAGAGATATAAATATGCTAAGCAGTTCAAAATTCTTTGAAGAAAGCTAAAACTAATTTGTGTCCTATATCATTCCGTCTTCTTGAATGCAATCTTACAAGCCGTAGCAATCTTGACCGGATTTTAAAGGTATCCAGTCACTGAAATGTTCATTAAGCATTATCTCAAGAGGCAGTTCTGTTTGCTAGAATGATCTTTTTTAATTAGTGAATTACAGAACCACATAAAAACCTTCAGCTGTCGTTGCCTTCTGCTTACACAACATCTTTCTGCTGCCTAAGAATTAAATTGCTCTGTAATTGTATCCTCCACTGCAAATAAGCAAAAATATACTTCAGGAAAGCCCTAGTGGTTCTTAAGAGGGTGAAAATAAAGATGAAGAACCAAACACCTTACAGATTAATAGAACCAAGCTTTATTTTCCATCTTTCAGAATCTCTTAATAGTAGCTTTTTGTCAAGAAAAATGATGGCTGTTGATACTGTATGAATCGCGTAAAATCAAAGTAGCCTTCACTGAACAAAGTTCGCCTACCAAGCTGCAGGTAAAAATCATGCAAAAACCCCAGTCTGTGGAAGATAGAGAAACAGTGATTCAGGCTAGGAATTGTGCATTTCTGCTTGACCAAGCACACAGACCTGTCCTAGTACTAGTAACATATTCCAGCCAGAGTTTTGGGCTGCCTTGTTTGTGGTAGACTCTTCTCTTGGCTTGATTAATCATTGCTCAGTGTCAGAATGATTGATTCTTGTACTCTTGTTGTCAGATGAGGGAAAGAAGCTGGGGATATTTTAATGATAATTAACTATTCATCCAATTACTTCTGCCCATTTAATAAATGGTTCAAAACTGTAAAAAAGAAAATCGTAGCTTCTAAAATATGACTTCTGTCTGTTAGCTATAGAAGAGACTTAACTAATCCTGTGTATATAGGAAAATATTTGCTTTAGCAAGAGATTTTAAATAGGTATGATATCTAATGACGGTGAAAGGATGCATGAGATTTATAAGGTGAGGTTAGCAGTACCAGTTAAACAAGTGTAAATAGCCATTCTGTCAGTCAGTGAGTGTGCAGCAAAGGAGCACAAAATTTCCAGAATAGTCTTTAGATTTAGCAAGTCAGCACTCCTGACATACCGTTAGCCTACAGATTAGTAATAGGTGCTTAGCTGAATAGGTTATCTGAATGCAAAAACCCCCTGTAATCTTGCCTGCACTACTGCCTGTACAAGGTTTGAGCAAAGCTGTGACAACATCAATACACAGATGCCTGTTGCATCAGAAAAACAAATACGTGAACAAACCAACCAACCAACCCCATATCTCAGGCAACATCTATTGTTTCCATCATTATCAATATACACATGCCTTAACTGTGAGGAGAGTGAAGGAAAATCATTCACACCAATTTTCTGCATTGCTTCAAAATAAATGCACAGTGACTCCAGAAGAAAAAAAAACCCACCACACCACTCTAAAAAACAGTAAAGCTGGTAAAATCAAGTAAGAAGCTGATAAAAAATACACAATCCATAAAACTTCCTGAGAAAAATGGTGAGGGAAGAGGGAAGCAGAGCTCTAGCAGTGTAAAGGAGGAAGCTGAAGAAGCTGGGGACCTCACACAGTTTTATCATCTCAGTTTTCACTTCCTGTGACTGAGTGACAACTTAGAGTGAGAAGTAAGCCCAAGAATGCCTCACAAGGACAGCAGTGCAGAGGTAATACCACCTTGAGCAAATGGCACTTTTCTTTGCAGCTTTGAACATTCCTCTGCCAAAGATATTTTTAAAAGAAATTGTGCTTTGTTTTGGGAACTTGGAAATTCAGTGACTCCTCGCAGATGCTGGCAGCACTGGGATTTAGGAGAAAAGGATCTCAGTTCACCTCATCTCATCAATACTTGGAGCAGAAACATGCTCTTTCCTCTTCTGATCCTCATTTTTTCTTTCATATTTTAATGAGTAACTACTACGTGAAATTTTGAGGATGAAATGCAAACGATGTTCTAATAAAAACCATGTCACAGGTCAATAGCTTCATGGACATAGGAAAAAAAATCACGAATTGCTTGACTCCTAATATTTGGTTTAAACTAAATGAGGGCATTTTTGAGGTCAGTTAAAATGATGCTGCTTCTTCACCTCATGCATTTTTGAATTAGTAGTTACATAGCCTTTAACACAAGTATTTTGAGACCAGTTTTTTTTTTCCCATTTCAGATACTGTACTGTTTTGAAGGGTTACATAAAGGAACTTTTTTTGGTCTTCTCATTGGTCAGCAGCTGATGAAGATCCTTTAGAGCAAAACACAGCTTAACAGTGCAAGTTCTCATCAACTACTGCCCTTTCCCCTCATTTTCAGGCCTTCAGAAATAATGGAGAAGTATGGGAAAACCAGTACATTTTCAGAATTAAAGGTTAGACGTGAAGATATTTTGTATACATATGGCCCCAATAGAGTTAGTTTGTGTTTACTGTTACAACAGTAACTGTAATATTTTCCTCCAGTAACTGTAATATGTACCTTCCAAGTACAGTCATGGTATTGTACAGGATGTCTTTTAAAGCCCACTGAATGCTGGGAAAACTGTAATAACTTCAACAAATGAAAAATCAGAGGAAAAGCTTGCGCTAGCGAACTGGACTTCAAAGAGCATTATCTTCCTCTTCTTTGTAGATCTCTTTCCTGGAAATATCCATATAGTATCTCTCCAGCAGGTTTGGTTGACATTTCCTCAAATAATCTAAATTTCACTACATACATTATATACAGTTGGAAAAATTATACTCCTGGGGTAAAACTGGAATTTTCTTTACTGCAGAAGACAGTCCTTCTACGAGAATCAAGAAGACTTAAACAGGACAGAAGCAATAGCCTTGGTCCTCACCAATTTAGTAGTATATCCCATCCAATAAATTCTATTTAAACTTAACTCAGAATAAATAAAAAAGGTAAATAGTAGATTAGGTCAGGTATTTTAATGGAGCACTGTAATGATTAAACTTTAAAGGATCAATTATTTTTATTTTTATAGTAACAGGAATTGCATTTCTTATTTTATTACAGAAAGTAAAAGAACTGAGAGACAAAGACATTACTTCCAAGAGCTAGTGTCCTGTGTCTGGAAAGAATCAGCATCCCATTAAGGCAATTACTGCTCTCATTTGGGATCCTGATAAGCTCCTAAATAGTCTGTCATTAAGATATATACAGCACATCTCTTTAATAAGATCTCTTGATTTGATGAAGCCCTTATTAATACCATCGAAGGTCCCAGAAGAACACCTCCATTTTTTTGTGAGTGTTCTGTTCAAGATTACTCTGGTGTCATTGACACTGCTCTTGGTATAATTAGGCTTGTATGCAGATT
The DNA here is from genome assembly GCA_013400315.1 of Bombycilla garrulus. NCBI lineage: Eukaryota > Metazoa > Chordata > Aves > Passeriformes > Bombycillidae > Bombycilla > Bombycilla garrulus. Next base: position 195,045 of record VXBU01000177.1, on the reverse strand, counting down.
CCTCCTCTTTGGCTTTCAAGACAGCTTAGCAGTACTATTCATGTACCAATGTGATGAAGCTCCATTTACAGGAGTAGCTTCTAGCATGAGAAGAATATATTTCTATTTTATTATTTCAATTTTTAAGAAAAAATAATGCAGATTCTGATTAATCCATGATTATCTAATGAGGAAAAATTCTATATAGTGTCTTTATAGTAAAAACATGCCAAACTTAAAAATAGTATGTTCTAAAAAAACTTTTTTCCAACTGCCATATCCTTTTGTTTCTCCTGTTCTTTTGTTACACATTGCACTGATAATTTGTATTGAGAAGAATAAAATACACTCTAAAATGCTCATTCATCATGCTGGAGTTTGGATGAAGAGCAAGTGGATACCTCCTTTGCTGTCTGGCGTGAGACACAGATTCTGTACACAGATTAAGCCCTATATCCCAGATAAAATCCTATTAACCTGAGCTAAAATGATTACTTGATTTGGAGGGGAGGGTAGGAAAATTGAAGAGCTTGAATGGATAAACATATGCCATTTAGAGATGCTAAAAAGAGAAGGAGCCCCCTGACCAATGCCACAGCTGTGATGCACGGAAGTGGCAAACTGGTTGAAAGCTGTCAGACAGACCTGTCAGAGGTCATGAATATTGGTCTTTGCAGAAAATCAGGCTGCTGATATATGTACTGGATGCATGCTTTGATAGCTAAGCAAGCACCAAAATTTGCCCAGCCCTTCCATCCACATGAACTCGTCACTTCTAGAATTCCTATCATTTAATTCCACATGTCCAGCAAATCCTAAAAAGACTATTAAAAATTGCTTGCTCAGTATTGTCAAAAATCTGTCCATTTCTTTGTATATTTTAACAAGGCTGGGACTGTTTTAAATACCACTTTACCTCTTTATATTTGCTTTGTGATTCAAATTGTTATGTTATGTAAAGCTTAAAATGCCATTTAAAACAGGGAGAACATGTGAGAATTTATGGTACCTCCATGCTGTTTGATGGCAAAATCTCTCTGGGAAAACACTAGAGAAAAAAGTGTCCATTTTAGGATAATTGCCATGGTCCAAGAAGTTTTTATAGTAACAGTGATTTAAAAATGAATTAAAAGTTACAATGTATTCAATGCAATTTTAGACACCATTAGTCCAAACAGTATTTGTGGAGTTATGCATGAAAAGGTGTTATTTTCTTATTGCTTATCATTCAGAGGTACTTTTGCATGCACTGAAAATTTCATTTTTTTTTTCACTTACAAAGAAGTTTTTCATCAAGAAGAAAAATGCAGACATGTGTCCAACATTTCATCAAAATACTTGAGACAATTTTCTAATTCTCTTTGACATGTGCAGGGCATTTGTTCTGTTCACTCTGCATATCTTCCAAAATGTTAAGAGTAATGCAAAAATGAGTAGATAATTCAGAATGCAGAAAGACAACCTGCCAATGCGACATAAGTAAAACCTGGGAGAACTGTGTAAGTATGTCACAGCCAACACAGTTAAGCCTCACTTTTGTAGCCAAGCAAATGCACTTCCTGGTCTGAGTGGCAATAACCCATTCCCATTAAGAGATCTTCTGGAAGACTGAGGGGAGACCTCTTAGCTGTCTACATCTTCCTCACAAGGGGAGTGGAGGGGCAGGCACTGGTCTGTCCTCTGTGGTGACCAGTGACAGGACCTCAGGGAATGGCCTGAAGCTGTGTCAGGGGAGGTTAAGGCTGGATATGAGGAAAAGATTTTTCATCCGGTGTGTAGTTGGGCACTGGAACAGGCTCCCCAGGGAAGTGGTCACAGCAGCAATCCTGTTCAAAAAGCATTTGGACAATACTTTCAGGCACATGGTGTGATTCTAGGGGCTGACCTGTGCTGGGTCAGGAGTTGGACTTTGTTGGTCCTTGTGGGTCCCTTCCAACTCAGGACATTCTACATCTTTATGCTTCTGTGATGCCATGATTCACTGTGAATGGATGTGATGGAAGTTTGCTTTGATTGCAAGGACAAGTGACAACTGCCTCAGTACTGCTGAAAGCATTATGAAGGATGGATTTAGATGACTTCACTAACCCTGAAGCAAGAAAATTATGCTAGATTTCCCAAGTTCCCAGAGAATGAGCGCCTTAACTTTTTTTCTCAGCTCCCTAAGGCCTTCTCAAATGAAGTAAAATCCATTAAAATGCTTCATATGGCAAACAGGGTAGCTTATTGTATATGAACCGGTTTAACTTTTGTGCAATTCAGTGCTTTTTGTCCTCTTGAATTCTTTATTGTTGCTAGGAATATTGCCACAATTTAGAAGAAAAAAATGAAAAAGAGGCAAGTGATCACAACTAGTAATAGAAACAGTCTTTTTGATGGAATTTTGCCTTCAGTAATTCATCTGCAAAATCTTGTACTACCTCAGGTTTGGATTACTCAGTTGCTTAAAAAAACCCTCAAGTGCTTTGTGCTTTCCTGGTGCTGTACTTTGAGCATTTGCTCTTTTGCTGTTCTGTGTGGTCACACACAGGCTGAGACAGCCTGACAAGCCTGCAGCTCTTCCCAGCTAGGCGTGGGGGGAGTTGCAGAAGCCTGAGAAAGGCAACTTCTCTCAGACTGTGTTGTTAAGAAACTTCCTAAGGAATGAAAAAAACAATTGTCAACAGTGTTTTGCACCTGCAGTTGTACATGATGTTTCACTTTCAAAGGATTGTTTCCTCCTTTCACCAATCAGCCTTTGTTTGTCTTTTAATTGACCAATACAATTGTACCTAATGATATGTTCTATAAAAAGAGCACAGCTCTTGCCTTCTGTTGAATATAGTGGAAGAATATAGTAGATATAGTATAATAAACTCTCTTCCTTGATATACAGGCCTGAATTATTAGAGTCTTAATTGTGTTGCTTGGAATCTGGGAGCAACAGTTCTGCTTCTGGGTTTTCCTTTCATTTCTACCATCCATACCAGAATAACATCAAAGATATGAAACATTTGCATTTTTACATGAGGATTGCAGTACACCTTTTTCCTCAATTAATGCAAACCCGTAAAAAAATTAAATCAGTGCCCATGTTAGAAAAAAAGTCACCTCCAGTTGTTTTGCCGTCTCGTTTCTTTAAATTATTGTATGGTTTTCCAAATTTCTTAAAGATATGTGTTTTACTTCTCCAAGTAATGCATGGACATGAAATGATATACAATCAATGCATATGCAATATAATATTTATATTTCTGCATACAGATTTCCTTTCCATTGCTGAGGCTGCAAATGAGACTGTTTAAGCTAATTAGTAATTTTTTAAGCTAATTAGTAATATAGTCTGCTAACAATTAGTCTCAGAAAAAGAGAGCTTTTCAAAGGAAAAAAAAAAGCAATGTAGGAGTTAAACTGCCCAAGTACCATCAGGAAATAGTAATAAATATATTTCTAATTTATTTAAGTAATTGAATGTTCTGGGTCTGGCTGGGATGGTGTTAACTTTCTTGGTAGCGATCTTTATGATGCTGCATTCCAGATTTGGGACTAAAGCAGCGCTGAGCACAAACCACAGTTTTGGCTGTGGCTGAACAGCGCCTGCACAGTGTGAGGCTTTCTCCATTGCTCAGTCTGCCCCTCCGTGAGGAGGCTGGGCGTGGGCAAGAGGCCAGGAGGCAAAACAGCCAGGGCAGCTGATCTGAACTGGCCGAGAGCATATGGCCATTCCTTAATTGTGCTCGGGTGTGCTTGTCTGCCATGGTGCCCATTGCTTGGAGACTGCCTGGCACCAGGCTGCCTGTGGGGGGTGGTGACTAACTGTCATTGCAACAATTGTGGGGGATTTTTTTCCTCTTTCCTTTGCTTGTCTTTATTTTGACGCCAAAATTTTCTCCCTTTTTCTCTTTTGATCTCTCTCCTGTTTCACTATGGGAAAGGGAATGAGCTGCTACCTGGATGCTTAGCTGCTGGCTGGGATCAAATGACAACATAAATTAATATTAAACTAGGGATCCAATAAATTAAATCACTATTCTAAATGGAATCACAAAATTTCTTAAGGCATATCTCTTTTTTTTTCAAAAGCATTTGATCTGTAAATTCTAGGACTCTAGCAGTAAAATAAATGCACTTAAAATTCCTTCATGTTGAGAACAGTAAAGAAAATTATAAGATCAGATTCAGTTTGACAAATCATTTACAACTTGCAATACTGGATCTCTGAACCCACTTTTTAAAAATTAAAATGGGCATTTCTACATTAAATAAAAGCCCTACTGGGAAGAATTCATGAAGTGCTAACAATATGCCTTTGAAAATGTTTAATTTACAGGTGAAAGGATAAATATGTATTAGAACTAAGGAAAGGGGATCAGGGGTGGAAAGAGAAGTGTTGCCAAAGCTACACTGTATTGCAATTATAGTAACCTAAGAGCTCTGTTCCCTTTAGTCCAATTCTTGGGGCTAGAGTTAGTTTGTTCTTACTGGAAAAATAAGTACTACAGTTCCTAGTGTTATGAGTTGGTCTCATGTCACTAGGAATTCTATAAACATTGCTGCACTTTTTAAAATTTTGGCCTGTGCTTTTAAACAAGGTTCTCCATGTTGGTAGGAGGCCCTGAGCAAGTACTAGTTTACAATAGGGAAGCACCAGATGTTACCAGAGCTTTGATTTTGATTTCAACAGTTTGTCAAAATACAATTTTGCTGTTGCCAGTACTGCTGTTCCCAGCAATACAAAAACATTTATGACTACTGGCACTTCAAAATAATGTGCATGGTCACAGCTACAAGTTGGTTAAAGGCAAGTAGTGCTTCACATACCAGCCCCTTTTCTAAGTTAAGAAACATGGTATGTTTTCAGAAAACCTAGGAGTGTTGGTGCTCTCTCCCCCAAAAGTAATTCTTTGTTTCCAGTTGGAAGTGGATTAATGCATGTTAACAAACACCCATTTTAATCTGTGACATCATTATACAGATGTTTGCAACTGAAGAAAACACTCCTTGGACCTACATTAATTAAGATACAGGTCTATCACAATGGTTGCATTTAAGGAACTAAATATTAGAAACCTATTCCAAACTTGCCACTTGGAAAACCATGAGTGTTTTAGAGATAGAGCGAGGATAGGGGGAATTCTCCACCAAAAAGCTTTTCTTTCTTCAGTTTTAACATACCGAGACAGTCCAAGAACTTATCTTGGGCAGTTGCTCTTAATTTCTGGGACTATGACAGGAAATGTTTCCCAGAGGTTGTAGGGAGAGTGCTTCCAAAATCCAGTGGTCCTTTCTCGAATTGTATTTGAAATTAATATTACACATTTTACAGATATAAAAGGCGCACATGGAGGTGGTTGTAGAACATCTGTAAGCAAAGTGAAGAGAGAGGAAAAACCCAGAGAGAGAAAGAGACCATTCTGGATAGGATAAGAAATAGGGCACTAGTAGTGATACAAAAGAGGCATGCAACATGGGCAGCACTGGAAAGCAGGGTTTACAGTTTTCCAGAGGAATGAAGACAAGTGAGTTGGACAGACTTTGTTTAAAGAAAAGAGCAGGCTGATCTAACAAAACATTTCTGCAGTTTTAAACATAAAGATATTTGTTTACTGCTCAGGTGTATACTGTCAGAGAAAACAGCCTGGTATAAGTTTTGCTTATACCATAATTTAATTTTACATTTCCTTCCTTATTCAGGAGGTAGTATCAAGCATCTGCAGGATATAAGATATATTTGTAGCTGTCACACAAATGGCTGAAAAGGATAAATGAAAGTACACCATCCGCCTAAGTGTGATGTACTGACCCATGCTACCACGCTTGAAGAAAATGCTTGTTCGCCCTGCATTTACATGTGTTGATTCTAAAATCTCTCTGCAACACTCTAAACGCATGGTTCTGTGTTGATTTTCTGCTTTTGTAAGAATATGTTATAAAGTATTAAAGCTGCAAAGGCAAAAACTTGAAAAGCAGGAAATTTTATAATTAAAGTCACACATAAAACTTTAAATCTACTGCTGCCCCCTGTGCACATGTGGTATGACTGTTTTTAATGCCATACCCACACATTATTTTTCCCAGAGCAGGCCTGTTTCATCTAATATGCACAATGGATATTGCTTAAGATAATCCCTCAGGAAGCGGTTTAATATTTCTGTGAAATTATTAGTGAGCCTTTACAAGCTTTTCAGCCCATCACTCAAGAACCTGGAAGTCTGTGACCAGTCATTTCATCTCCAATATGACATTATGTATTTCACAGCTGGAGGAACAGAGACAAAGTCTTTGTGGGCAACATATGGGCTCAGCAGTAAATGAAAGTTTATAACTGAGGAGCACCTGACTGCCAGGCATATGTTCTGACATGACACATTTCTTTCAAACGTGATGAACAGAAGGATGTTCAGATCAGACTGTAAGCTTGCATCCTGTCTCTGACCTTGGGGAGCCAACAGGACAGTCTGTGAGGACAGGCGAAGCCTGCAGTGATATAAATACATAGTCTTTGTAAATATTGTAACATTTTATGAAGGGTGTATTTCAGTCTTGAGTGATGTCTGACTCTGAGACTTCCTGATACAGAAGTGATGGGATTTTTTGCTTAATGGCCATCAGTTTTCTTCTGTGAATTGATCCTGGCGCTTTTTAATAACATACAATATCTCATGTCCTAGTAAAATGAGCTGAATTTGTGTATACTCTTAATTTCTGTTGTGAAACTCTGGAGATATCAAAATAAGTACCTGGGATCTGAGGATAAAAAGTGGAAACCTGAAAATAAATGCTGGTTTATAAAATTTCTGGACAGGATGATGGGGAAATTGCCACCTGCAGATAAATGAAAATTTTCAGTGAGCTTCCAGAGTTGAATGGGAAAAAGACCTTGGTGAAACTGAAATCAAAATCTGTATTCACCACAAAACCATGGGTGTTGAATCTTTTTTAAATCAGAAACTTGATTCACCGTTCTGGCACCTTGCACAGGGAAAAGACAGATAAAGTTACTGGGATAGAAAGAAACACTTAAAAGGGGATCAACCTAGAACATACCCTTAATTTTTTATTTGCTATTACTGCTATCTGCCATTTGGTGCCTCTTTATCTGGGACCCTGAGGTCAGTTTGAGTCTGGATGCTAGATATTAATATTCATTCAGCATAAGGCCATGCTTTTTATTGGGATTATTAGACTGGACACAACTTTACTGAACAAAAATTATTGCTATTACATGAACACACAGCTACTGCATTTGAACTTGGCTGGTTAAATCCTATCAGAACAGCTCTAATGCACCAAAATCTGTGAATTAGTGCAATTATTGCAACATTAACATACTTAGCACACCTACTCAAAGCATTTATTCCCTTTAAATTGCTTACTGAAATTTATATTGAACATTTTTTCATTTGCTAAAGCAAATGAAGCAGGGCTGCTACAGGCTGTCCCTGGTCATATTGACTCCCACACTCTGAGCAGCATGAGACTCTACTTTGGAAAGAAGTTTGTGATGAAAAGTGGTGGGAAAAATCAGATGGTATGAATAATTTAGATTCTGATGACAAGTGGCTTGATACTTCTCATTTTGCAACCTTCTAAATATCCTTTTTGTTTTTTATGTTTAGTTGTTTCTTTTTCAAATAAGAAGAAAGAAAACATGAATACAAACTCCTTCTGTTCAAACCACAACAGCGTTCCATAGTGTGCTCATTAAAAAACACCTGGACTGTAAACTATGGATATGCCACTATTGTATTTTCAGTATTGCACAAAAGGACCTCCTCATTTTGTTTAACAATTTTCTTCTATAGGAAACTGAAATATGCAACACAGTGTTTTTATTTTTGTGCAATGTTTACTTTGTACAGCTGAAAAAATAAGCAGTGTAATAAGGGGTGATGAACGAAGCACATATAATGGTTCCTGCCATGGGTTTTCAAACAAATGTGGTAATCCATGTTAATCTGGTTCAGTTCTTTGAAAACTATTATATGTTTTTTTTTTTTTACAGCCTGCTTGCCATCCCTGCTAGTATTACAAGTGCCCTCCACTGCATATATGTTTTTATTTTATTGCACCTTTAGGCAAATTTAAAGCAAATAAAAAGACATAATTATGTTTGATTAAGGTAGCCGGGTGGTATATTTGTGTCAACTAGTTGTGTGTGTATAAGTCTTTGGTTTTTTATTTCATTGAATATGTACAAGGGATAAATAGATCTCAGAAGTTGTTGTGTACTCTGCTCTGGAGATCTACTTTGTTCAATTTAAAAGAAATTATTGCAGTATTATAGAAAAAGAGGAGAGATGTGCACACCTCTGGTGTGTGATTCCCCAAGACTTGAATTACTCCTCAGAGATGCCCATCTGTCTCCACTGATGGTACAGAACATTTAGGAAAAGTGCATGCTAAAATAGACTCATCAGCTTTGTACCTACATTGGCTGTAGGTGTTGAGGTTGTGCTGATGGTGGTGACAGGGGTGGCTTTTGTGGGAAGGATCCAGGGGCTGGCCCATGCCAGACACAGCTGTCTTCAACCAGCCTGCTGCAGGGCACAGCTGAACCCCTCAGCTATGATTGCTGAACCTCCGGTAAAGCAGATTTAAGGAGGCTAAAATGTCAGTCAGGTAAAGGGAAAAACAGCTTTGCAGAGGCCAAGTCAGATGGGACTGGGACTGGGACTGGGACTGGGACTGGGACTGGGACTGGGACTGGGACTGGGACTGGGACTGGGACTGGGACTGGGACTGGGACTGGGACTGGGACTGGGACTGGGCTCCAGGCATTGGAAAAAAAGTTCCCTGTAGCCCATGGGGTACCCACAGTGGAGAAGGCTTTTTCTTGAAGGACTACAGCTCATGAAGATTCCACATTGGAGCAGATAAAACACATGAAAGGGAGGTATGGGCAGAGTTTCTTGAAGGACTACAGCTCATGAAGATTCCACATTGGAGCAGATAAAACTCATGAAAGGGAGGTATGGGCAGAGAGCAAAACTTTTGCATGGACCATGGTCCCTCCCCACTCCTGCTGTGCTGTTCTGGGGGAAATAGAGGAGTTTGGAGTAGAGTGAAAGTGAATATGGGGAAAGGGGAAAGAAACTTGTTCTTTCAGTGTTTCTCTTTGATTCTTTCTATTTGAATCTATTTAATTATCATTAAATTAAATTAATTTTTCACATTTGAGTTTTGCCCATCATGGTAATTGGTAAGCAATTTCCCCATCTTTATCTTGACCCATCAACTTTTGCATCACAACTCTTCAGTCCTGACTGGGAGGGGGAATGAGAAAGGGTCTGAGATGGGGGGTGTGGGTGCTGGCCAAGGTTAACCTACCACAGTCCTTAAATGGAATGATATCAAGTAGTAAATGCGAAAGAGGAGGCATTCTAGCATCCATTTTATGAAAAGTATTTGCATAATTTTTCTGAAAAGAAAAGCTTTGTGCTTAAGATTAGGGCATACACTAAATCACTTTACTATTATTTCTGATTCAAATACAATTAGGAAATACAGTGATTCTTCAGTTCTGCTAAGGCATTATTTTCCATTAGACCTATTTGTGTGATATCCCATTGAACATGAGATGCCACAGACCAAAGATGCAATACAGGTGTGCACAAAATCATAAAGCTAGAAGACTGACTTTATCAGTTCCTTACTGTTTTAATTTTCTTGAAAAACATGATTCTGACTACTAGTACATATACATGTTAGCAGAAGAAGAAATAAATAAGTTTGTGGCATGGTTGGGCACATTCTATTTAGATTACATGCTGGTCTTGAAACCTGATGGTCTAAATAACTAAGACTAAGCCAGTAGGACAGCAAGGATTCCTAATGTAACTACTCGCTTAAATAATAAATGCTGAAAGGCCAAAACAAGACCCTAAGTATAGTCTAGGTCACTGATGCTCTCCAGGTTTCCAAATCAACTGTGTCTGTTCTCCCTTTAGTAATGCTACATGCTCTTCTACCAATATTTATAAAAGATAAAAGGCATAGAGTCTTTGGAACTGCAGTGTGTTAACAGATGCACAATTAATGTAGTCAGGTTTCTTTTCTTTAACTTTTCTTGATAACCTTGATGAAACATATTGGTGCTGCTACATTCCTCTGTCTCATTAAGTATGTACAAGTAACAGCACCAGCTAAGATGCTTTATGGTATAAACGCACAAATATTTAAACAAGCCTTTTAAAGTGCTCCAGAAATGGTTATTTTCTTCATTTATTTGCTTTTAATTAAAGATGCATCCACTTATAAGGACATTCATCACCATGATCATCATGCTGCTGGCAAGGAAATCCCTCATTTTGAAAACTCTACTTTTACTAATCAGTTCCTTCTGGGACAATTTGATGAGAGGTAACTAGAAATGCATAGAAAATCAATTCCTAATAATGTGTAAAATTTAATGATTTCAAAAATTTCATCACTCCATCCTGGAACTTCATGTCACTTTTCACCAAGAAAGAAAAAGAACAAAACCATCATGTTATTAAGTGCCTCTACAAATGATGGACTTCAGTCCATCATATGTGATGTAAGTGCTCCTTTGAAAACACACTGGTACAGTTTGAAGCAAAACTGCATCTTCCCAGAAAACATTTCAGCTGTAATGAACTAACATACATTGATTACAAAAACAATAGAAATAATTCCATCCAATTCTCAAATGCGTCCAGTGGTAAATGAGGCTGTGGAGTGCTATGATGAACAAGATGGGGCTGTATGTGTTCTGCCCCACCACAGATTCACTTGAAGGCAAGTTTTCTTCCTGCAGTCACTTCTGTGGTGAGGATGGAGAATCAAAGATCCTTGCTTTTCAGTATAAGCCAAGCTTTAGGTCAGCACTTCTAATGCCTTATTTTCCCAGGATCAGTTGGAAACAGGACTGCTAATATTTGAAATATTTTATTTTAAAATATGTAATCTATCTGCAGTGCCATAGGGGTTTGTAGGGGAAGCAAGAGCAGTTAAAATGCTTCTCAAGACAGTTTACCCAAACATTTCACTCCCTGCAAGGGCCAGACTGATCTTGGCTATCTGTACTCAGCTCTTCTTCCAGCTGACTTTATACTGTGAAACTGAAGTTTGCAGGTTTTATGTTGGTGAAGTTTGTCGCCATTGTTAAGTTCCACTGACATTTCTCTTGTTAAGGTTATGCAAGGCCTGTGCTTTACAGTGCACACAAGTGCAAGTATCAACATACGGCTGGAATCAGTAATCGGGCAGAGAGCCATAAAGGTTTTATTGCCACCACGTCACTTGTGAGTTATGTAGGTCATCCCAAACAAGTGGCAAAACAACTTTTACAGCAACATGCGCCGTTATATTCCAGTCATGCCATCCAGAGTATATCTCAGCAATATTAAAGAAAAAAATTCAGCAAGCTTTTAAAATAAAATGTTGTTATTGAAACTGCTTTTATGTGACCCTACACCTGCAAAGTGAGTTGCTTTGCTTGCCCACAAATCCCAAAGATTTAGGGAGCTCTTTACCTGGGTTACACTATGCACATATTTAGTGCACATATTTAGTAAAACTATAATGCTGTCTACTTCTTTTTATGTTTCCTACCTTATCTTAGTTGCACAGTTTAGCTTTTAAGATGTGTAATTATATATCCATGTTCATAATGACATAAAATTCCACTTTGATTCCTCACAAATCAAAATTACTTTTTCTGCCATACTGTTATTTGCAGTTAGGCTTTAAGTTTCACTTGCTGCCTTGAGCTAAAATATATGTGAAAGGAAGTGCAAGGTCATCTACACAGGATATTAACATTTTTACAAAACAGGAACCATTTCTACCCATATCACACTAGGTTTCCAGTCCTATGGTATTAATAAACCCTGCTTCCACAATGTAGTTATATCAAAACCTATTAAAATGCCAAGGATCACTTATTCAAACAGGGCTTTTATGGTTAATCAGGAAATTTAGCATTGATTATACTGCATCTGCTTTTAAATAAAGCAAATGAAATTTGCCCACTTAAGAGTTATAATCAATCCCTTTGGGACAGTGAGGGGAATTAGCATATTTAATTACCCTGCAACTGATATCTTTTTAAATCAATATTTAAGACATATTGTATTAGTGCAAAAGGTGACTGTCTGCTTTATGAACTGCACAAGAGACCTGGTGTGGCTGAGGAAGGGGACTACTTTTATTTCACTCAGCCACAGGATGCTAAACATTTTCTTCTACCTATTCAAAATTAGAAAGGCACATATATCACCTTAAGAAGAAGCTGAGGGTCTGTGGCACAGTCTGTACATCAGGTGTGGTGCTTCATCCTGGCAGCAGCTCAGCTACTTTGTAGAAGGGGAGGTGTTTGTTGGCACCACAGCTCTGAAATGTGGGAGTGTGTGAATTCAGCCCATGGCCCTGCTGCCCCTGGGTCTCCCTGCACTCCCTGCTCCTCCAGAGAGTTTTCTGTGTTGAGCCCTTGGTCGTGGCCTTGTGGCTCATTTTTCCCCTGCAGAGGCTGATTAAAAATGAGGGAAAGTGTCTTTTCCAAAGCTACCCTCTGTAAAGGATTTCTTAAACAAGGAAAAGGGATCAGAGTTTTCGCTGGTGATTATTTCTGGATTATTAATTACCTTTAATTACCATGGAACACCAAGATTAAAATACATTCTAAGACTTGACACTTCAACCTTATTAGCTTACTACAAGAGTATGGTAGCTTCTAACAATTCTATTTATCAAAGGTAAACCGCTTATTAAGACCTTCTAATTATTAAAGGTAGTGTAATCAATCTTCAGTAAAATTCCATTAGAGAGAATAAGCCCTTGAGGAAACTGCTTGTGACTCCTATGAACTTGACCGAGTCTGAAATGTGTAAGAAATCTCTTTTCAACCACTGTGAGTTTCCTATACTCAAATTTTCTGCCTTGACTCTATAGAAAAAAATGGCTTTGGGCTGAGTGTTTATATGCCTCTGGAGTGTTTTAATCATCTTGTGAATGCTGATGTTCTTATTATTCATTTTTGAAAAAAAGTTTTATTCCGCAAGCAGATAATTCGATGACAGGGGAAGATAATTCATAAATGCATTAGAAAGCACAATCTTTCCCCCAATGCATTTCTGTATAAATAGTTTAGAAATACTATTCTGCCTCTAATTTGCCTCTTTACTGCATCACCTGGGTATCATCCCCCTCACATTAATCAGTTTGTGTTCTCAGTATACAGATGGATGTGTTTACTTAGGTCATCTACAAAGTCTGTAAAAGCCTTAATCTCATCCACATTTTGGGTTTCTCACACGTCCTACCCTGGATGGTCTATACTGCTGGACTGGAAATCCTTTCCATTTTTAGGTGTGTGACCTACTTGCCAGACTGGGATGGGAGGCAACCTGGGCTTGCAGCATTGTCCCCTCCTCACCCTCAGAGCCATGCAGAGCTCTGACCTGTCTCTCAGACTGCTGGGAGGTTTTCATTTAGTATAATGTGAAAAGAAAGCAGCAGACTTTTGGCTTTTAAAAAAATCTGTCTGGGAGAAGGAGCAGAAGTAACCCGTCCAGCCTAAAAATGATGGAAATAATCAGAGTTAATTCCAAACAAAGTAGTGAGCTCCTTTATCCCAGATGAACTGTGACCTTCAGAATCACAGCTACTCTTCTAAAGATTTGCTCATCATGGTGACAAGTTATTCAACTTGCTTTTGATTTCCTTTTTTTTTCTTATATTATCCAAAACAAGACTGTTTCTTTCACTTAACACCAATGTTCACAGTCTGTCCTCATCCCTGCCTGCTAGCATTTACCAGAGCATTCTGCATTTTTCCATCTCATCAACTTTATGCCTTTCTAAACCTCATCAGAATTTTTTCACCTTCATATATGCCTCCTAATAACCTGACTCAATTTATTCCTTATAATTTATCCTACAAATGAATGTTTGTTTAGTCACCCTCAAACTAACCTTGCAATTTCCTGCAATTTTTTATACGAATACCTCAGCATTGTTAAGAAAATAAATGTTTTGGAAAAAGTTGAATGTAAAATGATACAAAAGCATATTTCTATTTGTGCTTTCCACAACAAATTAAACATGAAAATTATCTTTATTTTAGTGATTCTTTTAATAAGATTTTACACAATAAATCTCCTGCTTAAAGAAGAAATAGAAAATGAAAATATTTTCTAATTCTCCACTGCAAGAACTTGTGTCTTAGTTTTCAATTGACTTAAAATACATCAGAATTTTATGCAAAAACATTGTCTACAAAAGCAACACATAGCAATATTTTTCCCTTGCTTCCATCACAGAAACCTATTAATAAAAACTCGTTAAACATTAGAAGAGGCTGGGAAAATGGGACTGTTTTTCCGTTTCTTCAAGAGAAATTCAAGTCTTATTTTATTATGGATACATTTGGCCTGTTGAGCCCTAGACATCTGGAAATAAATCAAATATTTTCTTACTCCCTAAGTAAATAGTACTTAGGGAAGGTATTCTGAACATAATAATAAAATTTTTTGGGATACAGAAGGAGATTTCTTTATGCTTATGTGTTTTTATAAAAGCTTAACATTATTTCTACTATAGATCTGGGCTTATCTTCCTGGTGTATACTGTTATTTAAGTTTAATTAGGAAACAATTTTTGTAGTAGTTTTTTATTTGAATGAAGTTAGTTCAAAGCAAATAATCTAAATGAGACACATCTACATTTAAAATAACACAAGAATTTCCATTCTGAGATAATCATAAATGCTTTGAGTCATCCTATACATTTTAGAACTGCATTTTTACCTTCTGTGGTATAGCATTTAACTCCAGTTAAAGCCAGCAACATTATATTGCAGATCTCATTAAGCAGGATCTCTCAATACTGCATATAAATATCTGCTAGATTTCTGCAGAGCCTTGCTTGGTACTTCCACACCTATTGCTACAGAAAGAAGCAATTAATAAATCAGATTTATTGAATGAGAATTGTTAGCAAGGTATAAATAGGTAACCTTTTTTACTTCTTTTCCTCTTTCACAGCTTCACTATATTAAAAGCATTTGTTATAAACATTTAGTGAAAAATTCTGGACATGTTATGGAATAAAAGACCAAGGGTTATAGTATTTTATCCTTTTGCATCCTCGGTCTTTATTTTATGAGCCCCAGCTGGTACCCATGTTCTTTCCCACTGACAAAGTGATGTATTCTTTCCCCAGCACACAGACCTCTTCAGCTTTGTCATTCATATAAGAAAGGTTTTCTTATAAGCCATTTTCTGCCAAGTTAATACACCAAAGCTTTAAAGGTGGAATACAAGAGCTTTTAAAAATGTTTTAGGGTACCTTCTTTCATACTGTCAAGAGTAACTGCAATCCATTTAAGTCAAATGCTTCATATAAAAAGAAGCATTTACAGCAGCAGGGTTGTTACTGAAGCAGTTTATTTTCTATAATGGTTTTGGCCCAGCCCTTTAGTTTTCAAGCATTTAACTCATGGGCAGAAGTCTTAACTTCCTCCCTGCAAAGCATAAGTGACAGTTTCTCATGTAACAGTCCTCAAAGCTTGAATGACTATAAATACTTATTCAGTGCTTGTTATTTGCTTCTGACTCGCATGTAATGACTTTGTATTGTGAAAATGCAATTAAATGCTGTGACTTACTACAAAGTAATAGAACATACAATTGCCATGTGGTTTAATTTGACTGCGGAATATGGGCAGTGATTGTAGCGGATGCGATTATTCAGAGACAAATATGAATGTTAAATCACAAAGTGCAGGTAATAACTGATAGTCAGAACACCCATTCTCAGGAATCAGATCAAAGAAATATTGCTATTATTATCCAATCATTTACATTAGGTTTTGAGCTACTCTGCTTGACAGGCAAGTGAGATCTAAATGTTGCCATTTTAACTGCAAGTATATTGCTTATACATGAGATGCTGGAGAGTCCCTGAGTCCCTGGGTATGCAGCCGGTCTATACATCTCCAGTCCATCTCAGATGGAGATGGTGCAAAGGTCATTTCCCTAACTTCTGACTTTCTTAGGAAGGATGAAGGCACAAAGATGTATTCTGGCACCTTGGCAGGAGGCAGCGTACAGAGGTGTGCTGTAGAGCACAGCTACCCACAGCATAGCCCTAGCTTTTGCCACTGCAAAAATGGGCTTGGTTTGATAAAAACTTCAGGTAGCAGATTGTTTTCATCCTTCTATTTATATACTCTTTAAAATTTGTGTAAGACACTTGGTGAAGGGGCAAAACTGTTTAGAAATTTCATATGGGATACATGACCTTGCTTTCTTTAACCCCATTTTGTGGAGTCTTCAATAACAGCTGACAAAGCCCTGTTGTTCTCTTGACCAAGCATCGAAAAACTAAGTATGAATATTCTTTGGCTAAAGCATAACTGTTTACCTGTCAATTTGGCTTCTGAACCACCTACATTTTAGGAGACATTTTTGATCAAATTTCTCTCTAGTTAACTCCGTTCATTACTGCATCCTTTGGCATCAACCTATCCATTTCCTTTTAAATGAATGATCATTTTACCTGGTTCAAAATGTAAAAGTTTGAGTTTCATTCTTTTTCCCGAAAGGCATGTCAATTCAGCTGTATTTATTTGTTTCTTTAGAAAGCTCTGAGTATATACCAGATGGGAAATGACAATTATGCATATCTATGCGTAATTCTGACATCTTTAAGTCTTTTTACAAAAACACAAACTTATATTTATAAGGGCCTTTAAAATGAATATATATCACTTTAGGCAAAATGTTTACAGTTTGCTTATCCACATTACAACCATTTCAGAGATCCCAAAATATTTATTTTCAATATTAAACTTCTTTTTACGCTCGATCCACTCTCTTTCAAAGCTGTTCAGTTTACACAACTAGCAAATTACTTTTCCATAATTGCTGTAATTACAGTCCTCCTTGTGCTCACTCTTATCTCAGAACTGTGCTACAGTTCAACATTCTGGAAGCAGAAGACCTCATGTTTATTTAGGAGGTAACATAGAACACTCTGTAAACTAAAATATCTAATTGTGAAGCTCTCTGTAGTTAATGTAATGTGATATTACTGCAATTTAAAAGGCTATAGCATCACACCAGTTATACAAAAATACAACACGTTGCAAAAATGAAACCTTGAAATGTTAAATTTTTTTCCTATTAAAAATCAGGCTTTGAAATAGTGATTTTAAAAAGTGAAGAGAAAATATGTTAATAGTGGGGGGGGGAATATGGCATCAATATAGTCTAGATCATTCCTACAGAACATGGGAAATCCCAATTTCCTTCTTAACCCTCTCTGGAGAGATTGTTAATCTAACTACTCAGAAGTGCACATTGTCTATTTTGACAAGAAATTGTGCTTTATCCTTCTTGGGTAAGTTTCATTGAAAATAGTACTTCCTCATGTGCACGGACTCTTGTCATTGTGTTCTAGTTCTCCATAATACCTATGCAAAGAGCAACTCAGTTGCTGAAAGCATACCTAAGAGGAAATAACATTTCATTACCCAAAATAGTGATAAAATGGAAGATGGAGAGGACTTCTTTCTAAATTATAACCTTTTTTTTGGTGCATTTAATTATAGTTTTCATTTCCAGCTCCTTTAGCAATACCTTCACTCAGTTTTACTGTCAGCACCAATCATCCAAACCTGCTATTAAGGTTCTGAATTCCTTACTAAAACACCTCAAAAAACACAAGGAAAAATGATTGTCTGCAGTTCTGAGATGGGCTGAAGCTGAATTTAATAGATCTTTCTGCATTGTTGACCTATATTCACAACTACTTTGCTATTTTTTTAGGGATACAATGAAATGAAAATATATTAAAATTGACATTAATTTCAGGATCCAGATTAAAGCTGACCTTGTCTAATAAACTGACACATTTACTGCAAAGAACCACACAGACTTTGATTGTACATCATATTTCACCATTCCTTCTGTCTAATACTTTTTTATTCTCTGTTTTTTTTTTTTTTTCCTTTTCAGTTCATTACTGTTATTCATGCAGAAGCCTTCTTAAATAGAGATTTTTCCATGTCTGTCAGCTTTCCTATATATCCCTGCTTTGTGGCCTACTGTTCTAAGTCTTTCTAAATAAGAAAACTTTTTTTTTGGTATAATTTTCCACTATTTTAATTGCTCTTTTTCTTACCTATTTCTTAATTATTTCCAGTTCATAAGCATAGTTAGACCTTTAGGACATTTTAATTTAGTCTTTAAAATATTTTTGTCCATAACATGTAAGAGAATGTAGTATACATCATATTGCAGCTTTCAGTACAGTGAGAAGTTTTTAATGAGATCACTTGAACATGAATCTAAAACTGAAAACAATACAAATGACAGAAATGCAAAAGCAGAAATTTATACATAATTAGTTTTCTCCTTTTTAAAAAGAAACTTGTGAACTAATTATCTAACAATTTTTAAAATTAGAATAATAAAGTGGTATATATAGTAGACATTTAAAGTATTTGACAGTTTATTTTCTCTAAGGAGATGCATGTTTTTTTCCACCATTGTGTTACATATAATCTAATGAAGGACTAAAAGCAAACCCTTAAGATGGAGCAACAAGCAAGAGCTTTTACTGCCTGGTAGTAAAAGGCTAGAAGGACATCCTACTCTCTTACCCCATACCTCATCTGTCTTCCCTGTTATGAGCACCCACAGCTTTTACTTTGGCGCTACCATGCCCTGAATGGTGATCCAAGGGGGACAATAAGCCAAGACAATTCAACGACAACACTGAAAACAAAACTGATTCAAAAAAACTCAAAAAAACCAAACAATGTCAGGCACGATTATTTTATGCTTGGGCAATGGTCCTGTTCAGAAAATCATCTTTGCATCCAAGTGAGCGCAAAGGAATGACTGCAAAAATGCAGCCATGTGGGGTCAAAGGGATGGAAAAGAAATAAATTACAAGACACCTTTTCAGCAATGGTGAACATAGTCATCTCATGTAAAGTTAGGATTTGCATCTCTACTTGAGTTGTCCACTCTTTGAATGGATGCTGCTCTGGCTGAGAATTTCAAAACAACCTGTTCCCTCATGGTTCTTAGTTATTAGGTTTTCTACCAGGCTAATAGGCTGAAGAAAGCTTAGGAAGCAGGTCAGCAGAATTGAAGGAGAAGGAACATATGGCTGGGAACAAGTTCTCTGACTTCCCCAGCTTCCAGCTCTTAGACTGGCTTGTCAGGACCCTTCACTTTAAGGACCTTACTTCAAAATGCACCTAAAAATCTAGTGATGAAGATTAAATTAGCATTCCACTTCTTGTCCTGAATTATTTCTTTCTGCTGTAAGTTGATATAGTGACATATGAGTTACATCAGGTAGCTGAGGCCGGTCCCAGTTGAAAGCCTAGCCTAGTTTTGTGGCTGGGTTAGCTTCCTGCTGGTCCTGGTCCCAGCCAGCTCTCCCCAGGCTGGCTGCCCCACTGCTGCTGGAAAAGGCATGGCAGAAGCCCATGACAGGGACAGAAATGTGACTGACCTGTTCATGGCAGCTGCCCATAGTTTCATATCTGTAGCATCAAACTGATCTCTTAAATCACAACCTGGCTAATATTTCAATTGACACCACTGGCCTAGGGAGCTCTTTTTCTCTCCCTGACACTCTCCTCCCACCAGCTCATTCCCACCACGCTGCCTGTCCCTGCTCTGTGTTGGCAGAGCTGTTTGTTTCTGTGGAGGATCTCACAATAGGGCACCATGATGGCACAGTGGAACAAGCACAGCTACCTGCTGTGTGGGGACTGCCTCAGCTTGCTTAAGGAGGGTGGATGCCAAATGTGAAAGCATGACCAGATAGCGATTCCTAAATGTAGCTTGCTCACACACTGCCTTCACAGGACTAGAAGTGTTTTCTGTCACACTTTCCCACTCTGTGCCAGACCATATGCTTAGCAGAAAACATGGCACCAGCCCCAACTGCCCCTCCCATACCAGCCAGTAGTAACAGCAATGGCAGCTCCCTGTTCCTCGCCCCGCAGGACCCACAGATGAAGGCTTTCAGGCTCACCTTGTCTCCTCTGAGGAGCTCAGTTAGTTTTCAGGTATGGTGTTGATTCCCGAGTATCAAAAGGTGACTACACTTCATCCTAGTGAATCCCTGAGGAGGGTCTAGCTATTGTGAGGAAAAAGGATTAAAAGTTTTAAAGTAAAAATCTAGAGGAGTTTTGGTTATAACTGAGGATAACTAATACAAAGTTATACAAATACATTGAGTACACAGAGCATTTTAGGATGTCATTTTATTATTTTTTTATGTCTTCCAGCCCACCACACATTTCCTTCCCTGCCATGGTGCCAGAACCCACTGGGTCACAAAGTGAGACAAACCGGAGAACAAACTCAGCTAAGCATACCTGTTGAAAAAGTAGAAAAGAGGGTATATGTCTTTTTATAGAGATCAGTTCTCTGGCCTCCAGTGCTGGGACTGGAACACAAGAAAGTGCAAGGAAGACTGTCTGTCATCACTGTTTTCTGAAGCAGCATCACTAGGTCAGCTTATAATGAAGCCACACTTCAGGAAACATTCAGAATTTTGCATAAAAAGCATGTAAAACTGCACATCTACTCCAGTGCTTGGGTGCAATCTTCATTGGTCAGCTACTGCTCAGACCCCATGAGATCTGTACTGTTTGCTTCCTGTGCTCTTTTGGATCACTGCTACAGATATCATGTACACAGGGAGTTTCTGCAGAGAAGAAAAGTAATTCAGCTGTCTCAGGTGAGAGCTTCCTAAAGACAAAATTACTCACAGTGATTAGAAAGTTCAGATAGTCATGAAAATTTCTCTGAGTGCACATGGAAATCTAAAAATTATGGCCTTAAAACCAGGAATTGAATAAACCTTTTCAGATTGAAAGTCAGTGATACAGAGTCTGAATCACTCTGGGAATTTTGAGATTCTGGGAATTTTGAGATTCCTTTGTAGCAGTTTATGAGAACATAAACCTTAATCTCTTTTCAGGTTTATACTTGCAGGAATTCTACATACGGGAAATCAAATGGATTAAGAATATTGCTCAACATTTCTTCTTACTGTGTGTTTCTTTCCTTAAAAAAAGTCTCTGTAGCAAGAGGGAAGATGGTGTTCTCCTTGGAAATATCCATTCCAGCTTTACAGATAATAGATGTGGCTGGGCCATCAGTGAACTCAGATTAGAGGACCCACTTGGGAGCTCAGGGAATTACAGATAGCAAGTTTAAGCTCAAATCTGTGCTACCATTTTATAGTGTAGTCAGTACATAAACCAGATTTCAGTACGTATACTAAATAAAACTCAAGTTGCACCTTAATCTCAGTAAAAATGTGGCAAAGCATCCTGTTGATATCTGTGTTTACTGTTCTTTTAGCAGTAAAGCTTTTTTTTGATGTGGCCTGAATTTTCAATCCATGCAAACTCCTCTTTTCCATCAAGCTTTTTTTAGGCATTGACATGTGTTGATAAAACAAGGTGCCATTGTTGCTAGTCGAACACTCTTCTACTTAATGTTCAAATAGTAGGAAAGGATGTGTGGGTCATCGTGACATTCCCAAATGACAGCAATTCACCCCACACTTTGCTGCACTAGTTGGAAAATATTTTGTGTTAATCCAAGTGCTTGGTCTGATCATCCACATGACTCCATGAATGCAGTGAAAATTTTCTAGTTTACCCATTAGAAAAACAGGGTAAAATCTATTGTTTTACTGGCCTATGGTGATTCCTAAAGGCCTTTTTTTTTCATCCATCTCAATTTCTTTAACTCACTAAAAGGTGACACACAGTACTTGCAGAGTCGTCATTCTTTCTTTCAAAGAATAGTTTTGTAGAAAGATGGTTTGGTTGGGATGGTACCCATTCTTATTCTTGGTACTTCTCTAAAACATATGAAGGCATTTGCTCCATTTCCCCCAAATAAACAAACTACAGCTGCTATTCTCCCAGCATCATCTTGCTGTCTCCGCTTAAATACAGCTTTTTAATATAAGAACATTTTAACATTTTAAAATTTTGTTTTTTAAAATGTGTGTAACGCACTTCTGGGAGCTCACTCAGCTCTCATACCATTTAATCCACTAAATAAGAAGTATAAACTAAATATATCCATGCATATAAGGTGGAATAGCTCAACTCTGCACCTCTTCTCTTACCTTTCATAGCAATTACATAAATTCTCCTATTTATTCTTGAATGAAATCACCTTTAATTGTTTGAATTTGATGAGCTTGATTAAATGCTTCAGTGATATTAAGTGATCCAATAGAAACCAAAATAATTTTTCTATCTTATCTGTATCTGTTTAAACTAGAGGTATCTGAAAGGTAACCTAAACTTTGAGCAGATATGGAATTCAGACTCAAAGGAATTTCAATAGCTACCTACTTTCCATTGAAAATATTGATATTTCATAACTAACCTATTTGCCTTGAATCCTAACTGCTCTGCAAGGTGTTCTATGGCAATATAATAGTTATTTATTTTATTAATTTCAATAGAACTTCAGTATAAAGAAATGAAAAGCAGAGACTCCACATCCAGTAACTACAAATTCAATACCATTTTAACTTTTTTATTTTACACTTTATTTTTTTACAAGGATTGAAAAGCAATTTGGTCTGCAGGAAAAACTAATTAGTTTTTTCATGTTCGTATTATGGATCTTCAATGCTTGGAATAATATGTTTATGCCTGAAGGTCTTTCAGTCTGCCCTGAGAAATACTCTGGAGGGAAGTTTTCCAGAAAATCTACCCTCTTCCCCTCAAAAAACCCTCTCCTGAAACACAGTAAGTCAGAGATCTGAGTGTCTTTTGTCTCTTTTATTATAGCTCAGCATATATGTGTAGGGTATATTGAGAGTCAGTTTCCAAGAAAAAGATGTCAGCAAATAAATTGAACTGGAATACCAAAATAACACACAAGATAAATGAAGACTCATTTTAGAGGGAACTACTTATTTTGTATGGTATTCCCAGATCTCTCAAACTTGGGTGTAGATTTATGGAGGGGCATTCAAAAATTTGAACAAGGAAGACTTCTGATAACACACAGGTTTTGTGACCAACTTAAAAGCTGAAAGATATATTGCCCTTCCTCATAAATGCTTATTGTTTTCACGCATAACAAATGCAATGTTTTTCAGTTTAAACATTTGTTTCAGAAGTCTACAGAGGTGAAAGTGACAACAAAATACAATGCTTTTAGAAAAATAACTGATGAATTGTGGCAAGTAGAAACACATTTCCTACAGTGCTGATTAAGTTATACTACAAGAATCCTGTGTGCAACATGCTTTGCATATTTATTTAGAACACCAAAAAACTAAGAGGGGAACAAAACTGGAAAAAAAACCTCACAAACACTACCAATGAAACTGCATATACTGACATCAGCTGGAAAGGACAGGATTTTTGTCACTTACAGAGCACTATAAAGCCACAAGACTACACCACTTGGACCATCTGGACCAAATAAGACGAGAAAATTAAATGGAAAGAAAATTCGGTGTCAAATACTTTGGAAAAAGCTATTTGTAACCTGTTGATGCACACTGAGATGTTTACTCTCCAGAGAGCGCAAGTGACATTGATTTGATGGTTTCTCTCCCTGTAAAGGGAAGCTGTCTTTTGGTTGGGCCCTGTAGCCTGTTCTGCTTGGACAAGCAACAAGGCAGATTGGAAGAGAGGTGTCTCTACATCAACTCTGTCTGGACTCATGCCAGGGTTTAACATGGCTAGATTTCAAAGAAATGTGAATCCAACTTGAAAGATTATCCAAGACTACCCTTAACCTATGCACTGGACTTTATTCAGTAATTCTGCTGTAGAATTCATCTATATAACTAGATATTGTAACTATCAAATTTCTCATTGTAAGGGGAGAGAATTCTTCCACATCTTGAAACTGACAGACTTGATGAGGAGGTTGGAGTTGCTTTTACACAAAGAAAAATAAGTACTTGCTTTCCTTATCTCTCAGTAAAAAGTAGCTTGACAAAATGAAGTAATTTCAGAATTATTTCTTTATAGATACATTCAGTATAAGTGGAATTATATCTTCATGTATTTTTCAATGACATACCTCCATTAGCAAATTATTTGCATCAGTTAAAGTTCTGCCATGCTGTCCTTCTTGATTTCAATCTGAGTAATTTATAATCCTTTTATTAAGCTTTTATAGGAAAGTTTGATTAGACTTGAAATTTCAGAGGCTTCTTAAAATGACTTGCATATTACCATAATTTTTCTTCTTTTTAATTTAAAAAGTATTTATTTATATTTACACTCTTCAAAACACAAATCAGTCAGAAAACTAGGCTCTGTATGTATTTTTCTAGTAGTAGCATTTGAAAAAACCAAACAACCAAATATACATTTGTATCAATGAAAGATTGAAAGATACTGTAAGAACATATTAATAGTATAAAGGGAAGAAAATCAAGCTAAATACTACGAGATGTCTCAAAAATGTCTAATAATTTAAAAGGGATTTATCTGGGTACAGTCAACATGCTAAAATGTGAATATCAGTCATTAATACCTGGAATAGACGATTTCTGTGTTACTGAAATGTGGTTTTAGCCATCAGTGTAACTTGGAGCAGCCATCTCTCATTACTTCCATGGAAATATTTTCCTGACAGAAAGTCTCCCAGGAAAAAGTAGAAAGGAAACACAAATATTTCATTTTCTAATTTTTATGAAAAGCTAACTAAATGGTAAATATGGTACAAAGAGGAGAACCTGATTTACTGTATGTTGTCAGCACAGCAGATATCAGCAAAAATTCAACTGACAAAATAGTCGTGAATTAATTTTTAGTTTGTCATACAAAATACATAAACCCCTTCTTTTGAGTATACAAATGAAACACAATTCACAAACTGTATCTATGTGTGGCCAGAATTGTCACTCCTATTCTTACAATAGAGTCTATATTCTGTTCATTTGCTTCTTTTGATCAATATCCAAAAATAGGGAAGCTGACATATAACTAAAAGCCAGTGGATCTGATGCTACGTGTTTTATTAAAAGAGCTAAATCTACTGGAAGACCTTTTGTATAATTTCATCTGTGAAATCCAAGCTAGAATCTTGTGAATGCTCTATGTATTATTGTCTCATGCTCTTGCCCTTTTGCCACTGTTCATTCTCCATGGTCCATCATTTGTTTTAGTGATGTTTTCATTCTTATTCTACAGCTGAATTAAGTGCAAGATACTGTTGTTACCTGTACACTGAGGGTGACCTTCATCTCATTTTATAACATTACAGTGAGATGCATTGCTTAGGTGAAAAATTGGACTCTTTTCTGAGGTCAGCAACAAATATCCAGCAGAACCAAAATTGCGTTCTTTATTTTTCAAGCTGCTACTTTCTCCTTCACAGTTAAATGTATTTTAAGAGTTAACAAGACAAGACAGATAAAAAGGCTCTTTGCTGCTGCAAATTGAAGTCTGATATTATGAAGGTGAGTTCCTACTAACATGGAAAGTTCTGGTGGCTAAATGAAAAATACATGTTATGGGAGTTAAAACTCCCGTAGGCTAACTTGCAATATAAATGACATTAAGGGTTGTTGAATGTTATATTACAGGGCAGGTGACACTGAATAACACAGAGAAATAAGAAATATAAGAGCAGAGTTTTTCACATTACCTTCTAAACACATTGAAATTTCCCAAATGCATCAGAACACTTTTAGATTCCACTCTTGCAAAAATGCTCAGTGAATTTTGGCCATACCAGCTCTGTTATAGCACTCTGCATGAAACTAGTTCTCTTGACTTTAGAAATCGTAAGCTCTAATTGTTGATAAGGCAGAGACAATGGAGGGGGAAAAATTCTACATTTCTCCTAGTACTTCCTGCTTCTGATAAAACATTCTTTCCTAGAAAAAAATGGAGGGTTGATATATTACAAGAAAGGAATCCATGGGACCCTTATCAGAAATAAATAATTACTTCCTGAATCTTTTGTTTTACTAAAATTCTAATCTCTCTAATGGTTTCAAGTTTTTTCTCCACTAAAACTGGCACTGATATGGGCTACTGCCTAGGGATCTTTATCACAATCTCTTTGCCAAGTTATAAGAAATTTATAGCTCAGCCAAACACTCTTCACCTTCTTCTATTAGCTTATCTTTAAAAAGTCTTTCCAAAACAAGTAAAGTGACTGAGTCTAATCTATGCCCTTGTATAGCTGTGCGACTTCATTAGAAAAAAAAGAGAACATTTTGCTAATGTTAAGGAACAATTACATTGGAATAAGGAACAATTTACATTAAGAACATTAATCTTGTATTAATATTACATATTAGAATAATGTAATATTGTAGTATAATATGTAATATTACTACAAGATTATGCATATGAACAGTTTTTGCCACATTGCTAATAATGTTTGGAGCTTTTGGAAGCATAGGATGATATTTGTATAGCTAAAAAAAGACCTGAATAAGCAGTCAAAAAGTGAAGAAAATTCAGTTATTTAGACTGAGAGTGTCTACACATTTGAATTTTTTTAATGAGTTGAGTTTTTGGTTGATTTTTCATCTCCAAGAAACATAAAATTGAAACTTTCTCTGCATTTCAAGAACTAAAAAAGTATAAGGAACCGATATTAAGAAACCCCAAAACTTCTAATTAATGGTATCTGGTAGATTAGTTCTAATCAAAAATCACTTTGTGGGTGTATGTGTGTACAGTCCATTTACAGCATTAGGGTTTATTCGTAAGGAGAAATTAAGGCTGGTTGCCAACACTACTTTGTTTCTGTATTTCAAAAAGAAATCTGTGATTCTGAATGGATAATATGCTACCTAAGACATTATCATAAACACATTAACGCTCATCGAGCAATGGCTCCAAGATATAATACAAAGCAAATCCATGTCAGTTCTTCTTTGACATCATTGTGGTAAGGGATCACCTTTTATTGATATTGTATCATAAATTCAGCAAAGTATTTTCAGATATTACCAAGTGTTTTGATAGTTACTTGCAGAACAAATTTGCTCTGAGTTACATTTCTCTCTCCATTACATTTGCCTGAATAATGGAGAACATAATTTGACATTTGTTTCTAATATGAAGTTTAGAGAATCTGAAATAGATAGTAAATAAATTTATCAGAAAACTACATCATTCAAGACATTACATTGTTTCGAGTTCATTTTCAGCATATGAAATCTGTTTCTTATTTATGCAGTTTTCTAAAATGGATGCAGATTCCAAGATAAAATACTTTAAATGTATAAAATGGTGTAATGGTGCAACCAATACTTTCCTCAGATACACGGTTTTAAATGTAACTGAATACTAGCAGAAACAAAATGCAAAAAAAAAAAAAAAAGGACAGAGATATAAATTTTATTTCAACTAAAGTTGAAATAAAACTGTTGGTACTCGTTTGGGCAACATTCTAATTCTAATTATTTTTTCCTTTAAAACTAGGGGTGTTTGCCAAACATAGAATTCAGATTATCTCAAGTCTATCAATACTGACCAAATCAAATGATGATTTAACTTTTTAGAAATAACATAATCTTCACCCTTCCTAGGGAAATAGAGCATTGCCTCAACTAAGCCCAGCCAAAGTAACAATTTCAAACCAATTAAAATGATATTTAGTCCCACCAGCTTTGGGTAAAATGAAACTCACGTGTTCTTCACTTGGATTTGTAATCCTTAAAAAAAAAAAGCATAACTGCATGGAGGTAGCTCTTTCAGGTAACTGAGCTGTAAAAGCATGGCCAGGTTCTGTAGTCTGGGTGTGTGCTTCATTCACAGTTATATGCCAGAGAGACCTGCTGCCCAAATCCTCCAAACCAGAAGGAAAAGCAGATCAGGTAAGAGGCACAATATTTTCCAGCTGATCCCTTGCCTGTAAAGCAGGGAGATCTGCACAGTGAAGTGCCTGGGGGACATCCCGACAGGTAAACAGGGATTCAGCCCTACATAAATGCAATTAATCAAGACATCAAATCCTCCACAGAAGAGAAAACTCTTTTGAGGTGCTAATATACATGGTAACCTAGGAAAGAAATAGCAGCACTGTTTTGTGCTCTCCTTGAAGCAAGGTGTCCTTTGAGAAGGCATAGCTGTGGACTTGGAAAAGTACAAAATAATAGTCCCAGAACCACAGAGTATTTGAGCAATAAATAATGAACATATTTTCTGTTTCTAGAGATGTCTTACATAACATCCCTGGGTTAATTCCTAGCATTTTAAGGGCAGTGGCAAAACAGCTTCCCCGGCACTTCCCCTGAATCTTAATAGAAATTGGCTGTTCTCTGCAACTTCCAAACTGCACTCGTGTACTAGACAGACATGTCCCTTTGGTGTGAAATAATATGAAGGAGGTGGAGAAGAGGAATGAAAATGAAACTAAAAAGTCATCATTTGGGTTCAATGGTTTCGTTACAAAATCTTTTAAGCTTTTAAACTTTTTGACAATGCTGATCAGTCTTGCTATTTTCAAAAGAAGCTGTAGCATCTAAGTCAACTGCAGTCAACACAGAGCCTGATGAAAATGCTGAGTATGTGACTCTCATATCACTTCAAGTTTAGAGATTTTTCCTGCATATGGAGAAATCATACAGTTGAAGCGAATTGTGTTCCAAGGCCAAAGGCAGAACTCTAGAATGGCTGAATTTGATCCTGTATTTGTAGCTGATGTATGACATGATGATGGGGGATGGGCACTAATATATTTTGTGCCTTAAAGAGAATGGCATAGTTGATCTCTGTATGTGATTCCCACCAGACGTGTCAAAGCTCACGGTCCCAAGAGGTCTGCTGCTATCATTCAACTAAACACTTGCATTTTCAGAAATCCACAGTCCCTCCTTAGGAGCTGCAGTCTTCAAGAGTCACTTGGAGTGAAGCCATTAGCACCCTTCCAGGACGCACTCCCAAGTAACAAGCTGTCAATGGTGTCACTGGCAAGATCGGGCCGGATGAGTCCCAGCTCTTTTGATCCAGTAACAGGAGCACAATCCCCACAGTCCTACAGGAGAGAGTCTCTTTCTTCAGCGACACATCCAAAAGCAAACATACAGGGCAATGGATGCTGTGAGTTGCTTGTAAGAATCTATATTGCCCCAGGGGGAGCATAGGGATTTGGCAGGGTAAGTAGAGTTTAAGCAGCAGGCAAGTGCTGGTGTTTGCATTCTGCTGGCATACTCACAACTTCAGAGAGCTTCTCTCAGGGTGAATTCATTTCCTTCCTAGGAATTACACACCCAGGTTGCCTATCCTTTATACTTCTGAGGTAAGAAAAGCAGTGGGAAAAACAAATACCGTTCCCCTCTTCTACACATTATTTACCTTACTGAATGATGATGTCCCCTTTATTTCAAGGGTCCTCCTATGTACTCTAAACCATCAAATCTTGGTATTGTATTTAAATTGTAGGTAGTGATTATACTATTTCTGGAAAACAAGAGGAAAATATGGGATCATGGAGGTTACTGCTTACAAGAGAATTTAAAAATTATAATACTGCAATCTTTTAATTAGGCATTGTCAAGTTGAATCCACTTTTCATTTGTACAATTACATGTCTTTAACCTGAACTGACATAATTGTTAACAGATGTTAAGTCTGTGCTTCTAATAGCACCGCAAATTCCTTCATGTTGCTACCTATGCAAAATGGAGACTAATGGGCCTGAAGCACACTAAGTTTTTTCATAAAAAAGATTAAATTTACATCTGCAAATCTTGTTCTCAGCCTCTGAGCAACCAGATTTGCAGTTGTATCAGAGTACTCTACTCATTTTCCCTTGTTTTTGTAAAAATAAGCTGAAGTAGGGGAAAATAATTCTGAACTAGTGATCCCATTTTTTCATATATAAACACAATGTGGCTTCACACCCTTAGAGCCATCCACCAAACCTGACACTTCAACTAAGGGAATAGATATTGGTGTATAATAGCTACTATGGTCTGTACAGAGAAGAGAAAGAAACTTAGTTCTGCAAACTCTGGAGGCACTAAAGTTGTTTTAGGCAGTAATTAGAAAAGATGAAAGGCATTAGGTGAAGATAATTTTCCCTATTTTCATTCTGATGTTGGCAAAGGCAGTTTCATTTGAGTCGTCATGATAACTGGCTCAGGAAGAAAGCAACAAAAGATGATTTTAGCTTAAAATATTAAACTTTTAAATTTTTAAATTTAAGCATACAATAATTGAAAATAAGGCTTTATATTCCAGGTTTGAATTTTAGGCTGTCTTGACCATGAATTCTATCAGTTTTTCATATCAGCATAAGATGCAAATTATGAACTTTTAGTGTTTGCATTCAAGTGTGCATTCTATGCTCATCAAAACAAAATTGATGAATTTCTACCAGAAATTCTGAGTTTAGAATAATGGCACCCCACGGATGCAGGAATCTTTTGCAGTGCCTCTCCATGGAGGAAATAATAGAACTTATTTTTCCCCCAGAGTCTTTGTGAAAGGATAACATATAAAAAATAGCACAGTATACTTCCATATAATGATTAAGGAGGAGGGTGGTAGAGAGAAGATATTCAAGTTCCAGGTAACTAAAGTTGCTAAAAACTCTGATTTAGCTCGCTCTTACTGTGATTAAGCCAGAACTTTTGCCTACTGAGCATTACAACAGGTTGCCAGCCTTCACTCTGTACTACGCAAAGACCAATAAAAGGGAAAGATGGAGCAGATTCTCCTGGAAACTATGTTGAAACACATGGAAAACAAAGAGGTAATTAGTGACAGCCAGTATTGCTTTATGAAGGGAAATTATGCCTGACAAATTGGCAACCTTCTATGATGAGGCTACAGCATTAGCGGACATAGCAAAGCAACTAACACCATCTACGCTGACTCATGCAAAGGGTTTGGCACTGTCCTGCATGACATCCTTGTCTCCAAGTTGTAGAGACATGGGTCTCATGCATGGACCACTCAGTGGAAAAAGATCTGGCAGGATGGCCACATGCAGAGTTGTGGTCAATGCCTCATTGTCCATGCAGAGCCCAGTGATGAGTGCTGTCCCTCAGGGGTCAGTACTGGGATCGATGCTGTTCGATTTCTTGGTTGGTGACAGGGACAGTGGGATTGAGTGCACCCCCAGCAAGTTTGCTGATGACACCAAGGCTGTGTGTGTGACAAAGCCAGGCTTGCACCAGTGTGATGTTGTCAGCTTGCTGGAGGGAAAGGGTGTGCCATCCAGGGGTTCAGAGGGGCCTTGACAAGCTTGAGAAATGGGTCTGTGTGAACTTCATGGAACTCAGCAAGGCCAAGCACCATGTTCTGCACCTGGATCATGGCAGTCCCCGACACACCTACAGGCTGGCAAGAGAGGTGATTGACAGCAGCTCTGAAGAGAAGGATTTGGATGTGGGGGTTGATGAAGACCTCAACGTGAGCCAGTGGAACCCTGGGCTGCATCAAAAGCAGTGTGGCCAGCACGGTGAGGGAGGGGATTCTGCCCCTTCACTCTGCTCTTCTGAGACCCCACCTGAAGTGCTGCCTCCAGCTCTGGTGTTCCCAACATAAGGGCATGAAAAGGCTGGAGCAAATCCAGAGGACCATGAAGTTCAAAAGAAGACTGGAGCACCTTCCCTACAAGGACAGGCTGAGAAGTTGGGGCTGTTCAGCCTGGAGAAGAGAAGGTTGCTTTGAGACCTCATAAAAATCTCAAGAAAATAGTAAAGGATTACTATTACTATTATAGACTGATTTTTCTCTGAACCAAAGTAAATCTTGAAGACACAATTATTCTTGTAACAAGCCATTAAAAAAGTCAAATCAGGGTGGCCTCTTGAAGCATTAAAAGGGAAATATTTATCCTTGTGCTTGCACATGGAACAGAGAAAGCACAGAGACCCGAGGACTGTTGTAAGCATTAAATGAAATGGCACATTTTCATCACTAAAACTTTCACTAGGAGTAAGTACTTAAGGTTTTGTTGGGTAGTTTTTCTAAAAATTATCTAGTTGCTCTAAGTGAGACTGCTTGGTATATACTCTACCTCAGGAGAACTCCTAGAGGCAAGTGTTTGAGTCATGCTGATGGGAAGAAAAAAGGGATTCTAAAAGCACAACAAGAAGAAAGGTAATTAGTAATGCGGAGCTGTTGCAATGACAATAAGAGAAATCATTTTAATACTGGAAGGACAATCTTTTGCTGAAGCCTCACAGATATGATTTTCTCCTCTGGTGAAGCCTGGCAGGATGGTGGCAGTAAGAGGTGTCTGGCTCTCAGCTTAGAGTCCTGCAGTGTGAACACATTGCATGCTGATCTGCCTTACTACACAGCAGAACTTGTCAAATATTGAATACACTCAGAGCAAAGCCATTTGCTCTCCACTCTAAGCAGAAGGGTGGCTGTGGACATAAACTCTTGGCTCCTTTTCACAGACAGGGATGCAATCTGTGTTACTGTCTCAAGACAGAAGAAACGTACCTCTAATGCTAATTGTGAAAGAAATCCTCCAAAAAACAAATGGATTATGGCCACTTTGCCATCCTGAACCTGTGATTAAGGCAGCTGTCAGAACGAGATGCACTTGCTTCCGTGGAAATAATCTTTTTACAGCTGTTGATTCTGAAGCTGAATGAGGATACCCAAGACAAAGTGTGGTGTCCACTGAGGTGGGCTCATTCCTCAGCTGACATTCTTGCTTGAGAAAAAGAACAGTTGAAGGGAAATAAATGACCAGTTATAGGGAAAGCTAAGGTTAAGGAAAATCAAAGACTCTCAAGATGGGAATGGGAACTTAAATACAGATTAGTAAGAGAAAGAGGAGTAACAGTATTGCTAAAATTGAGTGCCATTCCCTAAGATACAGGGCTTTAAATTTTTGTTAGTGGGAATAATTTTATCCATCTCTTCTGTTTCTGTGACAGAATGAACAGTGGGATGTCTGATTCTTATTGCTGTTAATTGGTGTAGCTCCACAGAGAGAAGCATAATTTTGGCTATAATTGTTGGGCCACGAGACAGAGAAAATCCCCTTTTCCCCACTCCACAGAATCAGCTGGCTCCTCCCTGAGGCGATCTCCTTCCTCAGCAGTACAGTTCCTCTGCTCATGCTTTTTATCTTGCATTTGCTAACTTTGCTTGAGATGGGTGCAAAGGAGATTATGATGGGTAACTGACAGGCAAAACATCAGAAGCAAGCTTTGCAAAATACACATTTTCAAAGTCAGTGTGGTGGGTTTACTTTTAAATACCTCTTAAATATTTTATATAGATACCTGGAAGGAGCCTTTTTTCATTACAGCTTTATAATTAAATTTGATATTAAAGACTGTCTTCCTTTCTCAGGCAAAATTCTGAGTTGCAGGTGATCTGTTAGAATGAGATGTGCTACATTTGGCTTTTATCGCACAATAATGTAAACAACAAAATACAAAAAGCCTATAACGAAATGTTACACAAAAAGGACACAGACTTTAAGGTGACAAAACCAGGAAATATATAATAAGCCATGTGCTGTGCTGCTGCAGCTGTTTCACCTCTTACCAATTTTCACAGTCTATAAAATCTTGGAAAGCACCAGATGTTTAGGGGAAGTTGTCCCACTCTCCCTAGCTTTGAAAGTAGAGGCAAGATTTATTAGTGCTATATATATTTGTGACTTCAGTCTTGACTTCTATATTTGTAAACTAGGTGAAATATGCAACACATCCAGTTGTCAAACAGCCCATTTACTTTCTCTGCTCCTCCTCATGTGCAGCCCTTGCCTGTTGCTGGACCATTGCTGTAACTACAGAACAATATCAGGACATGCAGTCCAAACCACAGGATTTACTTAGTTACTGACAAACATATCTGAGTTTTCTCCCAGTACCAACTTCTGTCAAAACAGCCTTGCAATGCACAGATTATGAGCTAAGCAAAACTATCTTGTGTATGAATACGCACTAACATTTAGGATTCCTGCCTTGGCAGAGACTGTTAATGCACAAATTTTTTTTTCTATTTTTTTTTTTTTGCTAGTGCATGGTTCCTAGTATTGGAACAGGGATAAAAACTGCTCGTGCGTAATTTCCAATCTTTCATAGCTCAGCGGTGCTGTAAAATGCTGCTGTTGGTTTTAATTCAGTGAGTAGAAGTTTTGTTGTGTTTACCACTAAGGGAATTGCATGTGTTATTAGAAAGCCTCTGACAGCTGTCAGAGACAGAGACAACTTGTCTCATTTCAGTCTTTCATAAAGGAAGGACCTTCATCTTCAGCAAAGCTGTCAGAGGCCTGAAAAATGGGATAAAACAGAATACCTTTTCCAAACACATGAAAATCTCTGTATCTCCTATTTTCTTCCCCATAAAGTTACAGAGAGAAAGTTGTATAGTTAGAAGAAAGAGTAAATAGGATTTGATGTATTTGTACCTTGTCATCACTGACCTGCAGGGATAATTGCATAGCAGCCTGCTTGACTGTATTTAGTAAATTAGCACTGAGTTTTAACATAACATGCAAGCTTTCATGCAGCTTTTTTTTTTGTTTTTTCTGAGAGCAAGAACAAGCAAAACCAGAGACCAGATGAAGATAAGGGCTTTGCTGCAAAGACTCTGAAAGTCTGAATCCGTAAGCATTTCCACACTTTTCAACACGTCTCACCATGCCCAGGACTCTCACTGAATTTAAAGCATCAGAAAAGGAAATCCTCTCTTTACACCTCAAACCTTAACTTACAGCTTTTGATTTAAACAGCTGCTTGCCTTAGTAAAAACTCTGTTGTTTATTTTAGTTCAAATGTTTGGGTCTTTTTTCTTAAAAGCCTATTTTTTTTTTTTTTTTTTGCATCAGAATTAGTGACATTTCAGCACTTGCTTGTTATTCGATGACAAGGAAAGTAGCTTATGCAATGTCCTTAACAGGTTAGCATTGTTTTCCCATCAGCTCCTACTTAGCTTTCTGATGACGATCAGATTCTTCTTTTTACTGCAGTGATCCCACGGGTATCCCTACATACAGCACTGTTTCTGATGTCAACTCCTTTAACCAGTACAAAAGACTGGGAAGCCAAGTGTATCTGCATAATTTGTTTAATATTGTTTGCATGCTATTTTTATAGCACGCTCAATGCTTGTTTTCACTTTTCATACTCTGATTCATTTTTCATCCTGTTTTCTTCTCCCTATCCATCTTGCACTGCTGAGTAAAGCAAAAATCCATGAATGAGTCAGAGTCAAATTTTCAAAGTCACATTGGTCAGTGGGGTTTGAAATTAAGCAGAATGAGATCGCTTATGTTTTATATTTCCAAAATTAGAAAATAAATTTCCTTTCTTCAGCTGCAATAAAGAAAGTTTAATCCCATTTTTTCCAGCTGCATTTATTTTTCTGAAATTCAGTCTAGACTATGACTCTCATTAGTGCCTAGGCTAAATAGCTGTTCTATTCCTTCCATATTATCATCAGCCTTGTCTCATTATGGTCCTATCCTATCACCAAGAGCAACCTAAAACTAATATTTCTTATTATATGTTACTCTTCTGGGAGCTTTTTTTTTGGTTGTGGGTTTTGAGCTTATTTTTATTGGTTGTTTTTTTTGTTTTGCTTTGTTTTGCTACAGCATAGCTGAATGGTTCTTTAAGGGACATTTTTTTCTTTTTTTTTTATTCTTAGTTTATTTCAGTGAAGAATTATGTGAATAAAATTTGGGAGTAGTTTTTCTTAAATATTTATTCTATGCTCCATTCTAACACTGGGTTGCATGTTTGGTACTTTCTACTCAGTACACTGGAAGAGAGACATTAGCATATTTTAGGCAAGAATGAGGAATTAATAAGTTCTCATATATATAACTTTTAAAGATTTTTGAATATGTACTGCCAGAATTAAA
Organism: Bombycilla garrulus; assembly: GCA_013400315.1. NCBI lineage: Eukaryota > Metazoa > Chordata > Aves > Passeriformes > Bombycillidae > Bombycilla > Bombycilla garrulus. Next base: position 159,271 of record VXBU01000177.1, on the reverse strand, counting down.
AACAGCAGCTATTGTGATTTATGTTGACTGGATGTTATACAATGTTGTTATCTTCTCAGCTTGCAAGAACCTAGTTTTCAGTTGTAATACATACTATTTCTGCCATGTTAAACTTGTTATCAAATCCTCAACCAAATCTTTCTCAACATTTCACATAGCATGTAATAATTCAGCTCAGGAGCTGTAACACCACACGATTCCTTTTGAAATATGAAATCTGAAACGTGACTGGCTTAGGACAGGGTGAGCAGTCATTTCTAACTGCAAGCCATGAAGTTCAATTAGAAAGTGAGCTGTATCTGCAGTTGCTTCATTCTGAATATTGACCAACACAGTCTTCTAATCTCACAGAACCCTGCAGAGATTTTGTATTACCAGAGTTTCCTTCCACTAATATTTAAACTCTTCTTACCTATGAACAGATTCCACTCAGTATCCAAATCAGCCTGATTTGCTAGGCAGCCCTTCATTACATTGAGGCAATAGTTGTTGCAAGGTTTCACAGTGGGAAGTCCTCTGCAGTAAGGGCAGTACAACATCTTCATTAACGCCCGGATGCACCCTGGGGTGGGACTGACCTGCAGAGTTTAAGGCAGGGAAAGAAAAAGAAAAAGGAGGAAATCAATCTCCTGTTCTGTGAATTTCGGGATGGCTGAGATTATGCCTCTCGAGCAGTGAGTGCAGAAAGGGCAATTTGTGAAAAGAGCTCAACCCTTAATAACACCCTCCTATAAAACTAATCGATTCCTGCCAATTATCTTCATTTAGCACAGCAGCGACTTTCAGGAATGCAAAAATCAACACTCCCCTAATGATAGCAGTGCTTGCCTCCCCAGCCCTCCCACACAAAATCTCCTGGAAAAGTGGAGGAAAAACATCCAAGGAATCAGCTGGGTAGTAACTGACTGATCCTAGCATGGAGGATCCTGAGGAGACTTCTCACTCTTCCTATGTAAGATAGAACTGTCAGTCACACCCGCACTGGATAAAAATCTCCTCTTTATTATAACACAGTAAATCCAGGATAATCTTGATGGTTTCTCTAAATTTATTGAGAACTACATGATAACAAAGGTATATCATTCTGTTTTCAGACAAAAATACCCTTCTTTCTTCTCAGATAAATTCATAAAGAGATAAGACAGGGTTTGTTTGGGGTTTTTATTTCTTTTTGGTATGCTTTCAACATCTCGAGTGACAAAAAGCATTATAGACAATCTAATACATTTCAATTTTCACATCAGTATGGCACATGTCTGCACATGTGAACTTCTCCTCTGTATTTAATTGTCTAATCTCTGACTTTAAAAGTCATATGTACTAGCATAATATACATTTTCATGCCAGAGTTTCTAACTTTCATTAGAAGTGCACACTAGGTACTACTCACATTAGCATCTTGTCACAGCACAGTGAAGCACAATTATCTCCTGCTGGAGTGCCAATCTAGAGCACTCACAAAGTGCTGCAGGCTCCTCAGTGATTTCAAAATTCCTGGACAGGAGATTGCAAAGCAATGGCATTCCTTTCACTCAGACTGTTAGTTTATGAATAAATACAACTCTACTGATATGAATTTGAAGGGATGAAACTAGTTTTTCATAGTCATGGTAACTTGTGCTGAAAGCGTGAATCTAACTTTGCACTATAGTGGTACAGGCTGAACTGATTGATGTAATTTGTATTATCAAGATTGTACTAAAACTGTGTTTCTTTTCTTTTTTTGGGAGTTTTTTTTCTCCCTTATTGATGTTAAATAATTGATTTTTAGAGAACTAAACAGAACATAGTCTTTACACTGGACATTTTTAAATCAAAATGGTTCTGAAATATAGCACAAGCTTGTGAATATGCTCAGAAGGGATTTTTTGCTTTAGTTTCCTGGGGAAATCCACTTTACTAGCAGAACACTGATGGTATGTGTGAAGGTATATTTATCCATCCTTTTCCAATAGCTTTTGAACTGTCATCCAATTTCAATCGAATTTAACTGAGCACTTCAGGTCTCACTACATTAAGATCCTACATGTTTTTTTCTTTTAAATAGACAGCTGAGAGGAAAAGAGGAGAGAGGCTCTATTATTGCCTTTACTGAGGAAAAGGGTGAAACATGAGGTCAGTTCCTCATAGATATCAAAGAATCCACATTGAAAATGGTGCTATGAATGATCCATTGGCTAGAAAAATACGAGGGGAAATTTCCACCCTATTGAACACCACAAAATCCAAATTCAAAAAAGGTGGACTTTATTATTTTCACTACTCAGAACTACTTTTTAGAGCCACTTATCCAACTGCTGTATACCTCCAGACCTAGAAGGTATTGACCAAGATCAATTTTTTCAAAAAGACTAGCACCAAAGCAGGAAGTAAGCAGAATTCATATATTTATGGTCAACAACAGAATAATCAAATTTACATTGCAATTGCTGCTTAAAGCCAGAGATATTTCAATCTGTGAGTACTGAGAGTTTTATCAGCTAGGTTCCTTTCATGCTTAAAGTTATGCTTCTTCTCTGTTCCGGTAGTCTCGTCAATGCCAAGTTATCAGCACCTAGCTGACCCCTAAATAAAGCTGTAACCCACATCTTTTCACATTCACATCTTCCCAAATCCACTTCGGTACTTGTGCTGACATATACCTATAAGTTCTTGGTATTACACAAAAACTTCCTGTCAATCTAATTCTTGAAAAGGTTATCTAAAAGAGAGAAGACAGTTCCTGTCTTTATATTACATATTACCTTTCTTATATTGACTGTATATAAAGCAAATACCATCAATATTTATGTGAGCCTTATTTTATAACAAGAGCAATCTGATAGGAAACTAGCTATTGTGCTTTACTCTGCCAGAGATCCAGATCTTGTCCCAGATTTCCTAGAAAAGGACCCTAAAGCCCAGTTAGGGTGTCTATTTACACAGGCCCTGTGAATCTTGAATCCTTGTCACATTACACAACTGCTTTAACAGAGTACTTCTGGTTCTCTTCCTCCACTATGAAATAGTCATAACTTCCAAACACTCAAAAAGAATAAGCAGGACCCAGGCATCTCATATCTTGTCTGAGTGTTTTAATATCTCTCATACAAAATGTTGGCATCATTAATAGCTTTTTACACGAAAGAAGGGTGCTCTGCTTGTGTTAGGAGTGAAGTAATAGGTTTTTTAAGAGAGGAAGACAAGAGGCGGGTCCAAGCAAAGATGGAGAATGTTTCTACAGAAGCCTCTGTCATATTATTTATATCTGTATCTGACTTATCTACATCATCTTCTGACAAAGACTAACAAGCAGATCCTTGCTGATCAAGCTGGATGTTGCAGAACTTGGTTTCAGAATATGCTAAGCTGGTGACATTAAATACAAGCATAGATGAATTGCTGTGCCTGCTGGCTGACATTCGCTTTGCTTACTGCTCACACCTTCTGCTCCAAGCTGGCCACATCCCATATTACCACATCATATTGGCACTATGCTTCTCTAGATTCCTGAGTGACTAAAATACACAATTATTATTTTGTGTGGTTATTTCTCAGCTCAAAGTGTTCACAATAATAAGAGTCAATAGTGCAGGCAATGGGAGCAAAAGGAAGCTAAATATAATGCTGTGAATTTTGAAGTGAGACCGGTGGTTTCATAGTGCTTAGACCATGCTCAGTGTTGAAAGAATGGGAGGAGCCACAAGACAGCTTCATGGAGGTCTCTGGAGGCAAGAATATCTATATTGTGTCTATCCTGCCAAAAATATATTGCATGGAGAGACAGATGGAGAGGTCCAAAACACTTCTGTGAAGAGGGCTAATAATTAAGCAGAGTGACCTGAGTAAGGGATGAGTCCTGTTCTCAATCTTGCTCCATATTCACTTGTCACTTAGCAGTACTGATGTGCCTCTAGGTATCCAACTGTGGCTCACAGAAATATTACCAAGAGCACAGCTACTTTAGAAGTCTGAAGGCTAAAAGTTAAATGTTGTATTACAGCAGTTAAGTGCCTTTCTGAACCTAGTCTTCAGTGAGCAGACAGATTTCAGTTCTCAGCTTAAGCTATTTTTTCTCTACCTTTATTTTCAAATAATACAGTTAGGTCTTTTTCTTCCCTCAACAACAGCTGACTTAGCTCTCATGCAAAAAATAGTCAAATCTTGGTCTAAGATTCTGAAATCTTGGTAAGAACCAAAACATAAAAAGAATCCAGCTTAGAGTATATTTCAGAAATATATGAACTCATGAGTTATGGAGATTATCACAGAAAGTTGATTTTCAACCACCTTCTTGCTGCTGAAAAATGCTATGAAATGCATTTTGAAAGCCCATTTCTCATTTCCATCTTGAAAAAATAATATTCAGAGTTTCTCACACCTAAGTACTTTCCTGTAGACTAGCCAAAAAGCAGATATTAATTTCATTCAGAGGTATTCAAAACCTCAAAACCTGCATTTCCTGATGGGATCTGTTTCTCAGATTAGGACTGATTTTCTGTAAGAAACATTTGTGGATGGGTACAGCTTGATTATTTCTTCTTTTTTGTCTTTTCAAACACATTGCAATTGGCTCTACAATAATCACAGCAGAGAAATTTGCATAGACTTCAAAGTTCAGAAATAACTGGTTCACACGTAAATCATATAAATCAGTCAGAACACAATGAATGACATAACTGGGGAAACTGCTTTAGAGGAGTCATTAATTATAGCATGCTGTCTCCCTGACTGACTAGGACAGCTTCATTTTAGCGTAAGCATACGTGGAATACAGCACATCAGAAAAGTGCCTTTCAGAGCTTTGAGCCTAGTAGCTTCAGGACATGTTACATTACTGCATTTTGTAACATTTTCTGACAGCTTCAGCTTTACCTAAATGCATGGTTTTGCATACATGCAAAACCCCCCGAAAGCAATATTCTTAAGGGCTTCATTACTGAACACTTGTTTTCCCCCTTCAGAAAGTCTAGGAGGAATATTATTTCATCTAGAAGACAGATTTTGCAATGGTGAACTTGCAAATATAAATAATTGAGGAGAGAACTTAATTTGGGTAAAAGCCAGGAAATTTTACTGTCTTGTAACACTGCATTTGCATACTGCTTTGTTATGTATTTGACCTGTTTTTATAATCAAAATCCTTGGCTTTGTCAAGTATATGAACACAAATCTTTTTTTTTTTCTGACAAAAAATCAGAGAAACTGATTAAACAACTGGTCACCTTTAGAAGGATCAGATATGTTGAGTCAGAGTTTCTCTCTTATTTATAGGAGATTTATTACCAAAGTAGCTGGTATACATTGTCGGGTAATAAGGTAGGGGTGCTCTTCCAAAGTTATATTGAATGCATTTAAACTCACAGAGTAAGTCCATACACCATACTTAGATCCAGATCCTGTCATTTCTTGGCATAAAATAAAATTTGTCAAATATGAGCAACATGAATAAATGAATACTGAGGCCACATCAGGGAACACACATACTTCCTACACTTCCTGTGCCCCAAGGGAACTCCTCCCATTTGAAACCATGGAGTCACTTGTGAGGGAAACTGCTGTGAGAAACCAACCAATCTAGCCAATTGGCCAAGGAAATAGATACTCTTTAAAAATGCCTCTACACTAAAACAGCTCATAGTTTGAAGGAGAAGAGGATTAGATTTTATTTTCACAAGCTTTACAAATGCATTAACAATCAAGTTGTTGGATTAAAATTGGAAAGCTCTACTTCCTTCCTATTTGGTATTCAAGATGAGGGTGAGGTATATTCCTGCAATCCCATGTAAATGCTCCATAAGTGTAGAGAATTTTGAAAGGAATCACGGTTTGTAACACTTGAACATTGGCTAAATCATCCAGTTTTCCACTCAGCAAGATGATGTATGTCCAGCAAAAGAATGGTGCACAGTCTGAGAAACTAAGATACTGGCATGCTTAAATTATTTTTTGTACCTCTGTGCAGTCCATCTACTTAATGATAGAAAAATGAATAAGTTTCCTGAGCATTATTTTATTCATGGCCTAATTGTCTCAAGAGTTTATACAGGACTAGAGTCACAGAATCATAGAACATATTGAGTTGGAAAGGACTCATCAGGATCATTGAGTCCAACTCCTGGTCCTGCACGGGGCATCTCCAAGAATCACACAGTGTGCCTGAGAGTATTTTCCAAAAGCTTCTTGGATTCTGTCAGGCTTAGTGCTATGACCACTTCCCCAGGGAGCCTGTTCCAGTGCCCAACCACCCTCTGGGTGAAGAACCTTTTTCTAATGTCCTGCCTAAACCTCCCCTCACACAGCTTTAGGCCATTCCCTCAGGTCCTGTCACTGGTCGCTCCAGAGAAGAGATCAGTGCCTGCCCCTCCTCTTCCCCTCATGAGGAATTCATAACTGTAATGGGTTCTCCCCGCAGTCTCCTCCAGGCTGAACAGACCAAGTGACCTCAGTCACTCCTCATACGGCTTCCCCTCGAGGACCTTCACCATATTTGTGTAATAAACTGTTTATGTATGTGGCCAGGTCAGAGTTTTAACTTGCATACATTAGAATGTCTTGACTAACTTCAAGAAATATCCCTACATTCTCTTACTAGAAAGCTAATCTGTGGAGAGCTTTATGGTACAATTCTAGGGATTCCTGTCCCAAAATCCTCCACAGTTTAATTCTAGCATTTCTATCAAATATGCTATTTAAAAATCAAAGGGGACATAGGGATTAGTTGTTCATGCTTGTGATTTCAGGCAAGAAGGAAGAAGAAAAACCTTTAATTAAGAATTGCATTCAACGTGTTAGCACTGAGGAAATTTCTCCTGAGCACAAAACTCATAATTTCTGATCACTCATCATAACAGTGATGTAACCAGAATCACACTGAGATGTATCAAGAAGCATACTTTAGAGGGCATGCGAGATTATTAAAAACCTTTAGATCACACATCATAAGAGCTTTTTCTTTAATTTCATCTTTGATTAACTTCAGGAAAATGACTAAACTTCAGCCCAATCAATGGCTATTTTTCTCCATATACCTTTGACATTATCTTCTCCACATGTTACAATTACTTCCCATTGATTTTTTTTGTTTGTTTTTATAACTGGCAAAAGCAGGTAAAGCTTAGCTGGTAACAATGGTCTTTTTCCTTTTGCTCTTTCTTTTCCTCAAAGATCTGCTCATGGTTGGATACAAGTAATTAAACTTTCTTTTTGTCCATATTTTGGCTGTTTTCATGAACACTGAGTTATTGCTGATTTAATTTAATAGTCTAGGTATCAAGCAAGTTCTTTTCAGTGGATTTCAGCTGAATTATGTCAGTGTGTATGCAATTAGAACTACATAGAAATATTCATAAGATTTTGAATGCTCTATTGAAGTACATCTCATTGCTTCAGACTGGCTCATAGAAGCTAAGACCTCAGTTCACTGCTTTTATAGCACAATCTGATATAAAATGGAAGTACTGCATCAGCCATACTCAGTTGGGAATTTATGTTGTAGAGGGTCAGTTTGAGAATATTTGCTTATATCAACAAAAAGTGTAGGCTAATACCAATCTCCTAAAGACAAAAATAACTATCTTTTTAACAATTTCATCCCAGATGACTGAAAGCTAGAAGAGCTGGTTTAAGTACTGCAGCTTTGTACTAGTGCCTATGATTTTGTGATTGAATTATATCAAAGTGAAAATAAAAAAGTACAGCCTTTTAAGCAGCTGCAAGATTCCCACAATCGTGGGATTCTATATCTCATTAATATGATGAGACAAAACATGGTCATTTTAATTTTTATATATTAATATCCCAGAAAATATTTTTCTAACAAATGTAAGTTGTGTAGTTCAAGATGTTAATTAAATAATTAGATAAAACTTAGGGCAACACAGTTGAACCCTAGGTAAGTTATATGATGTAACAAAAAAAATGACACATTTACTATCTATTAACAAACCCTGCAGCACTAAGAAAAAAGAGGAAATTGTAGCCATTGTTCCTGTCCAACTGAGCTGCCCTTTTCCAGTATCCGTGACTTTGAAAGCACAAGAAACATGGCAACTACCTTTCTTCTTAATGCCTATTCAGATTTGAGGAATTTTTCTTACTTATTTCATCATCTCCGTTGTGTTCCAGTATGTGCATAATTCTGGAAGGTGTACTAATATTGCCTCTCTATTTAGCAGATGAGAAACCACAAAATATTACAAGTCATTTATAAAGGAATTTAAGTATATAAACCCCCAAAAGTTAAGCATTAGAATTTTTGAATACTGCCTATGGGCGTCACTCTTATCTGTAATTTGCCTAAGTTATCACAACATGTAATTGTGAAAGTGGCCATATGAAAATAATGACTGGAAGTCTCTAAGAGATTACAGGCGGAGGTTGCACATCAAATAATAAATAACTGTTGGAGATGTGAGTTGTGAAATTTCACAATTTCCCTACATTTCCCTAGAATTCAAGAGCAAATAAAGACAAGGACAAAATGTTCAGATGTTTACTTCGGTGAGACTGAAGCTCTATTTAAAGAGGAAAAGAATAGCCTCTCCTATTTTTAGGAAACTAGGAAAATTACTATCAGATGATCTGAATACAGAAATCTAAATTTAGAAGACCACTTGAAAAGTGGCAGTCACAAGATATTTTGTGTAAAGCTTATTTTTTAATCTCTTGATTCACTTTTGAATGACACTTCAAAGAATTTTTTTTTTACAAAATAAAATGTTTGAACACTCAGGTATAAATATTAAAATGTTCTTAAATCCCATTTTACCTGTCAGAAACACAATTAAATTCAAACAAACTGGGTGGAAATGAAAAATTATTTGACTTAAAATCACACAAGCCGAGAAAACTTTCTAGGATATGAGGATTTACATCCCATGAGATATCACTGAGCTGAAAAATCTGCCCTGCAAATTTTGTGGAAGAATATTTATCTTTCTCATATTTTTTTAGAGTAATCCCACATTAAACAGAATTTGAGGTACAGATTCCATCTTTTACTTTCCTAGCATTTCAAGGACAACACTAAGGTGAAAAATCTCTAAAATAATTTATTCCATCCAGTCACAGAGGATGAGAATTTTTCTATTATACAGGAACAAAGAAGGAATCTCACATCTATTAGGCTTTCAAACCCCACCATTTCTTCTGGAATGTAAACGTTAAGACACTCTTAATAAAAAGTAGCTACTCTACTTTCTTCCCTGAGAAAAAAAGCTAAACTACCTCTCACTTAAAAGAGAATGTGCTCATTTCTTCCAGCCTCTTGCTCCCTGTGAGGAAAAAAAATCTGCTGTAGAGAAGTAGGTTAAGTATTGCCCAGGTACAAATCATAAATAGAACGGGAAGTCCTTGATAATCTGGAAATCAAACCCCCAGATAAGCAGAAGGAAAAACTCTGAGAGAAAGAGAACTGTCACAGTAGGAGATAATGATCAAATTGTGCACTTAGACGTTTTGTGCAGCAGTATCTGGATAAGAAAGTGATGTGAAGAATGGTCAAAGTCAGTACTACTTGCAACACCCACGAAGTTTGAAATGCAGACTATATTCCTCAGAGCATTCTTGCTGATTACCTATGATTCACCATGCCAACCAAAAAAGCACCTGAGAAGAAAAGCAGTTCTCTCAAAGAGAGAGAGAGTGAGAGAGAGAGAGAGTGAGAGAGAGAGAGAGAGACATTCTGATAGACACCTTCCCTTCCGTCACTTCCTTGGCAAATAGCTGCCTCTTGGAAACACCCAGTTAGTCAGTGGATCCCATTAGCCCTGGTGATTCAAAGCTGTGTAATCTGCAGCTGCAGACAGGCACTGCCTTTNAAAACCGCCCTGATCACTTATAAGTACTCACCTCTCCTTCACTGTCTACTGGTGTGTGAATTCTTTGACTGACTTAAAAAGGGCATGAATCAGAGTGGTGGAAAGGGCTGTGGGATGTCTTATTTGTGCGGTGTCAGCAACAACACACTCATGAGAAAGAAATAAATGCATACATAATAGTGGCAGTCTTGGCTGATGATAACTTATGTAATAATTCGAGATGACAAGATTGACCCAACTTGTTCCTGCTCCTTCCTGCTCTAAGAAACCTGTAGTCAAGATGCAAAAGACACTTTAGAATTTATAGTAAAGTGGTCACTAAATAGTAATGTGATCACTGTGCGAATTAGGTGACAATGGCAATCTCCTAGAAACAGCAAGTAAGGATATGTAGATTCCTTCCAGCTGTTTTCCGGAGTAACTGATGAATTGTCTGGGCTGCATATTCACAATGACAAAAGGGTAGGAACTGGGTAGATTAGTACTAAAAGGAGGGTATTTTTACTAGAGAAAGAAATAAAATTGTAGGAGTAATGAAGCAGGGAAGTTCAAGTGTTTGATGGCTTTGCCTACCAGTTAAGCCTCATCATATTCCTATACTGAACATCTTTCAGGTAAACTCAAAATGGTAAAATTTTATTACTATCTCCGGGCTATTGGGAAAAAAGGCTAAGGAATATCTGCAGAAATCAGAAAAGATTTTTCAAGTTGCTCATGTTCTTGGTCCTTTTCCATGAAAATCAAAAGACCAAATAGAGAATGATGAATTTTGAAATGAAATATTCATTGACTATTTGCAATAAGCTGGTTCACATCATGTCAGAGACAGGTTAGGTACAAAACAAAGTCATCAAGGCAATAAGAAATGTAAAGCCTGCTTTAAAGAGGGACTGTTTTCTGAAGACCCTGCAGCTCAGTACAAAGCAAGATGTTAATTTTCTGGGACACAATAGAATATAATATTTTGCTTATTCTCCTTTTTAATGTCATGATGTGAATGAAGCACAAGATGGATAACAACAGACAGGACAGAAAACGAATTCTATGTGAATCATATGCAAGTACAGAGATTAAACGGAAATATATTTATCTATTTCCTTGAGTTCTAAAGGGAAGAAGAATGTCAGATCTTTCAGGTATCCCAGCAATGATCTAGTCTGATACATTGCTGGGTTCCAATAATCAGCCACCATGTCTTGGTAATATATTCAGTGTAGCACAGAAGCAGAGCAATACTTCAAAAATAATTCACTATCTATTTATAGGATCCATAAATGCCCACGTGGGCCCAAGTCATGTGAGATCACCCTACAGCTCCATGCTAACATTTCCTCCTTTATGGTCTTTCAAATACTCTTGTTAGGTTTTCAGAGAGCTACTTGTAAATATAAGTACCATATATAAAATATTTAACAGATTCTCAAGTGCATCTGGGATGATGACTATGGTCTGGAATGACCTGTTTATGGGACGTGTACTCACATTTCTGCTGAGTATCGCACTTGCAGTTTTTAGAACTGCATAGCTGAGAGTAAATCTTCATCTCATCATTTTATTTTCTTTTATTTCCCTTCTAATCCCTTCTTCATAACTCCTTTCCTATAGACACAAAACATAAAAACAGGGGGATTCCCCACTAGTGTCTGTGTGTCCTGCTTCCAAGACACTACAAGAGAAACATAGGGAGGTGATTCAAACAAGAATAATTAGGGGAATTAATGTTTCTATGAACAAGGATTCTTCTCAGCATTTTGTCTCTGACTTGTACACTAAAGAAAAACATGGTCCAATGTACTAGCACTGGATGACTACATGATATTAAGTAAAATACATTATTTCCCAGAGAATGTTTTACATATTAAAATTAACTAGACCTATGTAGAAGACTGAACTTTCTTCCTTCTTCACACTCAGATCCACATAAACATAAGAAAACCTGAAATTGTGTATGAAAAACTAAAATTAGACACATTGTCTTTCCCCCAATAGCAGAAGGGTGAACTGCAGCAGCAAATTGCCTTTATGATAACTAGTATTATAATATTATACTTTAGGTACTGTAATTTTTGGGAAATAATTCCAGTGGAAAGTAAGGATATTGTAGCATTGGCTTGAAAGAAGCAAGTACCAAATAAAAGACAATTTGTCAAGTTTAAGCAGGTTTTTTGCTCACGCCTGCAATAAGCAGATCAAACCTAATCTATTAAAACATATCTGACAATAAGGTTTACTTTTTCTTTTATTTAGACATAGACTGTATGTGAAATTTGCTATTAAATCTTCATTTAAACTACCATGAATTTTACATTGATGTACAAACCAGAAACAGTGTCTGCAACCATATGGAAGCCTTTTTAATATCTTGTTCCTCATAAATTCTCATCAGGTAAGATGTTATTTAGATTACTCTTTCCTTTCCCCAAAACTGAGCAAGGAAATTAATTTTGTGTAGGGCTGACTAGTATCCAAGAGGCAGCAGATCTATAAATGAGAAAAACAAAAGAAGATATTAAAGAGGTAAACAATATAGCCTAAGATTATTTTCTTTTGCTCAGAAATTTTTCCAGAGTAATTTAAACCCCAGCAATTTCAGTTGTATCTATGAACTACTCTAATTGCATTGATTTACAGTTCTTACTTTCTCAAGTGAAGAAATCATTATTTTATGTGTCATCTTTTAGATCTGTCAACAGCCCTTGAAAGTGCTGATCCTATATCATCCTCAGTGGGCAGAAGTGCTCTGCAGCATGAACTGAAGCCCCTGTCCCAGATGCACACTTCCCAGCTGTTGGCTAAGATCCACTCTATCATCTTTTCTTGTCACTTTATTATCTGATACATCCTCACCTTAAAGATTTTATATTAAATGGATTTGGAAGTCATGGGAAGGAGCAATCATTTCCTTCATCTACTCCATGCATCAGCCCAAAAGAGCAGTGCTTCCAGCCACTGTGGTCACATCTTGACTATGTGTCAGGATGTGATATCTGTGCATAAAACCACCCCATGCGCTTTCATCTTTTTGTAGGTGTACTCTGGATCGGTCATGCTTCCACTGGTGTTCTGTGGCAGTCAATGGCCACAATACAACTGCTCAACTGAGGGCCTGATGCAGCTATGCTCTCCATGGAGAACTCCTGAAGTCTTAGAGTTTGTAACTGCGACTGTCTTTGTCCCTGCTGGTGTCATTCTTCCCACTTGAGTGTCACAATCTTTCTAAAAAAAAAATAGGGCAGTCTTCATTGTACTGTTGACTGCACTGGTCCTGAACACACCTGCAACTAGACCAAGGAAAGGACTTTTGTATTACTCCCTTAGAACACCAAGAAATAAAGTGAAAGAAGCTCTACAGCTTGTAAAATAAGATGTTGGTCCTTAAAAAATTCATCTTGAACCTTAAAAGACCACACAGATTGGACTGAATGACATTTTGACCCATGTCTCTAAGTGAAAAATGACTGAATTTATGGCTGTCTAAGTCAGAAAATCCAGTAAAATATATATAATGCTTTTTAATGGCTACCTGGCAGTAAATTTGTATTTAAGCTATTCTATCACCATTTGTCTTTATTTGCTTAAGCCACCTGATTTATAAAACATGCTGAAATACAATTTATGTACAGCAATATAATCCACCTAGTGGACTGGTTTCCAGAACCACAAGGATAAACACTCTCAAGCCATAAAGGCACTCTCAGTGCCAGATACCCATTTATAATGCCAGCAGAATGATGTCTCATCCTTATCATCTCCGGTATGGATGAACTGTCAGCTACTCTACCACAACCTCTTTCCAAACCTTTTAAAAGTAAGGAAAGTCTGTTATGTCCAAAACACAAAGGTATTTCACAAGATGGGAGAGATGTCCTCAGTGCAGCAATATTATACACCTTGAGTAAGGAAGACGACAGGAATACCACTGGGAAATCAGCACTGCTTTAAAAAAAACAGCTTTGGCAAATAACATTGGAACAAAAATGTACAAAATAATGTTGTAGAAATACTCCCTTGTACAAGATTACTCCAGGAAGTGGGTTCTTACTATAATCAGCCCTTTAAAACCCATATATCTTGTCCCCATTCCTATCTCTTGTTCTACCTATAAGACTCCTGACTGGCTGTGTGGACACACTCACTAAATGGTGAGATTAGCGACATTGCTGCTGCTAGAGATGGAACAAAAATAACTGCTGAGCACCTATTATGATGAGAAAATTTAAAGACATGAAAAAAAATGACAAAAGAAAACACTCTTAGCCAAGGCTGAAATCCTGAAGCAAAGGAATCAGCCTCTCTTCCCACTCCTCTCTCTCACCCTAAAATTGTCAAGGGCATTGAAAGACAAACTGAACCAGAAAGAATTTCACTATAGCTGGATTTCTTCATTCAGAGGAAAAGTAGTAGCAAAATGCTTTACATATTATCACTCCAATTTAAATGTATATATTCCCTCTGAAGTATTTAAAAATGTGAAAATTTGAATGCTATTACTTATGGACAGGTGCACAAGAGAGAAAAGAAATTTCTTCAGTATTATGGGTTTTGCCATAATGATTTTGCTATATATCACATGCAACTGAATGAACAAGCAAACCCCTTATGCACTTCATATTATTTGTTTATTTTTTGAATGCCTAAATACCAAGCAACAACTAGGGATGGTTATTAAAGGAAGCTATTTCATTACTTACTCGTCTAATAGGTTGATTTTTCTCTCTCTCTCTTGTAGAAGTTTTAAAATAAAAATAATATTCCAAGGAGAAAAGTCCACAATATGAGCTAAGTAAGAGTTGGATATCTTAGACTACAGTACAGTCTTGCAGAGGCTAGGTTTGTTTCATTACATGTTTATCTTTTATGCTCTGTAAATTATATGGTTTTATTTTCTTTTATTTAAAAATAAAAAATACAGTGTACAAAACAGAAAAGTAGTTGTGGAGATGAAGCTTTTGTAAATATGGTGGAATACAATGAAAATCAGATTAAACTCTGCAGATTGATTTTACTTATTGCTTTGATCAAAACAAATAAAGTTAATTTTGCTCCCTTTATCTAATTAATTGGAATCACCATCTGATCAAGGGAGGAGATTGTTCTACGGTACTCTGAGTTGGTGCAGCTTCTCCTCAAATCCTGGGTGGGCACCACAATAAAATAAAGATATAGAGCTATTAGAGAGTGTTCAAAAGAGGACTACAGAGACGGTGAAGGGTCTAGAGGGGAAGCCACATGAGGAGTGACTGAGGTCACTAGATCTTTTCAGCCTGGAGGAGACTGAGGGGAGACCCCATTACGGTTATAAATTCCTCATGAGGGGAAGAGGAGGGGCAGGCACTGATCTCTTCTCTGGAGTGACCAGTGACAGGACCTGAGAGGATAACCTAAAGCTGGGTGAGGGGAGGTTTAGGCTGGACATCAGAGAAAGGTTCTTCACCCAGAGGGTCGTTGGGCACTGGAACAGGCTCCCCGGGGAAGTGCTCGCAGCACTAAGCCTGACAGAGTTCAAGAAGTGTTTGGACAATGCTCTCAGGCACACGGTGTGATTCTTGAGGTGGTCTTATTTGAGACCATGAGCTGGATGCGATGGTCCTCGTGGGTCACTTTCAACTCAATACTGTATGATCTTACATCTCTCACTAACTTTTTATGAAACTTTATTCGACTGAGGTGAGATTTTTTTTTTTTTCCTCAATAAAACTACTGTGTATTTAATATTCTTGTTCAGGCAAGACTGTGTTTTCACTGCATTATACAAAGCACATAAATAGTTTACTTCCATGTTCTAAAAATGACAAAAATAATTCTGCATCTAAAATGTGAATTCTGCCCATTTTTACTTGCTGCTTTTCAAACACTAGCATTACAATGACAACCAGTCACATTTCCATGACATCATTAGGTTGGGAAAAATGTCAAAGTGTCCAACTATTAACACAGAACCATTGCAATTATTTTTTTCAGTCGTCTTCAAATCTGTAATTTAATAAAAATGGGGGACTTGGTCAACGAGAAAATGAAACCTGAATTAATTACAGGTTTTTATTACTTACAAATTAGCCAAACAGATCTGATTCAGAATCAAGAGAATCAAATATTAATATTTGATATTGATAACTGATAATATAAAATATGTAAACAATGCAATTTTGACTGTTCAGTGAATGTTACTGATATTTTGTAGGTGCTTGAGCTTTCCCATATAGATTTCTATAGCAAAGCCCTTGCTGTTGTATCTGAAGTCCCAACAAAGTACTTATTAGCTTCTTCTAGGTCCCAGTTAAGTTACTTCTTTCAGTATGAACAGTAAATTTAGTCTGCTTCTAGAGATAGTAAAAGGAAGTATTTTAAATCACTGAAGAAGAAATGGGAAACCATTAAAACACTAATTTTTAAAATAAAATCTTGAGAAATTTTGCTTTCATAATCTTCAGAGGCTTCTGTACCCAGAATTATATGATATCACAGACTGTTCTGAATGGAAGAATCAAAATGTTGGGAAAATGACAGCTTGTGAAGTACAATAAATGAAAATTTTGTGGAGTTCTTATATTCATTCCCTACTTATTTATGGGCACAAAAGAAAAGTGAAGATGGAGCTGAAGACACCAAAATTAAGTGTAGCTTATTCTGAGAACCATTTATAGTGTAGGTAAAAGTATAATTAAATAATGACTTCATTTCAGCAGGATCCCACGATAAGAATCAATATTCAGGCCACTGATCTTGCATTAATTTGGCCTTACATTGTCACTAAATCTTGTCACAGCCACACTTTCATGACACCCTGAATTAACCTCCACTGTAACCTTCCCTTTAAAATAGAAGTATTTTTTTTACCTTCCCTTTTCCAAAGGCTTCAATGGCTGCTTCAACCGAATTCATGTATACAAGACAGGATGTTAATTTTAAATGGTGTAACAGGTGTAACAAGCTTTGCGCAAAAGTATCTTCCATATAGAACCATTAAATAAAGCTCTTACATATTTAACTTATCTGAGCCTTTTCTGGAAAACAATTTTTTTTCACTTTAAGCCTTAAATATTCCTTGGAAGTAAATACTGAATTTTGATTTCAGTTATAAATCTAAAAAAGTATTATTTAAAAAAACCATACAGGGACACAGCAAAAAAAAACCTGAACATGATTAACATGCCACAATATTACTTTCAAACTTGTGACTCTGCTGGTGATGTGCATTCTTTTTCATGTACAAAGAACCTTCTGATCTTCTCTAAGTCAATGATCGGCACCTGCAATACATTTTTCTTTTGCTTAGGCTGCATTTGCTGCCCAAGATTTTCTGCTCTTGCAAATACAAAAGGTTTCCACTCCTTACAACTCTTTACAGATTTACTAAAAAATTAAATGCTTCAGAAAATTTTGTAGATATTATTTTATGGCTTTAAAACCATATGAATGCTAACATAAAGCAGCTCCCTGTACAAATGATACAGTAGGATTTATGAAGAGAAATCATTTTCACTTTAGGGTTTGTTAGGAAATGTGAAGCTGCAATGAATTCTTACCATTCTGGAAATAAAAAATGTGCTCTTTCAATCTTGTCTAAAGATTTCATATTATGTAATTTTCTCTCTGGTGATACTTCATTAAATTGTACAGAAAACTCATTGTCTGCCCTCTCTGCAAAAGTCAATACAATAACTGGATCTTTTCATAAAAAGAATCAGTTTCAGATTTGTTGCTTTCCTGGAGGATTAAAAGCACTCTGGCATTTGAAGCTCAGTGCCCTTGCTGTCTTCTTGGTCCGATATCCAAGGAGGGTCTTATCCTGCACATTACAGCTCCCCTTTAGCCTGGTGCCAGAACTGTTCTCTCTAAGATACTGGATTGTTTCCTGTCCTTGACTAAGCAATGGCATAGCGGCATAGCCAGCTGACTACCAAAACCGTGCCTTAGTTTTTAGACTCAGCATTGTCCCTGAAGCTCAGCATTCAGACTGTGAAGGTGGTAGCAACATAGCAGAGACAAAGGGAAATCAAAGACCTTTGTATTTAATTGCTTTATGTTCCAGTTTATACGTGCTGTGAAACATGGAACTGCGAAACCTGTTGATGTAATTTTTCACATCATATTATCCATATGATATGAGTTTTTCTCAATGGCTTAGTTTGGATGGGACCTTTGGATGGGATCATCTATTTCCAAACTCCTTGCTATGGGAAGGACACCTTCCACTATACCAGGATTTTTAAAGCCCCCTCTAGGCTTGCCTTGAACACTTCCAGTGATGCAGCACCCAGAAGTTCTCTGGCAAGTTCTCTGTTCCAGTGACTCACCACCCTCTCAGTAAAGTAGTTAAAGTAGTTCTTCCTTAGGTGTAATCTAAACCTACCTTTTTTCAGTTTAAAGCCAATTCACTTGTGCTACCACAGGCCCTTGGTAAAAGGCTCTTTCCAGCTTTTCTCTGGTCCCTTTTCAGTACTGGAAGGCTGCCCTACGTTCTCTTGGAGTTTTCTCTTCTCTAGAGAGAGCAACCTTAACTCTCTCAGCGTGTTCTCACATGGGAAGTGCTCCAGCTCTCTGATCATCTACCTGGCCCTCCTCTGGACTTGCCTGAGCAGGTCCACATCCTTCCTGTGTTAGGACGCCCAAAGCTGGACACAGTACTCCAGGTGGGGTCTCACAGCAGCAGAGTAGAGGGGAAAAATTACCCCCTTAGTCTGCTGATCTCTTGTCTGTGGTGAGAAGTGACAGTACCTGAGGAAATGGCATTAAACTCTGTTAGGGGAGGTTTAGGTTGGATATTAGGAAAATGGTTTTCATTTGATTCTTTTGATGCAGCCCAGAATGTGTTCAGCTTTCTGGGCTGTGAATGCACATTGCTGGCTCCTGTTGATCTTATCCACAAACACTCCATGTTCTCCTCAGCAGGCTTGTTCTTGATCCATTCTCTGCCCAGCCTGCTTTTGTGCTTGGGATTTCTCCAGCCCAGGGGCAGGACCTTTAACTTGGCTGTATTGAACTTCATGAAATTCATACAGGCTCACTTCTCAAGCCTGCCAAGGTCCATCTGAATGGCATTCTTTCTCTCCAGCACGCTGACTGCGCCACTCAGTCTGGTGTTTTAATACAACCTTCTAATTAGTAGTACTATATTCCTTGTTAATTACATGTTTTGCTTTCCTGGATTCAAGATCGCTCAGATTTGAGAGGAAGCAACAGCTCAACCAGAAACTGTACAAAATACACAACATTCTTCTTTTTTTAGAAAATCACTGACAGAAAAATCTGCACTTACTTCTGTCTTAATCTTCATTCATATGGATTAATGCTTGGGGTTTTATGACCAAAGAAAAGGTTTATCCTTGTTACTTAACTGGACAATGGTTCTATAAAATTCAGTTTTAGAGGTTCAATAAAAGCATGATAGTGAGTAGTAAAGCTTAATCTACTCTACAGTATTATCTAACATCCATATAAAAACATAAGAAAGCTTTAGGGAGAGTTTGAGTTGACAAGTCAGCTTCACAATGTGCTTTGTCCATTTTCTCATTGCCAGACATCCAGAAAAGGACAGGTTTTCTGAGTACTTAGCTGACATTCTGCCCAGACAGGGCAAAACCAGATGACATTGACATAATGTTGATAAACTAGACTTGCCTGCATTTTCATCTTCAAAGCAGTCAGAGTATCCAGTAGCACCATGAAGAACCAAGCAAGAGCAAAATGGATTTATTGCCACTAAAAAGGGACCACAAGAGTATTCCAAAAGGTGAATTGAATCCTGTTTTCTTCTTAGTTTTGACATTATTGTATGGTAGAGAAGATACAGACAGGAGGGTATATTTGTACACAGGACTGCGCTAAGACTTAAAGAAAGTATTCCATGTTCCATAGTGGCAAACTAAGTACCTTTTCTTTTCTAAGCTAATGAGACAAAGCTAATATCTGCTTGTCCTTCATCCCATAATACACTTATTATAAAACCACTATTCAAATTACAGTCACATCTTATTAGACAACAGATGGTCTTATCTAAATTGGTTGGTTAATTCAGGTTCATGATTTTGTATTAATAAAGTCACAACAATGAATCAAACCCTCCTAGAACTCTTCAGGAAGTCAGTCATGTATGGCAGCCAGTGTCTGCTATTTAGCAAGAAGCAAAAAACTTGCAGAAAGGCCACTTGTACCAAATGTGTTACTTCAGTTCCATATGAATCCTCATTATTGTGCCCTTTAAATGGATTTATTCTACCACTGATAGGTGCCAGAGTCTATTTCCCCACTGTCATGTATACACTAACTCCATGAAAAGCAAAAGAAGAGTATTAGAATAGGAAAACCCGTGAAACTGACGTGATGTTTGACTTTTGTTTTACAGACAAGATTTATGCTCACAATAAAGATTTCATGTCAAACAAGCTTTTTTTTAAATAGATAATAATTCTTCTGCTATAAACTTTCAGTTAAAATATTTTTAAAAAGGTGAACAACAGACACCTAACGACAATAACTTTCTGATTGTCATATGTGGAAGTTATAGTTTTTGCAACATGCTTTTATTTTTTAATCTGAGCATTTATGTGAAATTGAGCACAGTATTTTATGCTTCATAAACTCTATTTTAAAATTCACATTCTTATCGCCATTATCCTTAATCTGCAGATGCAAAATTGAACTACTCATTGAAGAAAATATGGTGCAAATCTTCCCTTTTTCAGGAAACATTAAGGAAGGGCCATATTTCCAGTGTCTCTTCCTGCAATGCCTTCTTGCTTTGGTCTGAGGAGCAGTTTCTGAAATAGTTCTACCAGCTTCTTCATAGGGATTACATACGTCTTGCATCCCTTATGAGAGCTAGAGCCCTCCTGCAAGTTAACACGCTGTTTCCAATGCCTGGAAGCTATTTAAGAGGAGCTTTCCCTCTGAAGCAAATACAGTAGCTGTATAAGCACGCTAACCCCTCACAAGAGCAGATTTAAAAAGGCTCCAAGCCCATGACAGAAAACCTAAGGCAAACGCTGCCAGACACTGAAATGCCCCAAATGCACAGCTGGCTCACTTTGTATGCAGCAATCAGTGTCTGGTTTATGGCATGAATTTGAAGGCCATGATCAAATAAGACCAGCAGTAAGTCTGGACTTTTCACACCTGAAGGAAAAAAAAAAACCAAACAAAAAAACTGAAACATACAAAAAATACACCAACACAAAAAAAAAAAAGAAACAAAACCAAAAAACCCCAACCCCCCTCAAAAAAAAAAACAACCCCCCCAAAAAAACCCCAAAACAAAAAAAAACAAACCACCAACCAAAAAGCACAACCAAAGGAAAAATCCCGATATATACAAGGCTAGTTCTTAATACAAGCCAATGTTTTATTTGTGCTTAGGGAGATTCCAGACAGTGAACCAGCTCCAGCTGTGCTCAGAACAATTTGCCTTGACTGAGGTTTCACTGTGGATTTGTCATCAGTTTGCTCTGCTGCCAATGGACTACTGTTTTGAGGGAGCCCTTTCCCTAGGATTAACATGACCTATTGCTGAAAGCTTGAGGTTGGAGATACATAGAAGTTAATGACAAGAGTAGCGATGCAACAGTCTTCCTTGGATCTGGAAAATTAAAAAGATGTGATTGAAATCACATTTTCAACATCCAGTAATATTCCTTGATTCAGAGATAAGCAACCTGGAAGCAATTGCAAAAATAACTGAGAAATGCTAAGAGAAGAATTAGAAAAACGCCTAACAGTTGATCCACCTGGAACTTCTGAGGACTAGAAGTATTAGAATCCCAAGTGACAATATCATCCAGGCCATTAAACATAACAGCTATGCTATACACACTTACCAAAAATTACATCTCATAAGCCTCCTGTCCAGAAGAGAAACAGCTGTAATGAAAGAGGATGCAGGTTTGGAAAGAGAACTGCAACTTGCATGCTACAGGTGTAATAGGAAGTCCTCACACTCACAGAAGATGTAAGCCACCAGAAGCAGCAAGGGTTTCTAAGAATGAAATCCTGACACATGTGAATTTGAGAGGAAGACATCACCTGGCCTCAAGGGCCAGACTGCCAAGTCCATTTGGAAATTCACCTAAGCTGTTAAAAAAGAGCTCTGCAGTTAAATAATTGAAGCAGAAGTCCCTCCTGAGTCAAATGGGAATGGATCCTGAGTACTGAAGAAAGCAGTACTGTTATTTCTTAAACTCATGAAGATGCATATTCTAAACACCTACATCACCCCCACCACTCCTTTTTTTTTTTTTTTTTTGGTACAGATTACTGGTTTTCATTGACATAATGATTTATTTGCATTAGATTTCAGAAGCGAAGATGTCATGTGCATGAAAGAAAAAGGAATTTTGAGCCTACATGGTACAATTTTTCATTTACATTAGACAATGCATATGACACCTAATAAAGAAGATAAAAAGGCATATCTCTTTGTTGAAGAGAAATACACTTACATTTCAAAGAAAGGAAAAAGGATTTGCAAATTTTGCACTTTGTCTGGAGGGTTCTTCTGTATATATTTAGTTCATCTCATTTAACAGGCCGAATTTTTTTTTAGTTTTCTGGCATTATAACAGTTCCCTTCTAGTGTTATTGAATTTAAATTTGATTTTCTTTACACTTGATGCCAAGTTTTTCTGCTTTTTTGATTATCATCTGTAAATGATGAAGACAAGGTGGGTGTTAAGAGGAACAGATGATATATTACAAGCTTTCCATAAA
The DNA here is from genome assembly GCA_013400315.1 of Bombycilla garrulus. Classification (NCBI taxonomy): domain Eukaryota; kingdom Metazoa; phylum Chordata; class Aves; order Passeriformes; family Bombycillidae; genus Bombycilla; species Bombycilla garrulus. Next base: position 136,769 of record VXBU01000177.1, on the reverse strand, counting down.
ATTGCAGCTCCTTATTTATGTGAAAAATTGAGATAGGTATGTAGACCAAGGTTTAAAAACAGTCAACAAAATAACTAAGAACCTGTAGGAAAGTTGAGTCTTTTTACTAATTTCAAGCTGACCAGGCATCTAACAAATCCTACTAAGTAGCATGGAACAGACTGCTTACTCTTTCTGAAATCTAGGTAATTAAACTTAGTAATCCAAATTTGTGGTTAAGATTATCAGTCTTGTATAATAAAATAGGAAACACACGACAAGCAACCCCAACATTTTCCAGTGAGCAATTTTTATCCATTGGAAAAAATATTGACTGGTTTATAGAATTCAAAATAGAACTATAATTTAAAAGCGTGAGGAAATCAAATAAAAGAATGACACATAGAAACCCCCCTAGACAACTGAGGAAACACTTCATTGAAGTATCACATAAAGTGATAGAAAGACTACTTCAGTCTAAATGATTCTCTGCTGTTTTATCCTGTAAGTGTACAGTGTCCAATGCAATAGGCAAATGCAGCCTTAACAGAATCAACAGCCTTGAAAGCTTTTATGCTTTTAGAGTGCAATGAGCTGTAATATAAAACAGGCTACTATAATGCACACAGGTAAAATGTTTTTGAGGGATACAACCATTTATGATGCCACAAATTTAATGAAAATTCCCTAAAAAATGAGAGGAATAGAGCAGTAGAAGAAGTGATTGCATATATAGGGGGTAAGTGATCAATGACAGCAGTTTGGTTGTCATAAGAAAGAGAAAAGTAGTTTTCAGAGAAGTGAAACTGTTCCAGAGTTGTAGGGGTTAGTAGTGTGTCTGCAGTGAGTGCAGGCTTATGGAGTTGGCTGCTTTTGTCTAGAACCTCTTTCATCTCTTTTTGTCCAAATTAAAGAACCCCACCCCTCTTGCCCACCCAAGCCCCTGAAATCAAGGGGATCTCCTGTGAAAAGCCCTCCTCAGGTTCTCCAGTGGAACTAAAACTCCCAAATGCTCTGTTTGACAGCTCTTTTTGTTGCTATTTTCACACATCTGGTACACACACAAGAAGCTTTTGGAGTGAGGCACAGGGAGGTTAGTGGTCTCTATGTTTTAAGGTGGTAGTGGGCCCCTTAGGCACCGGGCCTTAACCTACAAACATTTTGAGAATTATTTTCAAACAGCTGAAACAAGTGTATAAAAACCGGTTTCCCAAGCACAAAAAAATTAAACCCACATGATGAAATTATTGAAAATAGCTTTCTTCATATTTTTAATCCATTCTCTGATGCTACAATATGTCCCCCCAAGCTTCTCTTATCTGTGTTTACCTTGTATCTTCACTTTCGTTACATGATTTTCTTATCCTTTTTAGAATTTCTTCATTCCTGCCAATACTTCATGCAAATAAGACACTTAACCAACTTTCTTAACTTCAAATAATTCCATTTTTTAGTATGTATTTCTCTTAATTTAATGCAGTTTTCATAAACTGCAATTTAATTTTTTAATTCAGTACTTGGAAGTATCTGTGATAACTCACTCAACATACATCACAACATGATGTCATTATTAGTTTGAGGACAAAAGCAGAATGGTTGCTCTATAACACATTTCTTTCCCCCATGTCTTTACAAGGCTATTAGTTGAAAAGAAATTAATCCTCAAATAAATACATATAACTTCAGACATGTCACCTGATAATGAAAATAATATTGAAACATAAAATGAAAATCCTCTGCCACCATTTCTTATTCTTGTATTCTACCCTGAAGTTCTATGATTTTATTATTCTTCCTCTAAAAGTGAAGATTTTAGAAGAAAAGATAAAGTGATTAAATGAAATTAGGATTATCATAGTAATTAAAAATAAGGCAACAGTGTGAAAATAATATGAAATTACCTCTCTTTCCCTTTCTTATGAGTTACAAAAGACTGGTATGTCTTAGTTGATACTGCTTCTTAACATAAGAGGAGTATCAGCTTGACAAAATTCTCCAAACATTGACAATTTCAAAGACTAATCCAGCGATCAACTTTTTATTCTTGTTTGATTTACAAGAAGCAAACACAACCTTCCTACAAGCAGCCCTGACATATTTGCCTTGGGTAAGGAAATAAATACTATCTCATTTTCAGTCTTCAGTGGGAAGCCAGACTAATAATGGCCCTATTATGGTCCTGCAAAGCATTTTCTCCATGCAGACATCACTGCAGGATCCTGGCGTGTGCTCGCACCAATCTGTTTGGTGGCCAGTGTGAGACAAGCAGTGAGCACCACACCACCACCACGTTTTGTATTAAGTGGTGCTCTGGCTAGCAAACTAACCTGAAAAGTCCTGTTGTGGATGCTGAATCAGTCTGTTACCCATGCCAACCTCCAGGAAAAAAACCCAGACTGACAGATATAAAAACTTTCACTGCTGCCTTCACTCTTTGGCTAAACAGAGCATTTACTTCACTGGGATATTAATAGTTGCACTATTTGTAACTATGTAGTTCTCTAAATGCTTATGAAAGCTTTGTTAAAATTGCATTGGTTAATCTCAGCCAAAAATGGAAACAAACACAAGGTATATTCCTGGGGAAGAGTTATGTTGCACTGCAAAGAAAATATAACTGACACCAAGTAATTCTGAAGGGCTTTGCCTTTCTGTCCAAGAAGTCGGGCCGAGGAGCTCTTCCACAGTAGGAATCTAAGTCTGAATTGCTCTGCGTGAAATTACACTTGCCTAAGCTTATCGGAGAAACCACCTGAGAATGACTTACAACTCAATTTGTTGGGATGAAATAGCAAAGAATTCTGGGATGGTGAAATGAATCTTTCCTTCTTTGAAGTTTCTGGATAGTTTTTTTACAATAATCATAAAATAGAATAAAATAAATTACAGATCAGCCTTTTCTGTAAAGACTTACAGTTGTTTTCTACTATATCCAAACTACAAATTATGCAATATATATTTAGGACAATTTATTGAAAATATGTTTTTTTCAAGAAAACTTCTGAAGCTAAAGACCAAAAATCTTCGGCAATCTAGCCCATGTTCTTGAGAATCCAGACTTTTTTTCTCAGTCCTAATCTACTTCATGGCTGTCCTGCAGAAAGAAGTTAATTCTTCACCATGTTTGGAAGGTTAGTACAAAGCTAGATAGGAAGTTTTAGTTAAGCTGCGGAGCAAAGTTTCCTTTTCTCAATTATGTTTTCTACCTAATTTTTATACCCTTTGACAATTACTAAATAACTCATCTTCTTATTTAAATTTATCTCTTTATATTAGACATTTCTGTCTAACATAGCTAGTAAACTCCTGTTCATTTAGCTTGTTCTTCTTTCTTTAATAAATATTCATTTATATAATTTTATTGTTCACGAAATAGCTTTAATTTCAACATTTTTGCATGGGAATTTGATTTATTCATGTGTGTGATTGCTCATTTTCCTTATGAACCCTTAGAAAAGGATGGCATGTTATGTAAAATAACTAGATAATAATAATCACTACCTTTCTATGTGAAAGAAATCAGTGTTTTTGTGGCAATCTTTGTTTCCTTCTTATTTAGACATACTTTATTGGAACAGAATGCTAGCTATGCAATGAAGATAACTTGTTTTATCCTTCAAAATGGATAAAACATTTAGTCCTTTTTACTCAAACTGACACATCTGAAAAAGTTTAAATAAGAATTACAGGAATAAATAATCAGTTTCTGACCTCTTCGAATTAAATACATACATTTGGATTAAAAAATGTTTCTTCTCCACAGCACAAGGCTGCAAATGGCAAAGTCAGACTGAATTGCAGAAAAACAAAGCTTCTTTGCAAAAAAACTCCAAACCAAACCCTAACTGAACAAAGCCAAAGAACAAATAGCTAAAAGTGAAGGGAAAAAAAGGGAAGCTTTATTTTTATCATATATTAACATTTGTTGTGGCAGCTTGGACTTTCTTTTTGTGACACCAAAACCAAGACCTTTTGCCTGTGCACAAAACAATTTGCATGTTGGTACATCCTCACTGCCTCATATAAATGCTTCCCTGATAGAAACATGGCCTTGTGCTCCAAGGCTGCCATCTCCTGAAAGCAAAGCATTCACTGCTTCCTTAAGGAACATCATGGACAGTGAAAATCAAATCAGACATAGAAAATGTACATATTTTTCATTGCTATAAACTGCAATGTGTTCTGCCACCTGAAATGTGAATTCTGGGCTTGCATCACAGGACAAGGAAAGCTTTGTGTTGTTGTTTGGCAAGGTAAGTGAGACTGGCAGCAATAACAGCAAAGCAGCTATGCATGACAATATCACCTGCTTTTTGTGCTAATCACAGTAGAACTGCCAATTAAAACAATGCAAAGTAATGTTTAGATGTTGATACTAATTAGTGGCAGAAGAACTGAGAAGTAACCTCTTGTTATAAAGGTTGGTGTTATTGATGTTTTGTTCCTATTGATGTCTTCTTCCAAGGGTCAGAAGCTTCTTGACAGTAGTGCAGCATGGAGAATATTACATGCTGGTTTTAAGGAAACAATTTCTCATCCTATTTTTTTTCTATTTTAACCATAGAAGCAGTGAAATTCACTACTACATTGCATCTGAAAGTTGAAATATGTTTCCGAAGTAACAGAAACTTTGATTCTGTAGGACCTCAACTTTGGTCATGCTTTATGACCTTAAGAATGACTTAAAAAAAATTTGCTTTCTTTTCCTAATCAGGTTTGTCCTTCCAAAACAGAGTCAGATATTAAGAAAAGTTAAGCAATATTAAACATGGTACACTTAAGAGCAAAATTCTATAAACAAATTCTACAAATACCATGAAAGAAAAAAATCTAATACTTTCTATTTGTTTTTTTCTACATAGACCAACCATTTATATTCTTGTCTTTGAAAAATCCATCTCACCCTTCTAACCATTCCAAATCAGAATGTAAGTAGATCAAATTTCTGTTGATCAAACCAAATGAATCGTCAGCTTACACAACTTTGACTGCAAGACTGCCATGGAAAGGAATTAAAAAAAGAATTTCTCTTCTTAATGAAGTTTAAATGACAATGAAAAAAAGCTGAATAGGCTTCAATCAGAAGCAGTAATCCTAAGAGGGCCACCTGATGGTTGCATTTAATATGCTAATGCTATTACAGTACATGAAATTTTCTATTCTTCCCATAAAGGTCTTGTTAGCAGTAATTAAATGTTAAGACATTTACCCTGTAAAGAAAAGAGATATAGTGAATTTATTATCACTAGAATCAGTGGAAAACTTTTTAAAATTAGCATTTGAATAGCAAAAGATTGAATTCTCACTACTCAAGGACAAGTGGTTCAAATCTCTGTCAAATTGCATCCAATCACACCTTCATTAGAATTGAAAAATTCAATATAAACCACTGGTTTTGCTATGCAACAGGTGACAAGAGTTGATGCTATTCAGCAGATGGCAGGAGTTCATACTAACCCTCACCCCTCCCTACCCTCAGCATGTTTTACACCCAAGAGCAGTGAGTGACCTGTGCTTCTAACTTTGGAGATCTGCGCCTCAGCCCCTAGGGCTGGCCATCAGGCAGTCTCTTGAGTGGGACATCACCTGGGATTACATGAGCAGTAGGTCCTAAATGCTGAGAAAGCATCCAATCACACGCCAGAAAGGTGGCCCACTGCAGAGGGCGCGCTGCTGTGACAGGTTGGTTGGCATGAGATACAAGGCACGACTGTCCTCAGTGTTATAATCCTGGCTCTCCTCTCAAACTATGACAGTTCATGGTTTTCAGTCCTGGAGGTCCCTGGCATTCTGTTAAAATGACAGGCATCACATTCATGCAAATAGTTCTCCAGTCATAGAAAGACTATTTTGATAACCTCTTGCAAGTATTTACTTTTTTTGTAATAGTTGAAGTAAATTCTTTACTAAGAGTTAGCACTGGAATTACACAGCATGGTTTCCAATAAAGAATAATTGGATTCAGTCCATAAAACTAATTAAGACTGCCACAGCCTCTTTGGGATCCTAATGCTGGTTTTAATACTTGCTCATAGGATTTCAGAAAACATTCATTTGCAAAGACATTTATTTGCATATACAAATGTATATCAGCTAATTTAAACACAGAAAGAAAAATGAGGTCCACTTATTACTTAAACTAGATAGAAACTTAAAAGCAAATTCATTCAGTTTAATATTTAATTAAGTCCTAAATCAAAACTGATGGGATAAGAATATAACTAGGAATAATAATCCACAAAGTCTGTCAAAGATTGTTATTCCTTAAAGTCTTGGTCCCAGTTCCATAGCACCTACCATTGTACAGAAGCACGTGTCAAATACTTGAAGCAAAACTCTAAGAAATTACAAAGTACTAGATAAATATTGTAAATCTTCAGGTTTGCTGTGTATCGGCTCAAAAGCTCAAAATTTCAAATTCTGGGGATAGGAGACAATTTCATTAAATAATGGACACTGATGCGCTGTTTCAAATGTAAGAAGGAGAAGGCTATACCATGGGAAAACTGCTGAACATTAACAGTGTGGTATTTCTTTATACATTTCTAACTTTGGCCACAGTGACACAGAGTTTCTATTCTGTGCAGATGGACAACAGGAAGTTTTGGTCCGTGGTTAAAAAATGGGTCTGTTGCTTGCGTCCTTAAGCATTTCCAACTTCCAACATGGTAATAAAGTGATTTTACTTCAGAACAGAGAAAAATGAACCTACAATGGTAAATTTTTGTGAATCAGTAGATAATTTTCATATTACACATCTTTTAATCAAACATGAGCCAGTGTGACTGCCATCAACATATAACTTCACCTGAATTCCATATGATAATGATAATCAAGATCTAACAAAACAGAAATGCAAGTGAATGCCATTGATCTACCTCTAAAATTATCAGAAATACTCAGTAACTTTTTTACAAAGAAAGATGAAATATCATTTGTGCAATAGGTGAGAAACCCTTCCTCCCCTTCCTTCCCACTCCATTTTCTCTGTCAACATTTTAACCTGGACAAAAAACTAATGCTGCTGTAACTACTGCACAGTTTGCAACCAGAAAAGAAAATGAGATAAAATATTAGCCAAGATGTTACAACATATGTTCCTTCCACTCCTGTAACAATTTTCTCATCTGTTTGCCAGACTCTAATGTCCTACACCTGCAGTTATGCCACCTCAGATGGTATCAGTGCCACCTGATACCACCTTTAACCAGGAATTTGGCTAAATCTTGAGCAAAAGAAGGTGCATTGTGTCATATGCTAATGTTTTCAAAGAGAGCGGCTGAAGACTTGTTGAACATAAGTTTCCTATAATGAGTTTCAATTAATTTTTTATGTCAGGTTGGTAGAGGCTTGATGGAAAGGATTTAGAAACACTAAACCAGTGCTTCTAGGTTAGCTGACTAGGAGTAATGGAGCAAGGTAGGAAAGCTGTCTCATTTTAGAGTTGGAGTTAAAATACGACCATGTATAACACAATTTAATAATGATTAATAATGAAAAGCCCAGAGACACTGATATGTCTCTTAACATTAAATGCCTTCCTGTCCACCTTTACCAAATATTTTGTAGTACTGGTCCCATCTATGGAAAACTGAAAGGATTTTTATCACTTTCAGTTTTACCATTTCTATCACTGTAGAACTTGTTTCTGGAAAAAATATCACAAAAAATGGCATTATGTACAATCTCTGGACAGAGCTGTACAAGAGTTACTTCAAGAATCTTTAAGCAGAATAGATGGACAAAAAAATATTAATTCATCTAGACTGAGGCAGAAAATCTTGCATACGATCCATGGCTTCCCATTTTTCTAGGGCATTGAGAACTGCTCAGTCTTTGTGGAAAACCCAAGCAAAAGAATTTTTTTTTTTAATAGCAAGGAGCCTGAAAAAGGAAGGAGTGCAATTTACAGTGCCAATTTCTGGAAATGTTAAGATCTCCATATACAGCCTAACAAACTTTGCAAAGATAGCTGATGGTGAATCTTATGCTATTTGACACAAGCAGTCTCACCCTGATTGTTGCCATAATGCTGCTGAGGAGGTGGATGATAGGAAAGCCAGCAACTTCTTTATTATGTCTCAGCTTCCAAGTTTGGGAAGAAATGTACACATGTACATTTTATAAAAAACATGATAATTTAGCAGCTGCTAAAATTGTTTTAAAAGAAATATTTTCTTCTGGCTGAAGTCACATATTTGCTGATAAGGAGAGTTAGCATTCCTGTTTGCTTCTAAATCCAGTACTTTGGCTGTGCTCTAGTTCCAGTACTAACACAACATCCTTTTACATGAAGATGAATGGAACTAGAAGAGAAGGAGAGCTACAATTTTCCTTTTTAAGTAAAACCAGGCTGCCATATATCTTGGAAAAATAATGATTTTGCTCTGTCTTGTGCCTCTGATCTTAGACCAAACTGATCCACAGGAAATACCTGCTATATAGATGATTCACTTATTAACAGCAAAAACATAATGCCTTTTTTCTTCATAATTTGTTTCACAATTTCTAAGCCAATAAATGAGACAGTAATTCCTTTCCCTCTTCCATTTTTAATATTAAATTACAACCTTATGACCCACATCCTACCCACAAAAAAATTAACCTGTGATTATAACCCATTGGCTAATCAGAAGTACTATGTCAGTCTCCACAAATTGTGATACTTATGGCACCACTATGTAATATAAAAATTCAAGCCACATTTCCTTTTACTTTTTTTTCTCCTCAAAACCTAGGGAAATAGGAAATGCAAAAGAAAACTTCAGTCAGAATGATCAACATTTTGATGTCCTTAGAAAACCCAGCTGATATTTGAAAATGAATTTGAAAAAACCCTGAAGCTGATGTAGTCGATAACTCAAAATTTTTATAGTTCTTCAGACATCTGAGAGATTTCTTAAACAGGTTGCGTTAAAAATGCATGAGTAGTTTAAAATAAATACTAAGAAATTTGAAAAATCATCAGATTTGGAAATTAGATTAATGCAAATAGTGTCTGCTTAGAGAAATAACTACCTTCCACATTTGCAGTAAAATGTGATTTCTGACAGACTACCTACATAGCATAATGTTCATGAAAATTTTCATTATTTGAAGAGCCAGTGAAAGTTCTGTTTGGTTAAATCACTCATTCAGACCAAGCTTAATCTGTGGTAATTAAAATTTATGTTTAATGTTCAGTTTTTCTTGAAAGATGGTCCTGGAGACAGCAAGTACTGAAAAAACACAAGGTTTCACCTACAGCTGAGCAATTCCTGCAGCTATCAATAAAATATACGGCTGAAGTTTTTATTGTTTAAAATTTCAATTCATACGGGTAAGAAATGTTGATTTTCCATATAACAGTCATCAAGCTAAAGTTGTGTGGCATTTCCAATGCTGGAGGGTTTCTGCCTTATCATCATATCTGGTTTTATTTTTAAATTATAACCTTAAGATTTATATCACCTTTCCCCCTCGCCTTTCATGTATATGGGTTCATTTAGTTACAGACCCATAAAAGTGCTCTGAACTTATTGTGCTGTATATTGGCTTGGAAAGAAAAATTTAGAGGAACCTTTTCTTTGATGCGTTCTAATATCACAAATATCTGTTGGTGATGTCCCTATCACCGATTCAATCAAATGACTTCCTGTTGAGGTTACCCAACCCTTGGCATTGTAAACATGCTTCTGGATTTAAAGAGCCTCAAAAGTAGTCTTTGGTATACTTCTACTCCTTGCATATAGTATCTGAAAATTGGAACAGATTAGAAAAATATCTGTGGCTATCTTTGGGAAAATCTGTTTGGATTTGACTGAGCTGCAAACAGGGCAATGCTATCATTTATAGTACTCAGCAGCGGACTTGCTAAACTACTGGAGCAGACATTGTAGACATTGTGTCTGAACGAAATGTGTTTCGGTCTCATTGAGGCTTCTGTTGCCATATAAACATATGATCCATGTAACACAGAAACTTTATCCCAGCAAGAGCCTGGATGTCTGAACCAAAACTCTCTGCTGTACTGTAACAAGGATTTATATGCACCAGAATTTTATTGCATACTGAAATCTTAAGAAAATGAAGCAGATGCATTTGAAAATTACCTGAAAATTTAGCCACAAATCACATCCTGTTACTTGGAAAAAATAGATGTATATATGGTAATCCCACAGATAACAAAAGTCTACCTTTCTTTTAAGGAAAAGGGAGAACATAATAAAACACCCTTATATTAGTACTGCATAAGTAATTTGCTCACTTGCTGATGCGTATTGATGCTCAACTTTAAAAAGCCTANTTTTTTTGGTATTCAAGTGGGTTTGAGACAAAAGCAAAATCGAAAAATCAATCAATTTTGACAGTATCAGTTCTGAGCCAGATTCTGTTACCCTGGATCCAGGTGGTATGGTGCCGTTTTTAGCAAGTGGTGCAATTGATTTTAATGGTATTAGTTGCCAAAAAAAAAAGCTCTTCAGACCAAATGGGATATCAGAAGTCACCTTCCATAACTGAAAACAAAGAAAAATAAATTTGATGACTACTAGACATTTCATATACGCTGAAATACAAAATGAAGGTTTTTAAAAGAAACATAAGTTCTCCTGTGTAAAGACAAATGTACTTTTAAAAAAAATAGCCTTTTAGTAATTTTATTGCTTTATTTCTTTTGAGCACTTCAGCAAACATGGATGAAATGTCTTTTCAAAAATCTACAACAAAAAAAAAAAAAAAAGGAAAAACCAAACCCTGCAATTCATAGTCTTAAATGAGGGTACACTTAAAATATACTTCATATGAATCAGCATTAAAAACAAAAAGAAAAAAAAAGAATTTTGCTTTTGGCTGGGAAAGTGCCCAGATTTTTTTCTTTTATTCCTTAAAGGGATGTTTCCTGCAGAGGAATTGCTGTCAATGGCATTATTACCAAAAATAACATCTCTGTAAACTGGCATCAGAGTGTGAACCAATTAGCACTATGAGATGCTGTGGAAGTTTAAAAACAAATGGGGCAATAACCATCTGGGTAGACAAAATATTCTTTTTACCTGCGGGTCCTTGAACATGGCAATAAACATATGGCAGAGAGAGCTGGGCTTGTTCAGTGCATTTCTAATAAAAATCTAGGTGACAGGAATATGCCATGATAGGTGTCATAGAAACTAGTATAATGACCTTTCACATCTGGATACCTCATTTCTAATTAGGAATGAATAAGATATAACAAGGTCAGGTGACACTGTCTAACACAGCGTATTACTTGCATATGGATGAAGTATTTTGATGAAAAACTTCCAAAGCGTTTTTGCCAATTATCTTACCTAGCTTCACACCAAGCAGACTGTGTCCCCTTGAAAGAGGTTCCAGATGTGAAAGGTCAGAACTTTTATCCTGGACTATGCAACTTATTCTTTTTCCAGATCTTTGTTATCTCTATATTAATATCAAATGAAAACCAAATTTGTTCCCTCCACTTTACAAACCTTTTGAAATGCTGCCTTCAAAACATGACACTTGTTCAAGCTGTTTACACCTCTCCAACAGCATGAGCATGTTTCACCAGCCATAACACCAGATGGCTAGATCCTAGCTCCCTTATTCTAAGCCTATTTGTTCAGTCAGTCTCACTGAAACAATATTTTATCATGATCAGCTTCCTTAGTCTACTTCCTTAGTTTATAACCTCACAAAAAATTACAAGGAGAAAAGGGCATTTCTAGACATTTGCGAACCACCTGAATGGTCTGACTCCCAACAAGAGAAGCAAATTCTGCAACACAACACGCTTAAATCGAGGAGCTTAGCTCTACCTGCTGGACCAAGCTCAAGCATGGTAAGGGAAACAGCTGCTTCTTTGCAAAACTTGACAGCCCGGAGGCCACCCCTGGCTGTAGGGAGCAGGTTTGGGCAACTCCTTGTAGCCAGCACGCATCCCCCACGGTGATGCTTGTGCAGTGGGAGGGGAAAGAGGAATGTAGGTGACAGGTCCTGATGACAGGTCCTGACTCTGGGCACCAGCAGGTGATCGCCAGCAGTGCCTGGTTTCACATAATGCACCTTTTCTGGGGATTTTGGGGGCATATCGGTGTTTGTACTCTTGAGGGAACATAGGTGCTACCAGGTAAGTGCTGCATGAGCTGTTCTGATTTGGTGTCACCTGAAGCTGTCTGGATTTTATGGATCTCTTGCACTGTTGTAGTTTCTGAGCAGCCTTCAGTCACTTTTTGCTCTGAGATGCCAATTAAAAAATAGACAGAAAGAAAAGAAAACAAAAAGAAGAGGCAGAGAAATGGAAATTGTGCTTCGAGAAATGCACCAGTTTGCCTTAAAGATCACTCAATCAAGGTCATTATTTACTGAAAATGGTAATTCTTGCTCTTTCCAGGCACATGTAGATTTAAACAAATCAGAAGATTGGCATGCTCAACTCTACCTTATCTCCCATTCTGACTAATTTCTCACATACTTTTATTATAGTTCAAGATCAAACATAAGTCACCTTAATACACAGATGAAAAATAAATATAATTTGGCAGTGAAAGAAATAACAGAAGAGGAGAAAGATGATGTGATACGTTAAAACCCACAGCACGTTCTGGATAATATGCAAAGGTTCATGGCTTCAGTGAAATCATTCTAGTGAGATAAACCAGGAATTTTTCAGGCTCTCCTGACTAACAGGGCACTTCTGACTCATATTCAACTTGCCATTGACCATGGGGACTCTTCAGCTAGAAGAAAAACTCTGGAACTGGGAGCATAATGCTGTCATATCAGCTAAATAACCTTTTGTTATAAGTGTACCAGGCAGCTTCAGGTGACACCAAACCAGAAGAAACAGATCATGCAGCCTTCCCATGGTAGCACTTATGTTCCCACTTGAGGACAAACACCAAGAAAAATGAAATTTATTATGGAGCTCTCTGCACCATATTTACACACCCCTATAATGAAAGAAGTGTAGAACTGGGATACCTCTCTTTTTAGATATTCAGTTTTATGAGTGAGATTATGCACAGAAATATTGAGCCACTAAGGCAGCTATTTTTTAATAAGTCATGCTTTTTTTAGGACTTCCTGCTATTTTTTAAGACTTCCAATATGATGTTAAGGCTTTGGGAAAAAAACCCAAGCTGATACATTCTTGTTTCCTTTGCATCCCTTACTGTCACACTTCTGTCTACCTATTTGTTCTTCATTCCTTTCACTTTTTTACTGAGTAATAGCTGAAATTTGTTTCACAGTTTTACAGGATCAGGGATTATGTCATGAGGACAGTGAAGTGTCTGGCATATCGCATGCACTGCAAAAATAATAATAACCGCAGTAACTAGCATTCTATGTTGAAATCCTATTTTATTTCAAGTTCTCAGTCAGTGCAAAACTGCATTTTGTATATTTACTTTTAACACATCTATATCTGCATTTCTTCTAAATTTTCAGATACGAGATGCAATGATGCTGCTGACATGGTTATCCTGCAAATGAGTCTGCGAATCTCAAAAGATTTGCCTGCTCTGACTACATAAATACAGATTAGTAAAGAACTAGAAAAAGACAGATAAGTTCACTGCCCCTGGCATTGGCAAATATGTCCCTTTGGTACGTCCATTAAGGGAAATGTTATCTTTACACATCAAACTTGTGTTACAGGCATACAGCAAAAGATGGAAATGCTACAGGTCAGACTTGAGCCTCTGTCTGTGGTGAGGCCCAAAGGTCAATCAGGAGTCAGTTAAAGTTCTCCCCTCTATGTCACCAATGCTTTGACCTATTTCACTTTGTTCTGAGCAATGACAGTTACTTCAAGAATTAACCAACAAGGGAAGACTTCTAATTTCACACAGTCAGCACCCCGAGGAGGAGAGGTCATGATCCAGTCACTTTCCTCCTCCCAGCTCTACCATGTTGGGAAAAAGCATCCTCAGCTGGTCTCAGACCATCACCTCTTTTAGGAAGCTTTTGCTTGAAATACAAGAGATCAAGCATGATGTTTGTCTTAACTCTTTATTTTCTATTATTTTCTGCCATATTGCATTGCCTTGCAATTAAATGATCATGATCATGAAGAAGATAGAAGAACGGGATAAAAAAAGTAATTCAAAAGCTATAAATATAAATATAGTCCACAACTGTTCTTTTCTGATTAAGAGAATGATGAAAAGAAAAAAGAGAAAGAAAACTGATAAATGAAGCCTGATGATTTCCTTCAGATTTAAAAATAATGATGTTAATAGTAAAGTATTTTTTTTTGTAGATAAAAAGAACCACAGACTTTTCCCTGTGCTTCATGACACCAGAACAGCAGGTTCTGTGAGTCACAGTGATTTGCATAAATCTTTCTCAGTTTCAAATAATGGTTAAATCTTTCAAAATATCACAAAATTGTAGTTCTAGTCCTTGAGCTCCTGCAAAGCTCCACCGTCACTATAATTGTTATTAAGTTGCTATTAATGGCCTGTCTGTGATGTTTCTGTCTACGTGGACCAAGAGGGTGATGCACAAGAAAAAAGAAGGAGAAAGTGTTTGAAAATATCCAATGAAAGATACGACAAAACCATCCAGAAAATCCTAAATCAAGGTCATTTAGGAATCTAAAACCCATTCAATTTTGAGAGATTAATCTTCAAGTCACTGGAATATTTCTGGAAGTTTTAGTCAATGCCCAAATGCACCAGGCTATTGCTGGATTCTCCACAGAGCTAGTGGAGAGCATGAAACTCCAGTGTTTGGCCTGCCCTTCCTTGGGCTTTTGGAAATTCTTGGAGACAGGGATAATAATGCTGCACACAGCACTGTGACTGTCACACCTCTGACTGTAGTAAAAGTCTAATCTGAGTTAAATTGAATACTAATTTTTAACCCAAATAGCTTCTTATGTATTTTTAAATTTTTAATAATATTTAAACATTTTAATCAGCATGTCCGACATTTCAAATTCCATTTTCCAATTAATACTATAAAAATAAAGGAGGATACTGTGTATGTGAAGAGTTAAGACCCTTTTCTGACTCCAAAATAAGTATTTCAGATTATTTTTTCCTAATTTGATCCTTTCTTCTCCCCCTGAATTATGTTAGTATGCTGCCACAGGTGACTGTCATCACATGACCTAGTCATGAGCACATTTACTTCAGTTGATCAGAAAATGTTGTGCAGAAAATGGTACACTGTATAGAGGTGCCAGACCACTGTAAAGGATATTTTTGATGTTACCCCCTGTGGTGTAGAAAGTACCAGATCTGTTTTAAAACTTCATTGGCATTTTATGTATAAAATTGTTATTTTACATAGTAATAAAATTTCAGCTGTGAGGACTAGCTTTTTATTAGTTTACAGAAATTATGCCACATATTAAAGTATGTGGTATTATACATTAAAATTCATACTCATTTTTACTCCTAATGTGGATGGTCAATTTCTCTGTATACCTATAATTTTGTTCAGATTCCCTTCTTACATCATAGTACAGAACACTGACATTAAAATCCACTAGCTTCTCCATAGCATACTTTTTGCCTCAGTCAAATTTGTCAACATCATTGTCTGTTTTCTCTAAAAATTTGCATTCAGTTTTCACTGCTGCAAAGGTATATCACTCAAAATACCTTGAAGAACAGGTTACTGTTGTGGCTGTGAAATAGAGATGGCTATTCAGCCCTTAACCTGTCTGTAGAATGTGACACCAAATCCACCTGTTAGTGTAACTTCTGATCTTGATGTTTATGCACTGAGACCTGGATGGACAGCAGAATAGTTAGAGCTTACTGGAATGGATTAATAGAAATACTTACTGACTTAACTAAATATAAAAAATATGATTGTAAATGCAGTGGTCTCTTTTCAAAAGTAAATTGCATTGGGCAAATAATCCAAGAAAAACTTCAGGCTTCAGGCTGTTGTTTGGATTATTTTACCTACCATGCTGAAATCTTAATACAACATGAGTGGAGGAAAAAAAAAGAACAAAAAGCTCTGTTCTCTTTCCAATATATGGATCCCACTTCATACTTTGGAATGTCATATTGATTAATTCTTTATGTTGGGGTTTTGGTTGATTTGTATCCTTTCAGTCATTTAAATATACTGTTGTGAATTTGCACATTCACACAGAGCATTTATGACTCTTAATTTCACCCTAAAAAATACCTGGAGAATTCAGCAGCTGTACAACACAACAGAGTAGCCGAGCCTCTAAGAAACCGAAGGGCTCCCTGAGATGCAGAGCCTGAAAGGCTAAGGTTCAAATCTCACATGATCATCAGTTTTGTGAAGAAAGAGGGTTTTTTTTTTGCGTCTGTCTAATGACTTTTTAAATCTTCCTTATAAAATAGAACAGCTACAGAGCTAAGAAGCAGTGAATGCATTGTAAATCTCTTATTCAGGCAGTGGACAGTGAAATTTTGGTGCCTTTGAGTTCAGATTCAGACACAGCAGGGATCTGCATTATTCTTCAAAGCTACAGCTATTCTTCAAGAGAAGCCATTCATCCTTTTGGTTTCTGTGCCTTACCTTGTGTTACTTCAGCAAAGTCTTTGTCAAAATCAGTTCAGTTAGGGGAAAAGAGGAAAAAAGATTCACAAAATTTCTCATCATGGAGACACAAAAATACCTTTACATAGAAATACTTTGTGGAGTGAGCAAAACAGGTTCTCTCACAAAACATATTTACTGTATTTCATCAGACGCCATAGCCAGACTGCATTCCTCAAGATCTCTCTTTGGCATTTTCCAAGTGTAGAACTCCACCTCTGCATGTGTTGGGTATATTTGGTCTTGCTGATCTCAGTTTTACTTTTGCTAACAGCACAACATAGGAAAATTCTCTACTCAAGCTTAGTTTCCTTCACATTTCAATGTCAGATTTGAAGTTCCTATGCTTATGGTTTCCTTATTGTATTTCTTTACTTTGAGCTGGGGATCAGGAAACACTTGGTAATAATTATTTGCAAAAAATATGAGACAGAATAGCATTCAGAAAGAAAAAAAAAATCAGCAAACCCAAAAAAACCCACCAAACCAAACCAAACCAAACCAAACCAAACCAAACCAAACCAAACCAAACCAAACCAAATCTAAAACCAACCAAACAAATAAAAATAAAACAAACAATCAAACAAATAAAAATAAAACAATAAATCAATCAAACAAACAAAAACACACAAAAAAATACTAAAAAAAGCCCGCAAGACATAGAGAAGGATGAAAAATTGATAAAGTGCCATCTAAAATGATCAAGTTGTCAAGGATGACACTGATACAAATTCCCTTGTTATTGCAGATGAACCAGTATAATACCAGGGGACTGAACATGAGCCAGATTTGATTTGTCAACTTGTTGCTGTTATTTTGACAACATTTCAGCAAAATTGTCACATCTGTCGAAATTCTGTTAGAAAATTAGATGTAGCAAAGAACACCAAGCAGCCTTATTTTCTCCTGCTGGGTGTGCTGGGATTTTCCTTCGGTGAGTCATCAGCCGGCAGCAACAATGAAGTGTCACAACAATCACAAAGATACCATCTGGTTAAGGGAGATGATCCAAGAGCAAACATGTATCTTCCTAAACATAAAATTCATCAGCATAAAAAAAATATAAACACATACACAAGTGTGTGGCTTTGCATCTATCTATCTATCTATCTATCTATCTATCTATCTATCTATCTCTCTATCTAATACATCTCAGCAATTCTTGCAATGCTCTCAAAACACCGAGATAGTAGCAATTACAAAATTTCTTGTATTGATTTCTGTCATCAGCTAAAGCCACAGATGATATTACCTGAACTTTGTATCATGAGCGCTCATGACATTTGGAAATATGGGATATGTTTTTCATCACATGGTGCCTGCCACATCTGGCCCTTGCAGAAATTAAGCTTTAGTAATTAGAATGCTTCCATTTCTTTCAAAGTATTTTTAACAATTACAGGCACAGCTCTGCCTTGCCAAGAACTCCTCCTGAGAGCTAACAGACCACAGGATGATTAGTGCAATAATACTTACCTAGATGACCTTTATTTTATTTTTTCCCCTTTTCCCTTACTGTGTACGTGGAAGTTCTCATTGCATAAGAAAATCTAGTTCTCTTTGCCAATCCCGGAAGCAATAGTGAATGTCGAAAAATGTAAAGTTTTGATCAGTGTGGTTCTAGAGTGATAGGAAAACATTTCTGATGTATTTTCTAAATTAAAAATGACAAGGAATAAATTAGGAAAAAATATCAATGATAGTTTCCAAACATGCAAAGTAAAGCTCGAGGAAACATTTGCATTGCAATTCATGAAAATATTGACAAGGAAAATAAAGAGATAAAAATATAGATTACCAATATAGCTCCCTCAGTCTTGTTTAAAACAAATTTCATTATGTAATGAATGAATAGCAATACAAGTTTAGATAGAAGCTTAAAATTATTTGTCTTTCATTTAAACAATCCAGATATTTTAAAAATAGCATAGTAAAAAATAATGGTCTTTGGGTGACCAATAGTGAATTGTTTCTAGCACATAGTCAGTCTACTGTCCATAATAAATTAGCACAATGGACCTCTTGAAGTAATTCCAGAAGCACTTCAGGAATCTACCTTCTCTAAATAAAGTATATCTTTCATCTCTATCCTTTTGTCTTCCTTTAGAAGGTAAAATATAGTTTAAGTGACTTGTGGAATGCACCTGTAGAGCCAAAAGGAGTTCCTCCAAAAGCAAAAATCCCAGGAGGAGAGGTTTAATGACAATACAATAATTGTAAATATTTAATTTATTCAAACTTTGTGCTTCGTGCTTATATTTAAACAAAAGGCTTAGAATATGAGCAAGACCAGGGTTAAAAAGCTTTTGCCTAAATATTTACTGCGTTTCCCCGGCAATTGCCTAATACATCAGGAAATAAATGCTACTGCTTTCTGCTAAAATTGTCTAAAATATATGCTAGTTTTTCTATCTGTCTTTCATCTAGTATTCAAGTGATCTGTGGCAGAGGAGTAGGAAAATTTTACCTGCCTTCATTTGAATATAAAGTGAAATATAAACATATCTGCTTACATGTTCATATAGCATACAGCTGAACTTTATTGAACCCTCACCCCTGCAAAAAAACCCCAAAAACAAACCCAAACTGAAACCACCCAAAAACCTCAACTTTTTGCAAAGGCATTTTCTTACTCTAGAAATAAGAAAGTAGGAAACTACTTATATTGCAAGTTGGTCAATTTCTTTTTTAGTAACTTCTGATGAAACTTTTAATTTTTTTCCTGGATTGACAGTCTGCCTGATATAATCTTATGCTATGATACCAATTATTAACAAAGTACAGTGCCACAATCTAGTCTTTTTACATCTAGCATTATGATTTTCACTTATAGAGAAATTGAATACTAATGATTTATATTAATGCAATTTAAATTTTGAGGTTATACATGATGATTTTACTAAGATAAATTTTTTCCCCACATTAATTAAAAAAAAGAAAAGAAAAGAGAAAGAAACAATCCCTTTCAGTCTGTCTCTGAACACACGGACTATGACTTATGTACTATGAGCATATAGCAAAATTTAAGCCTGTTTATTGTACCTAACGGTACCTAAGCCCCACTTGTTCTTGTTGAATTCTCTGCAAAAGTTGCTGCAGAAAATATTTATGATTGTGGTAATGTGAGTGTCCTAAAAAAAATGATCTTCACTGATGAGAAATTTAGCAGTATTTATCATCAGTCAGATAGTGCACAGTAGGTCAGTTTCTGTCTCTTGCTCTCTGCCACATGCACACAAACATGCAGTTACACAAACATGTTCTGTTTTGAAAATTCAGCCCTAAAAAGTCTTTATGCCTAAAGGCATAAAGAAGAAATAGTCATAGATATGATGAAATATAAACAATTCCTTCACATTCATATGACTTCAACAATAGGCTGCAACTTTGACATTCACCTGCCATAAACAAAAGCCAAAACCCCATCAAAATGTAGTTTTTAAGTAAGCACACTGGAAATGAAACACATTTAGAAAAAAAAATAAATTTAAAATGGAATGCAAACCATGTTTTCAAATGTGTTTCATCATCAGAGCTAGATGAGGCATAACTGATGACAGAACTTAGTTTTCTATATTCAGTCACCACAACTATGGTATTATTTCTGTCTCTTCATTGGGAGTGAAGATGAGTGTGGAATAAAAACAAAGCTTCAGATCAAAATGAAAGAGAAGTGATATCACATAGATAAACTTGTCTTGGACATGTCAGTACTTGCTATTTCATTTCTCTGATATGAAGGATGGATGAAGTGAAACCAATTTTGGTTGTCAAGGGCTGCCACGAAATGGAGAGAAGCAAGATGAACAACAAAAAGATGTCAAAAATAGGTCTATCAATAACAATAACTTATTTTACACATACACAGTAAAACCCCATCCAGCTTCAAATTTCACGTAAATAAAACACCATTTCATTTCTGGTGGTTACTGTAGTCGCTGAGGACATGTACTGCTTCACCCTCCTCCTCAAACTACAAGAATCACCTATTTGAGTATCTTAACATTCAAATACTACATCTGTACGGTCTTGAAACTTTTAATACCTTGTAGTAAAACATTCTTCAACTAGGACCCAACTGACAGGTTTTTTGAAGAACCTGCACAAAGCTGCTGTTGAAGGCAATAGAAACTTTGGCTGCTCAGCATCTTTGAAAGTATGTTCATATAATTTTTATCGCTCATTTAAATATAAGTCCTGCAAAAAGTAAGAAGACTGTCCAGGCAAGAATATAAATAATCAGAACAAACCTATACAGGGTTTGGGAATTTATAGGAAATACATTTAAATTTAACACATAATATGAAATTATAGCCATAAATACTGAATGCAGCCCTGAACTGAGCTGCAACAATGAGTGAAGTTGTGATAGAAGAAAAATTAAAAAGTCTGTAAGAGAAAAAATGGGAGTGTAGGGAAACAAAGAAAACCCTTACTGTGTGGAAAATCTGCTGAAATACTGTTTCTATAAAAATTCTAGTGTAATAAAATATTGTCTTTTACCTTCACAGTAAGTCTTAATTTGGAAAAAGTATAAGCAAGTTGTTATTATATATGCCAAGATGGTCTTTAGCTCTCGTTTCATTGATAATTGACTAAGTAATACTGAATTGTTTAATGAATTAGATCCATATGGAATGGGTCTTTAATATATGTAAAACACCTTAAAAGTTACAACAGAGAACACAGTAAAAACTGAAATAGCAAGGAGTGAGGAAAAAAAGCGTGCGATTTAGACAGAATTGCAATTTGACCAATTGAAATGGTAGAGATAGCCACATGCAACTTGACATTCTATCTCCCTATACCATGCGTTCATACTGATTTTCTCAGCAAAAGGAGAATCAATAGCTCCAACCAGTACCCGCAAAAGTGATTCTGCTAAGTACCAAATCCTTGCCCACAATGGTTTGATCCAGTTGAGCTGGTAGGAGTGATAGATGGCCTGGCATTCTCCTTCTATGACGTGCTGCAGAAAACTAAGCAACTTGTTCAAAGGCCTTGCTTTTCCTGGTTTGATAAGATTTTTTTTTTTCAGAAAATAAAAGTAAGTTTATTAAATCAACTGCTCTCAGAAGAGATACAGCATATGACTATATATCAAAAGCAAATGTGTGTAATAAAGGAGCTCAACCTAGAAACTCTTGTGATTTCAAAACAAAATCATTCTCACATAGAAAATAGGTGTCCTTTCAACACAGGAATATAAGAGATATATCTAAAGGGATAAGACTTCATATTGTCCTTGAGGATCAGGAAGGGAAGCTGGTTTAAAATGTAACTACTACAAGGGGAATAAATTACATGATTAAGAGGAAGCATATGCTGAATCACTGATGCTGTTTGCTCTTTCTAAGTTATAATGAATGTGTGTATCCCTCCCATGCTGCCTAAAGAAATTAAATTAAGAAGTTCCCTTCCCATCTGAGTGAGCAAGAACAGCATTTTCTCTTTCTTTTCTACAAGGAGAATGACTGCTGCTCTAGAGACCAAATAAAGCAGTGCGGTTGGAGAGTGTCCATTCCTCCAATAAATAAAATGTATTGGGCTGGTAGCTGCCTCGTCTTTCATTAGGTCATGCAATGAAATTCAAAAGGCAGGAAGGCATAAGAACTTACCATGATAGGATATTTGGAAGAGGTTTAGAAGCTTAAGGTGGCATAAAAAGCTATTAAGACCATTTTGTTCAACTTTTTTTCCAATTTTCTTGAATTAAGGTTGTCTAATAACTGTCACACTCCACCTAAATGGCAGGATCAAATATGAAACTTTAACATGTGAACAGGCACAATGGTCTTGGATTTTTTTCTGCTTTATAATAAGCTACAATCTTATTTTCGTCTTGTTCAGACAAATGGAGAAAATATAAGGACAGATGAAAAATTACATTCTTCAAGAAACACAATTTGGAATGGAATTAGTAAATTGGACAACACTACCTTTAATGTGAATCTTGATTAATCCCCTCTGTCCTTGCATGTCTCCCTTTTCCCAGATGTTCTCTCTTTCACTCTTTGAATTTCTCCATTTTCACCTAAAATATACTCAACACCGAGTGTTTTAGGCACACACGTCAATGTTTCTTTTTGCGAACAAAGTTTCACACAATAATCAAGAACAATTTAAAAGCATTTCCTGTTGACATTTAGTTCAACAAAATACAATGACTCTTCTCAAAAAACAAGTTGGAGGAGATGTAGTAGATAATAGTATTTCAGGGTAGACAGCTTAAAATGGAAATGAGGCTACTTCATGGGACAACAGAGCAGAAGCAATCTGAATTTCACTTTGCAAAATCACTGTGCTGATACTGCACAAGAATTCAAAGTGTTAATTCAGGCATCTGAAACTGTCAAAATGACAAATGAGATGGACATGTCCAGGCTTGATATATCAGTCAGGTATTAGGACAACTAAATCAACTGAGATAAAATCCTAAGAATCTTCTCCAGGCTAAACACTATTTCAGGTTAGCAACTTTTTTGGTTCTATATTTTAGGACTTAAAAGTATTTGAAAACATATCTTAGCTTTTATTGTTGTGTTAGTGTATTTCATTACCCTAATGATAAAAATTCAGCCTGGGAAGGAAGTCACCATGGATCACAGCTCTCCTATCTCAGAGGCACCACACTATTTTGGAAAATAGCTTTAAAAGGAATACCATTTAAAATACCTTTAGATAGAGAAAATTCCTAAATATGGAAGTGCTTACTTTCTACTGAATTTCAATTAGACTGAGAACTTACCAAGTTGTTGGGGAATGTTTGGAGATCTTATTCAAATTTGGGATTTTTTCCAGTAAACTAGCTTTTCCATCAGGAAATGCTGAGTTATCAAAATTGAGATCTCTTGCTTTAGGTGATTATACTGGATCTGGTTGGGATGGACCTAAATTCTTCACAGTGCCCATGCAGTGCTGTATTTTGGATTTGAGACTGACACAGTGTTGATAGTATACCAGTTTCAGCTGTCACTGAGCAGTGCCTACACAGCATTCAGACTTTTATTGTTTCTAGTGTTGACTCACCATCAAGCAGCCCAGGTATAGGCAAGAGGCTGGGAGAGGACACAGCCAGGATAGCCGACCTCAGAGATATTTGGACACTGGCTGTGCATCACTTGCCTGTGGCATGGGAAGTGATTGTCTTTACAATCTTTATGCTTGGTACTTTTTTTTAAAAATATATTTCCATCACTTATTAAATTGTCTTTATCTTGACCCAAAGGCATTCTTGCTTTTGCTCTTCAAACTACTGTCCCCATTCTGATTGAGGACCAGTGGAAGAGTGACTGAGTGGGTGGTGAGTTAATTGCCAGGGTCAACACACCACACTGATAAAATGGTTATAGCAAGAACATTTTGAGGGCAGAGATTAGGTTTAGTAGTAAAATAAAAGCAAGGAATTATTACTTTTCCAGTCAGTTCTGCCAGTCTCTCTCTTGCTGGTGTTTTTCCTAGTTAATACATTCAGCTAAACACTCATTAGTGCAGAGAAAATATAGGATAAATTAATTCTAACTCTCAGAAGTTAGAGAGTTATCTTGAATTGTGGAAGTAAAGGCTCAAATGCCTTTTCAAGGAAAGGTTTCATTACTTATCCAAGGTGGAATAGTTCCAAAGGGAGAGGTTGCAATTTCCTTTCCACCTTGGTTATGCATTTCATTTGGAATGAAGAAGGTGTAGGCTAAAGCACATGGATTAAAAATCAGTCTTTCTCATTCATATAAGTTCACTGATCACTAATCTAATGAGAGAATAAGACTGGAGAAAGTTTTTACATCTTGAAACTTTGACTTGGCTGAAAACTATTTGTTCTCCAGCTATACTCTGTTATCCTTCAGCAAAATATCTCCCAGTTCCTTTGTAGGGATATTGAAGCTTCATGTGATTCTTTAGAATGAAAGGTATTATAAAACAAAATAATTACATAATTATCTGAACATAAAATACTCTTACTCAATTCTTATTCAATTGAATTTTGAAAAGTGCAAAGGACAGAAATGTGGATGTCCTTGGACCTGGATGGTCCTTGCATTGAAAATTTAATTTTCTTTGAAGGTCTTTCTTTTCCCTCAATGTCTGTCTATTCAAAGTTAATTTAAGACATACCCTGCTGAAATGCAATGGTACAAGTACTATCTCTAATGGTGTTTTTGAAAGTTATGAAATGCTGCATAGCCCTCAGCAGTCTTCAGTAAATCTATTTTTCTGTTCCTTGTAAGATTTATCATGCTTCACTATGTCTAATGAGGTATATGAAGAGCTGAAACACACATACACAGAAGTGCTCAAAACTTTAGCACCTCCTGCAATCAAAATGTTCTATGGTAATAATCCAGGCAAGTGTATGGAGTTTGCTTGACATATCCAAGTAAACAATTTAGACTAAAAATAAATCAACAAAAGCAAGAAAATTTTTACTTGATCTCACAGAATCAAAACTTTTACATTGGGAATTAAAACTCCACTAAGGAGACAAGCTCACACAGATGGGTACAAAATATTTTTTTGGTACGGTTAAATATAGGTAAGCCTTTTTAAGAAAGATTAATATTTCACAGAATCAAGAAATGCTGAGCTAGACATGACCTAAAAGGATCATTGTTTAATTACTAAGTCAGTTTAAGGCAATTTGTATACATTAGAAATAAAATGAATGTGTGTCTTTGGAAATTCATAAATACACTGTCCCCGTTTAGACCATAGTCATGCTTTGGTGATATGAATGTTCAATCCTGAATGCCATAATTTTTAAGAGTAGAAGATATCTGAGCTGATATTTAATGAAAATACAACATGAAATGAACAACAATTTAGAAGTGATCTGGATAATATTTTGATCTACACAAACAAGCAGCTGTCAGTCAGCCCTTGGATAGAAATTAAATAGTCAGAGCTTTCTGGGTTTAACATTTATATAAAACATGCTGAGAATACCCAGGTTGTCCCTTGGGCTTGCATGCTATCTCAGCCTTTGCTGCAACAAAAATATTCAGACTCAAAATTTTATCTGATTATCTGGACCCCAGATTGTTCCACCTTGTTTTTTCTCTTCTCAGGCACTTTGTCTTGTCCAAAAAGAAAAGAAATGCCAATTTTGTATCAGATATTAGTATTGATGTTATTAGAAACAAAAATTAGTAATATTTTATCTTGATAAGGTATGCATAGCACAAAACAAATGAAATACTTTGGGAAGAACATTGAATTACACTTAAAGGGCCTGAGACCAAGGCTTGTAACAATGGGGAATCCTCATTACCAAAATCTAATGTAGGGCTATGATTTCTTCATTATAACATTCCGTGTGTATTAAAATATCAACTAGTTTGAAATAAAACTACAGAGATGCCTTAAGAAATAACCTTGATACAATTCAGATTTCATCATGGAAGAAAATTTACGATATTTTCCTTAGTGTTATTTTCTCATCACTTCTGTTGACCCACAACCACCTTTGCAGAGCTATTTACACAGGAAAGCTAAACACTGCTCTTTTAAGTTGAAATCAAAATCCTGTAAAGTGACTAGCTGTGTTTCTGACTTCATGTTTTTCCATCCCTTTAGTACAAACAGTATCCTGCTGTAGAGTTTCTAAATAAGCCCTTGGCTGGAAAAGGATGTCCAAGGGTCTGATGTGAAGGTAACTGAATGAAGCAACAGCCTTTGGGGCTCCTGATGAATAAAGAGCATGTGTACTAGAGCACCAGCTTCAAGACCCAAGGCATGTTTTATTCATACACCTGGACAGAAATGCAAAACAGCATCTGCTGCCTTGTTTCTGTACTTTCCCTCTTCCTTCTAGACTTGAGGAAACAATAAACTGCAGTTCCTGGGCTGACAGGGCAGAAATATGCTGGGTCTTTATTCTGTTTCTGCAAGGGAAAAAATTAAGAGGAAAGGCTTCTTTTTTTCCACATCACGCCAATTGTGGATGAGGGAAAAGCAGAGTTGGATCATGCATTACAGAAGAGATGTTCCCCTGAATCTCTTTGTAAAGGAATCTGGTGAATACAGCTGTGAGTTTGTGGATGTCTATGATGAAGCACCATCAGAAGGTTTATGCTATCATCAGTACTGATATGTACTTAGTAAAACTGCATGCACAGATAATGCCCTTGAATTGCTATTCAAGATGCCAATGTTAATAGAAATCTGGATTGTTTCTAAAGGGTAATAAAAATGTAAAATTAAATAATTCAGCAGACTTCAGGTGACATCTCTGTCCTGTGCAATTTACCACAGGAAATAAATCACTGAGACAGAAAACATATGCAGTGGCAAAACATGGGCACTTGTCACATCAGTTCAGCATCAATCCATAGCTGTCTAATTAATTCAGGCTTATATTTGCTTTTCTTCACTGCAAATTTTCTTTCCACCAAAGAATTTTTAAGGATTTTTCAGAGCCCATAAAGAGCTTTATATTTTGAAAAACAAAATTGGTAGACATCTTTATCTAGTAACATGAGAATATCTTATGGTTTCCTAAATATGTAAAAAATCTTAATGCTTTAGGCTATAAAGTTACCTATAATATTATACACGTGGCTTTTTAAGTACACGATGTTGTCTGGAGAATAGAGATACTACTGAGACTGCACTGGAGGATCATTCAAAAGAAAATTTGTTTCAGACTTCTATTGACTGTGAACACTCTTAAGCAGTGCTTTCTCCCTGATGTCTTTTTCATGATTTCCCCACTGAATTTTTCCTTAATACATTGGGATAAGTAAATAAGCCATTTCATTTTTATTTTCCCTTCCGTGAAATGCTTCCCAAGTAACTTGATTAATGTTCAAAACCAATATTTGAGCAGCCACATAATGTAATTAAAATTTCATAAAATAGCTATAATCATCCTAGCTTGGTAATAAGCAAACTTATTTATAACACAAATGATTTCTTTGGATTTTCAACAAGCACTTTATTTAGCTAACTAAATAATTTTTTCCTGCAGGAGGCTTGTGTTTTAAAACAGACAATTGAAGTCACAGCCAGAATGCCTTGCCATACATACCCAATATTTAATCACAGGAGGTTTCATCTATGAGCACATTGAAGTTAGCCTGATTCATCCAGGAAAGTGTGCTTGACTGAGTTCCATTTTAAACCTGTCTGCCCAAATTGTTTTTTTTATGTTGAAGTGATACTAAGTGCACAATGATCCAGTATAAAGGTAGAATGTTATGTGAATAGGATTTTTTTTTTTTTGAGTAATGTGCAGCACTGCATGGGTATCTTTGACACCATATGGGCCTTTGCTGCCAAAACCACTGTCTGTGATATCTGCTGTGCGCTGGAGAACATTCGAGCTTAAGAGAGAGGCATTTTAACTTTTTTATTGCTTTTTGCATAATCTATATCTCCATACTGTCCCTACAGTCTAGTCCTATTTGACACTGAACAATTAAATATGCAGTCCTATTTTAAAAGTGCAAAAAAATGGTAGCATAAGGTTACCTATTTGTCATACCCCAATAATTTCCAGATCAAATTTTCTTAGCTTGCTGATTAAATGCCATTTTTTTCTATGCATCTGTTCTGCAAACCTTCCAGGAGTCTGGAAAGTAAACGATGTTGTTTCTTATATGCACAATACAATCTGAAAACCCTTCTGCTGGGCAAATGCTTCCTTCTGGTACAACTGTGAAAGACAAAGCATTGCTTTCAAATCCTGCCCTCATTTACCTCCCTCCGTGTAGCCTAGGGCCCACAATGGGCCTGGAAAGGTACTTCTTAGTACTTGTTTGAAGCTATAACAGAGAGGACACTGCATAATTAATTGTTCACAGTTATGCTGATGACATAACCAGTAGAAAATTGTCTCACTTTCTACTGCTGAACTCATTCAGTTCCGTAAGGATGACAGGATTGGAAAGACGATTTAAGAAATAGTCCATTTTTCAGAAGTATAAGCAAAAAAAAGGTGTTTGTAGAGTGAAATGGTCCCTGTACATGACCAGTTTCTAGGAAAGATGCAGAGTTAAATATTATTCCTCGGTTCAATATTACCTCCAGGAAGCTTTTCCTTTGTGAAAAAACCAGTTGCAGCAGCTGATGATTTGTGACATTGTGCTGTAATCCAGGAGGAACTTGGAATATGACCAAAGGGCGTTACTAATATTCTGCATGACTAATTATTGAACCTTCCTCTGGGTTCAAACATCCCAGTGTTTGCACAGATGATGCCTTTGTTCATCCATCATTTAAAAGGTCTTGTAGCAGGAAAGCTAACAACATTCATAAAAGACCATTCATAAAGCCTGCTGGTGGTGGGGGAGGTGGAGTGACAGTTTGCATTATTCTGGTCTTTTAACTTCTTTGCTCCTCACTGTGATTACAAATACTGTGTAGCTACAGCCACTGGGAAAGTCATATTTTTTAGACAGAGAAACTCAAATATATTACATTAAGGCAACAGTCAACAGACAAACCTAGTTCTGCTAAAGAAAACCACCTCCTGTCAAGCTGGAACTTGTTGGCTCACACTGCTGCTTTCACCAGTTCTTTACAAGTGGAAACTGAAAAGGTAGGAAACGGAGGAAGGAGGGAAGCATGTCCAAAATTTAACTTGACGTGGAGCTGGATGCAGACTAGGTGTGCAGGGTTGGAAGCTTCCAGGTTCTGTCCTCTAGCTTTATTTTCAGTGATTACCACAGTATCAAGGGGAAAATTAGTTTTGGAGGAACCTCTGTAAAGTAATCTGGAAAAAAAAGGTCCTGCCCTATGTAGAAGGGAGAGGCTGAAGAGGATTCTATCCATCACAATATGTAAGTTCTATGCAGGCCTGACTCCAGGACCAATGCCCATTGATCTCAATGGTCTCTTCTCACTCTGACCTCTGTGAATTGCCTATATCTTCTTGAATTAGTAAACAAGAATTCCTGATATTTTCCAGGTCTTATGCAAAGCTCCTGGAGAAAGGGGACTAGATTTAAGGATTGGTCTTTAATCCCATAAAAGCATTCATAACTTCAACAGTTAAAATAATCCCTGTAGTTGGAAGTAAGTCACTACTACAAAAGCAGGATATCAAGAAAAAATATCTGAAACTTCAGTATTTATTTTCATAGACTTTGCTTTGTAGACAATCTTCAACATCAACCTCAAAGATCCAAGAAGAATATTCCCTTCAGAAAAAAGGAGGCACTAAATTTCCTATCTTCTTTCATAGTGCCTTTCTTCTACACTCAATTTCCTTTCCTTTTTCAGGAACATTCTGATTAGCATTTCTCTGCAGAAAATCAATACTTATTCCATAAGAATGAAACTGACTTTGAATTTTAAATGGAAATTGAACCTTACAAACCTTTGATTCCTCAAATATGAATCTGTTAAATGGACCCCAAAATGGACTCCCAAAATGCCTGTTTCTTCCCCCATTTAAAGAATGATGCGCACAAAAACACAGAAGGAAATTACACACACTTGCAGAGTAGATGAGAATTATCCATGAGCAAGTTCTGGGAAAAGACTAATGCTGTGTTCAACAATAGGTAATTATTGAACGACATCCCTCCTGATGTTCTTTTCTGTTCTTATTTGAATGACAAAAAATTGTATGCAGTGCGAGTAGTGCATGTTAAATGCATATATACCTGCCTGCGTAAGTGCACAGGTGTCTGCACCTGTCAGATGGGGAGACTTTATGACTTCTGTGTTGAAATTCTGTTTCTGAAAAGGGAAAAGAATATCCCGCTAAAAATAAAATACTGCTCAATGAAAGACAGATATTAGATGCATGATTTGTTGATATCTGTGTAGCTATTTTAAAATGTTTGCTAATTTTGGAAATGCAGGTACTGACTATAGGAGCTGAACACATGATTTTCACTGGCTGCAGGCAAATGGATTTTAGGATTTGATACTACCATCTGAAGATCAAATGCAATCAGTGGTGCGTAGTCCTTGCGCCTTCATACAATCTCATTGGTCAAACGTTATTTACAGGTCAAGGCCAAAAGCCCCCAGCCCATGTTTATTATGTTTTTAGTAACTGGATATTGTGAAGCAGAAATTACAGGAGAGTGAATTGCTTCATTAAAAGAACAGAAAGAACGTAGCCCCTCTTCATATTGACTATATGATTATGATGTGTTTCATTAAGCTTTTCCTTTTTTAATTTTTTTCCTTGGGAATGTAAGTATGATCTCATCTCTTGACATATGATCAAGGAATCACAGAATCATTTTGGTTAGAAAATACTTAAAGTATTATTGAGTCCAACCTTTGATTGAGTAGCACCATATTAACTAGACTAGTGCACTAAATGCCACATTGAGTAATTTCTTGAATACTTCCAGGTACGGTGACTTCCCCACTTCACTGGATAGTACTTTCAAATGTTTAGGAGCAAATAATTTTAGCCTCTAGAGCTCCAGGAAAGCTGTTTTTCCTGCTGGAGAGGACCAGGGGAAGACTTGATGGGGCTAAGATTATAGTTCAATGCACATTAATACCAAGACTCAGCATCACTGAATCACTAGAGCACTACAAAATATGTTTGGATTAGGCATGAGCCAAACAACTAACCACATTTTTGCTTAATTATTCCAAAATTTCCCCAGCTGCCCCCTGTGCCTTAGAGACCACCAAAGTCAGTTTCAATTGACTGATGTTGGAGAAACTCTTTGCATACTGAAGTCCACTCAATCCAACAGGCTCTAAAAGTTGTCAATACACACTCTTATTTGGCTTAATGGGGAAACATATCCAGAAAGGTATACTGTGGGGATCTCTCCACTCAGAGGTAAAGCACAGTCATACTGTAGGCCACTGGAAATCACCATAAACCTCTTCCCGATGACAGCTGATCTGGCAGTCTGCGGGGTATCCTACCCTTGCTCGTGTTCAGTGGCTGTCAAGCAGCACCCCCAGGTCCTTTTCCACCAGGCAGCTCTCCATCCCCTCTGCCCCCAGCCCTGTAGTGCTACACGGGGTTGTTGTGACCCAAGGGCAGGACCTGGCACTCAGCATTGTTGAACCTCATACCTTTGGTCTGAGGCCATGGATCCAATACTGTCCAGATCCCTCTGCCCAGCATTCCTACCCTGCAACAGATCAACACTCCCACTCAGCTTGGTGTGCTCTGCAAACTGACTGAGGCTGCACCAAATCTCCTCATCCACGTGGTCAGTAAAAATACTCACTACATGATGCAAAGCCCTGGGGAACACCACTTGTGATTGGCTGGATGTAACTATATTCATCATCACTGTCTGGGCCCAGACATCCAGCCAAATTTTCATCCAGCAAAAAGTGCACCTATTCAAGTAATGAGCAGCTAGCTTCTCTAGGGGAATGCTGTCATTCAGTGAATGAAACAGTGTCAGAGGCTTTCCTGAAGTCCAAGTGGACAACACCCATAACCACTCCCTCAGCTGATTAGTGGATCATTTTGTCATAAAACGAGCTCAGATTGGTCAAGCAGGACCTGCCTTTCTCAAATTCAGGCTGGCTCAGCCTGATCCCCTGGTTGTTCTGCATATTCTGACTGTTGGCACTCAAGATTAACTAGTCCATGACCTTCCCTAGCACTGAGGTCCGACGGACAAACCTGTATATCCCTGGATCCTCTTTACAACCCTTCTTGTAGATGGGTGTTACATTAACTAACCTCCAATCAACTGGGGCCTCCCTGGTGAGTCAGGATTGCCAGTAAATGATGAAAAGTGGTCCAGTGAGTTCTTCTGCCAGCTCCCTCAGTACACAGGGGTGGATCCCATCCAGCCCCATAGACTTTTGTGTGTCTGAATGCTGTAGCAGGTTGCTGGCCATTTTCTCTTGGATATGGGGGCATCACTCTGCTCCTCGCCCCTGTCTCCCAGCTCAGGGGGCTGGGTACCCTGAGAACAACTGGTATTACTATTAAAGACTGAGGCAAAGAAGACATTAAGTACCGCAGCCTTTTCCTCATCTTCTGCCACTATGTTTCCCCAATTCAGCTGGAAGAAACAATCACCTAGTCCAACTGCCTGACTCCCTCAGGCTGCCTGAAAGTTAAAGTGTATTACTAAGGGCCTTTTCTAAATGTCTCTTAACTATTGACAGGTTTGGTGCATCGACCAGCTCTCTAGGAAGCCTCTCTGGTTCCAGGTTTGAACATCCTCTTGGTACATGCAAAGTCCTGCCTGTAAGAAGGAATAAGCTTATGCACCAGGATACACTGGTGACTAAAAGGCAGAAAGCAGCATTGCAAAGGAGGCCCTGTGGACCAAGCTGGATATGAGACAATAATGTGCCCCCAGGGCAGCAAAGATGGCCAGCAGACTTCTGGGCTTCATTAGGAAAATCATTGCCAGTAGGACAAGGGACATAACCCTTCCCCTCTAATTATACTCTACTTGTCTACCCTTAATTTGATGAAAAAAAAAAAAATAGTTGAGGGAAGTAAATATTGGCAACTACACTTTCCCCCTCAATTTTGATTGTAAACCAGTTTATTCTGTGCCTTTCTCTTATCTAATTTTTATATCTTACTGAAATACTAGACATTTTTCTTAATACTAGCACATTTCCTAAACAAGTGTAATTTAAACTATAATATTCAATGTATTATCTCCTTCACCTTTCTCACATATGTATAAATGTTTATCAGTTCTTCAAACACCTCTTTGTCCTTTTGGTTCGGATTAAACTGTTTTCTTCTGTGCTAAAATATCAATGAGAGTACCTAAGAAGTAAATAAAAATCCTGGCAGAGAATCATGGAGTCATACGTCACTAGTGATATACAATTATCAGTCTTTCAAGAATTCTAATACTGAAATCTGTGTGTTCACTTGCGCCCAAGTAACAAACACATACCTTGGCCTAAGCAATTTGACAGTTTCTGATCTGCAGATGTTAAAAACCATGTATGAACCAATAAATCTGGCTATTAAAAAGAAAAAAACTGAAGTGAAGCTGGGATTTTATTACTTCACTGAATCAGATCATTAAAGTTGAGTTATAGCCCATAACAAACCAAAAGGATGAAATTATGAAATGCTGGTTCTTTGCCAAAAAAAATTAAAGCACTATGGGTTTATTTTTATCTCAGAAAGTCAATGCTCGTTCACTTAGCAGCTTTCCCAGATGCAATGAAAATTTAAATGGAAAGCTCTAGGCAGTATTATTAAATGATTTCCTCACTCTTTGATAGAGAAACATGCGGAACATAGATATCTTAATATGGAATATGTATAGATAGTGCACCCACATAACCTCAGTGGGATAGAAATGGGCTAAAGTGAGGAGAAACAGATAGTTGTCTGTTGCAAGAAACTTGATTTCTGTCTGTCATTCCAGCCTTTGAAAGAAAACAGAGGAAACTGTGCATGTGAATCCCATCTATAGTTAACCTCTTTTTTTTGAAAACAGACAAAAATCTGTCGCTTGTCGTTCACATTTTCAGTGGAACTTCTCTAGTGAGACTTTAATTTCTACATCCTGCCAAGTATTGCAGGGTCTTCAAACATATATGAGAAAATACACATGATCAGACATGGAAAGGAATAATTTTTCTTAATGAATCCTACATTATGCTGTTAGAGTTTTACTGCACTGGTGTATTGGACACACTGTAGAAGGCACAGCAAACAGGGAACTACAAAAATTTGACCTTTCAGTAACTGTTTTTAGTATTCCTCCAGCCTTAATTTGAAAAAGAAATTTCTCATGTATAGATTTATGACTGCAGTGTTAGGTAGCAGAATATGATTTAGAAGTAGTAGAATAGACTTTCCAGCAATATTCTTTTTTAGACATGGCAAATAACAGTGAACTTGGGCCTAAAAATCCTCTTCACTGTAAAGGGAACTGATAAACCAGTCAAGCTGCTGCAAAGATCATATCATGCAGAACACTTTCAATTAATGCTCAAAATCAGGAAGGAAACTATACCCCAACCTCAATCATAAGGTCCCAAGGTCCAAGTCCATGCACTCAAGCATATCAACAAGAGAACATAAATAATGAGCTGTGAACTACTTGTACAGTTCATAGAAATGATTTACATTAGCAATACCTGTTTTGATAGTATTTTTACTATAGTTAATTTATAATGTTGTATAGATTAGTGAAACAGAAAATGAGAGGAGAGGAGAGGAGA
>VXBU01000177.1:61639-102043 GCA_013400315.1 Bombycilla garrulus | reverse complement strand
GAGAGGAGAGGAGAGGAGAGGGTTATCTTTATCTGTACAAGCATTTTTTCTTGTGTTCATGTGTGGATTGTAGTTTGGTCCTGTGCATGTCCCAATAGGCATTGGCCCAAGGTACATTTTTTAAAATACTTGTATGTCAAAGATTCAAAGCAACTGCACAGAACACATGTACCTTACTCCTTAATGCATCAGGCAACACAATTTAGAGGTAAAACACTACCACTGAGAGGACTGCAAAATATTTTAGCAAATCTTACATGCTTGTACTATGCAGAAATTCTATTCCCTTGTTCAAAACTGAAGGCTTCATTTCCACATGTAAGCTTTAGTCTTTTAAATTCTAAAAAAAACCAACCAAACAAAAAAAATCCTCTACTAGAGAAATAAAACTAAATCTGTCAAAACATGGGCAGAAAAAGCAAAGTTTTTTTTTCTTCTTTAATTGACAAGTCTCTAACACAGACATTTTCTGCTTCATTTATCTGTGACTGAGCTATAAAAAAGCATTTCAAAGTGTTTTCAGTGACCTGTAAGGATAGGATTGTAGAGTTTAATAGTCACAGTATTTCAGGACTGCATAATACTCTGTCACCCAGCAGGGTAATGTCAGAAAGGGACAGTTGTCCTTATTCTTATGGAAAGTACAGCAACTGTGATAATTCCTCCTTAAAATGGTTTTAGTTCCCATGACTGCTTGATCCCTGGGCAAGATAGCTGACAGAAACATTACATTAGCCTCCTATATGCTTGTGTTAATTCCAAGTTACATTTTCATTAGAAGATATGTCTGTGAATAATTTTCAATAGGTTCTAATTTCTGTGCATGTTATTTAGTAAATAGTACCAATAGTCCAAGTACATCATGAAAAGAATTTAGAAAATTCTAAATTTTGTAGTTCCTTCTGTATCTTAGCA
This sequence comes from Bombycilla garrulus, assembly GCA_013400315.1. NCBI lineage: Eukaryota > Metazoa > Chordata > Aves > Passeriformes > Bombycillidae > Bombycilla > Bombycilla garrulus. Next base: position 101,128 of record VXBU01000177.1, on the reverse strand, counting down.
CAGGGGTTTTTTGTGGGTTGTTCTTTTGTTTGTTTGTCTCTTTGTTTAGAAACTAATTTTAAATTAATAGAAAAAATAAAAACTTTGAATTAAAACCTTTTTGTTATAAAGAAAAAAAAGTCTAAAAGGAATTCATAAGAAGAATCAGTTTGAATCAAAACTGTGTGTTTTTTCTTTTAGCTCAGTTGCTGAATTTTTTCCCTACAACATTTAGTCTATAAATATGAATAATATAAGCCTAAAACTACCCAACCCAGTCCACAAAGCAGAGAAATATCCTTGAATATTTGGTGTCGATAGCAGTAATTAGCTATTGTGGTACAAATTGCACAACTCAAGTATGGGTCACTCAGTCTAAAACATGTCTCTCTTAGGGAAAGAAAAGGACAGAGCACATCCATTCCTCAGAATTACTTTTCACAGGTTTTGCTGGTTTGTGGTTTAACATTTCCATGCACCTTTAAAAACTGCAGGCATAAGACTCAGGCAAACTAAACACACAGAACATACCAAAGTCGATGCTTTGTGATTTCCTGCTTGCTTTCAGGGTATTGGAATTAATTAAACCTGAAGCTTCTCTAAAGTGATCATCCTACCCAAAGTTGAGTACTCTATTTTTGTATTTGCTTGCAACAGTCTTCCCAACACATTTGCAATGAGCTAACCTGTCAGTCAGAAGACAGGTCATACTCCTGGTGTTTCATAGGCCCAGAGCAGAAAAATACGAAGTATATGGGAAGCCTCCTAAATTGTTTATGCATCAAAAGTGCAAAACTGCTATCCCTGCAGTTCTTCACACCTCATTTGCTATCCCCATTTCCACCTTATACCACGGCACTGCCTAAAAATATTTCCCTGTTCCTGTAAAGCTGGTCAGCTGTGTGACAAGAGAAGAAAGGCAGCCACCTGAGCTCTCTGGTTTGTGAAATAAAAGAGGGATTGATGCTCCACAAGGCTTGTGGCTTCAGTTATCTTCCCAGCTCACTGATAAGAGCTTTACTCAGGACGAACATCTTTTGCAGACCAGCCTGCAGCTGGGGAAACTGAGTGATGCCTTGTGAGGCTACCCAGAACAGATGCTAGACAGTGTTACAGGAAAAAAGTAGGTATTTATTAAAAAGCCTTCAAAGGATACACCTTGAGCAGTACAAGAGCGTGGCGAAGGCTATACCCAAGACGGATGATACATGAGTTTTCACACTTTTATGAGTTTTGGTCCATTTACATATTGGGGTTAATTGTACAATTACAGCTTCAGGTTATGAAGCTCCATCCTCCCAGATTGCTCTCCTCAATTCACTTTTGGGCCTGAATCCACAACAGTGTCCTTGATTCTTAGGCTGGAAAAGGATTGTTTTGTCCAACTAAACTGTGAAGAGAACTTGCTAACACTTTATATGAAGTTCAGAGTTATAAATTATTGCAGTACAGAATCTGGAAAATATGAAAGCTAAAACTTAAGGCATCATGAGGGCATGTGGCTAGGGAAGTCAGGAGGGAAATACTGGAATAAGGTGTCTGCAGGAATAAGCCTCTATCACACCTGTTATTCCTTTGCATTTTGGTGCTAGCTCATTGTGAACATTTAGGTGGTTAGCAACTGCAGAGCACTTGTATTGATAAGATATGTTAGAAAATGGTTATCTAAAGTCATGCGTTGGGCATACACTACCAATGAGAGCCTTTAATTCGTAACACATGAATTTTAAACTCAATTTTCCTCCTAGAGAATGTAGCCGCAGATGTGGGGATTTTGTTGTTGCTTGCTTTTTTAGAGGGTTTTTTTGTTTGCTTGTTTGCTGGTTTGTTTTCTTTTTTGTTTTTGGGAGAGGTTGATTCTGGTTTGGTTTTATTTTAAGGAATCTTCAGATTTAAGAGAGAGGTGAGTGAAAAGAAATCTAGATGGGCAAGAAAAATTATAATAGCAGAGAATTCAACTAACTAAACAGTGCAGTAAGCAGATGATGAGTTATTTAAATGACAACCCTTTTTCTAAATACTGAATTAAACATTGCAATATTGTGATTGTGAGATATGAGTTTATGTAAACAAGCCTACAGAGTAAATGTAGTATATATAAAAAAGATATAAAATAGTTTATAAAATTTAACTTAGACCACGATTAAATCAGTTACTTTTTTCCTAGATTTGGAGAATTGCCTGCCTTCGGTCCGCATGTGCTAGAATTATTGTTCATAGACAGTTTATGAAATAAATGAATTAACTTGTTTTTCCTTCTTCCATGGCCCTCAGAATTCTGTCGTTTAACAACTTGACTCCAATACAATGCGGCTTTTCATGGGTATTAAAAATGCCTGGGGAAAAAAAATTAGGAGGGCAAGGGAATTCTAACCAAAAGGTAATACAACGAGAAAATGTTGTCTGTAGAAATCTAGTTGTCTAAAAGCAGTGAAAAAAAAAGAAAAATTGAATGCTTTTAAATCAGATGTAGAAAAAAAGAGTTAGTCCATTCTGAAAAATGATTAAACTAAGATCAGAGTATCTAACTAGCACAGGTTTATGTGCAAAAATTTCAAATTAGTTTCACAGCTTCCTTCCAAACTTTGGGGGTGAAAAGACACCTCTAACTTGATGGAGTATCCCACTGCTGTAAAGCAGATTCAGTTATGGAACCCTTCCCTGTGCTTCACAGGATGTAAGATTTTCTGATTTATATGTTCACTTTATACAAAGAATTTGAAATTAGTCAGTACTGTTATCCTGAAGAAATAAACCATGCAATTGGTAAGATCACATTGTTATTAAAATCCCTTTATAAGCACAATATAAGAGTGATTGTATAGCTTGCACAGATTTTCACATCTGAGCAATTCAAATATTGAGAAACATATTTCTCATCTATATGGACTATTGAGTTTATGCTTCCTTTTCCAAAGTTTTGATTTAATAAGCATGGTTGCTGAATTCTGTTATTGAAGAATGGTAATTCAGAAATAACTCTTTTTGTGACTGGAGGAGTTCTTGCTGCACTATATAGCAATGCACACAGAAATATAAAAAGATTCAAGTTATAATAATACAACACAACACAGCTGAGTTGTATAGAATATTATTTTGAATCCACTGACAACCAGCCAGAGTGGATACTGCCACTTCAGGGAGTATGAGGGTTGGGACAAATTTGTGATGTTGAAAGGAACACATGATCACTTTTAATCTTGCATGTTCATTTTCTAGATTATGAATTTGCATACACTCCTTTTATCATTATTCTACTATTCCTGACAGTTAAATTTTTAAACAAAAATTTTCATTGAGAAAAATGAAACTACAGTATTGCAATATAATTTAAATATTCCTTGGCCATCAAAAGTAAATAATTGTAAGTTTTTATGTAAAATAACTACAAATTAGTTTCTAGTCCCACCTTGTTAACAGTTTATCAATTTGTTGCACCAAATCTTTCAGTTGTTCCTTATTTTTCTTTCTTTTAATAAATATTACTACCACGAACTCTAACCATAAATCAAGGTTATCGCTGTAAAATAAAAGAAAGACTGGGAGAAAAAAAACAAGGAGAAAAGAAATTATACAGATTGAGCATCACAGGAGAATGGAGACAAGCTGTTGTTCAAAAGAAGAGACACCAAAATTGGGAAGAATAACAGACAATAGAAATATATAGCACATGAATAGCACAGCTGATGAAAATTTTGCTGTTTCTTTGTGGACATCATTTCAGCAAAATTATGAAAGAGTTTTGCTTTAGGATGCTCCTAATAAGAATCAAGTTCAAGAACAATGTTGGAGGCTGGTTGTGAGAGAGTTGTCTGTTTGAAATGATCTGATGAGAAGAAGGGATAAGCTATCAAGTTAACAGGAAGCTTATTTTAATTTTATAAAAAGGGAGATCCAATGGATAGCTGCAAAGGGGATTTTAAAAACCTCAAAAACAGAGGAAAAGCAATCCTTACAGCATTCTGAAAACATTAGCAAGACTGCTGAGCAGAAGCAAGACTGCTTTGGTCAAGGCCAGAAAAGGATGACACATGATGCTGGGAGCCTGGATAGAAGAATGTCAATGCAAGAAAAGGTTTATTTGGTATGATGTACAATTAGTCTAAAATATTTGGATGTAGTCGGGAGGAAATTGCAAACAGAGACTGATATCTGCAGTTCAAACAACACCTTCTAAAAGGAGAGATGCTGCTGCAGAGATAGGCAGCACAGGTAAACTTAAGAACAGATAATGTTCTTACCTGGAGGTATCAGAGAAACAAGGTTTTAGCTTGAGTGGAAGGAAACAGGATTGGTATTGATAGTGAATTACACGCCTTCCCAGCAGAAAAAGAAATGGTACATTAGATTGCTGTTAGATGAGATTACCCTGAGGTATGGCATAGTGGAAGGAGGGAATGGACAGACTCTACAGACCCTAGAGGGCCTTCAGCTAAAACCAGTATATTGGAAGGGAAATAAAGAAGCAAAGAATAAGAAAAGAACAGAGACCTGGGCACAAAGATTGAAAAGATTTCAAGAAGAAGATAGAAGTGCTGATTTCAAGAAGAAGAAGATAGAAGTGCTAAGAGTGAGGGAAAGATATGAGGTAAAAACTAATCCTTATACCATAATTCAGCTTGGAAAAATCATTCTCATGAGGGCTGTCTCATTAGAGTGGGATAGAGGTTACAGGAAAGAACAAGGCAATTGCCTTGCATGTACTCTGTGATCTTACTTTACTGTCAGCATTAAGAGAGATTCAGCTGCTCAAAAATTGGAGATCTAATTGTGAGCGACTTACCTTAGGCTCTCTTTCTAGATAATTTATCAGATCTATTTTAAAAGATAATGAATCACACTATGGAAGGAGCTTCAATTGACTTGAAGTGGAACATAGACAAAGAGCAATTATATCCACAAATTAAGGCAGAACTCCTACCACAAAGATCTACATAAATATCGCTTCAGGTTATTGTTCTGTCCTCTTCCATGTTATTCCATGAGTTGGCTTTGACTATAATGTCTGTGGGAAGTGGACTAAAGAATCTGAATTTTTTTCCAGTATTAGAAACTTTTTTTTTCCACTAACTTAAGCACAGGTTTCAATAGCTATATTATTTGTTATTAAACCCTTAGTCTGCCTCTCCTAATATTTTTTACCTTTCCTCTTCATATAAGGAGTGGCTACAGGGCAGAGGGATGAAATACCTGCTTTGCTCAAGAAAAAAAATCTTTAATCCTCAAAAAGAGTGATAATAATAAAAGAGAATTTCTAACAATATCTACATTAAGCTATTGCTATCTTTTATTTTAAAAACTGTCTGACCACCTGCTGCTACAAAATTCACCCAGGTCTGCTTCTGGTGCCCTGAACTGATCCATTTTGGACACCAAAGCGCCCTCATTGTGCACAGCACACTGAACAGTAGCTGTTGCAGCGCCTGCAAATTTTATGAACACTTAAGGGGCTGTTTCCTACATTATTTTTTCATTATATACCATTTTTTGTACAGAACTGCAATGATTTTAACTGCATAGCAGTGATTTTCCTAGCACAGCACAAGTCTGACACCTGAGTACCATCATATCAGCATCAGTTCACTGCACAAAGCACCAACTTCTATTATTAACTGAAACTGTCATATCTGTTTTGCTTTTATCTCTGCCTGATCTGCACCTGTAGAAAAAAAAAAATAAAAAAAATCTCTGAATGTTGCCCCTATTGCAAATGAAGGGCTAAGCTTTAGTGTTTCTCTTACAGTTCTGCTGAATTGTTGGTCCACATGACAACGAGAAGACATTCAAGGATTTGCAGCTTTTTTAAAGCTAGGGTACTTCTAACCAGTATGTGTTTACTCCAAAAATTTTTGGGTTTTTGTGGTCTATTTTGTTTTTTATTCCTATTATTTTGTTAATGCCATCAGATCTTCATTCAACTAAACTTTCCCTTTTGCTTGTCTTAGAAAATCTACAATTTTCAAAATTAAATTAAGCAAAAAATTAATTTACTTAAGGCTATGACAGTTTCCATACATGCTTGCAATTATTTTAATCCAGTGAGCAAGAAGCCATTGCCTTTGTATTTTTCCAGAAATCATCAAGTTTAGTCAGAAAGTGGATCATGTGAAACTATAAAAACTTAGCAGCAGTGGTAAGTTTCACTGATGCAACTACTCATTGATATAATTTTATGTTACCAAGTATTTGAAACAACCTTGCTTCTATGAAAATTTTCAGAGCACCAGTACTTTGAAGTGTGAAGGCTATAAAAATGTAGCTCAGATACGTCTTCAAGCCTCTGACTGAACTATGCAGCCTTTACAGTTAAGAAGTCTTTCTCACTATGACTCCACCTTTTGGTAAAGATGTAGAGAATCTCGATTCTTGGCCTTTAAATTCCATATGCAGTTCTTTTTCATAGTGTTCTCCTTAGGTAATTTTTTTCTTTCAGCAGTATAAACCAAATTTCAGATTTTGTCTTCTGTACCTACAAATACACTTTCAATGTCAGAATAACAACATATTTCACATGGTTTTATGTTGTATTTGTAAGAGCTTCATTTTGAATGAAGAACTACCAAATTTTCTGCAGCTGATATATAAATGGAAATGCTATTATTTTCTAAAATGTTGTAATGGCCTAGGTTTTACTGACAGAAAAAGAAAATTGAGCATCCGAACCAAACAATAGTGGAAAACAAATACTTTCCTTCTATGCCTCTGATTTCAACAAGCTCTTGCCAAATGAATCCCTGGCTAATCTTAGCCTCACTGTACTGCAGGTACAATGTGTATGCACGCATAAATCTGGCTGAGGAACATTCAAGAACAGCTTCATGCAGCAAGTTTCCCTTTGAGAGACTGAGAACATGTCGTGTAAAGATCAAACTTGTAACAGAAAGCCACAGGGTTGCTACCAGCACTTCCAGAAAACTAAGGAGATTTAGTAGGTAGGCAAAAAAAAAGGTGTTGATTATACTCAATGCTTACTCACTAATGGCTAGTCTACAAGATTAATTAGTAAGAATAAACCACATTATTTTAAATCAGTCTTTAGATGGTTTTTATCCATATATACATTTTAATGACACATTTCTGATGTGAAACAGTAAGAGGTACTGGCAAGCAGTTACCTCACATTTACTTTCTAAAATCCTATAAGCTTTAACAAAACACTGGACTGAAGAGGAGTTTCTTTCACAGCAGTCTCAGTGGTGTCAGAGTCACACATCTCCAGAGAACAGGCCTTTATGACACCACATAAAGGTGACTTTAGATGTGTTTTTCTGCCAAATCATGAAATGCTTTGGGGAATACAGGTGGTTACGCACCCAGGCAGCTGGGTGGAAGAAAGACAATGTTGATTCAAATGTTGAGTCAGCTTCTCTTGTGCATTTCTACAGTACACCCACGTGCTCAAAAAGGCAAAAAGCTTCAGGGAAAGATTCCTTGGGATATTTTTTTGTTTTTCTGATGGTAAGTAAAGTGCAGTTCGAACCCCATAGTCCTAGTGACTCACATATATGAGCACAGCACCACAGCAAATTGACAGCCTGCATGTTCATTTGCAACTATCCCAAGGGACAATCAACTCAACAGCAAAAATATTATCTAAGGATAAGGATCTTATTTAGGACATACCAAGCCATCTGTTCTTGTGAATAACAAATTAAAAAGTGACAACAAAAATAAAGCAGTTGATTTTTACAAATTAGATTTGCAAAGATCAGATATATTTTTAACGTTCCTTAGCCTGTTTATTACTTTCTACAGTTGCTGAATAGCACATTGGCCATGATACATTCTTTTGTCTCTAGGTTTTGTTCTCTCCTGTCCTTCCTTCTTGCCTCATATCTTCTGAATAATAGCTTACTTCTTTTCCAGTCTTACACATTCCAGATGGTAGAGCAATTTGATTTTCTGACTTTATCTATGCAGCATTTTTGCCATTAAAATGCTGCCCACAATTTCATAAAAAATACATATATTTCACCTATCAGGTGTCAGTCTCTCAGCAGATGCCATATTGCTCCATCACTAATGATGATTATACCAGAGGTCACTGGCACAGACATACTGCCGTTTCACTGATGTGATAAAAAATGTGCATAAAAGCTCTTCATTTATGCATTACAAATTCCCTCCTAATCTCACCAATTCCACTGTACAGTTGTAAAAGGAAAGCATCAATAAATTTGTTGACTACAAAGTTAATTTTTCCTCATCAGCAAGGATTTCAGGCTGTGTATGTTCTATTGACAGTGAATTTTTGCAGAATGTGGTATTTCACCCCTGCGATTCAGCAGGTAGCCTCATCTGGGTTCTAATTGCATAGAATCAGTATCTGTTCAGTTTTTATCCTGAATCATAGATTTTGAGGCTCTTGTCCTTATCTGACCTTGATAAACTGATTGCATTTGTGAAGCTTACAATATGCTTTTTAGACTCCTTTTCAGATGAGCTATTGGTTGAGCAGTTGGATACAGTTGGTTAATCTTCCTGTGCCTTTGGGCAAGAAATCATCTCTGCTGAAAGCTGCTGCGATGAAAGTTAGAAAATTTTCAGTTTTACTGGGGGAGGAAGAAAAGGCAGGGGATGGGGCATCTTTCAATGTCCTCCTATTAATTTTTATTTTGTGCCATTGTTGTATCTTCCAAAGAATTTAGAGTATATTGTTCCCTTCTGAATAGCAGCTTATAGGAATACATGTGGTAAGTTCTTTACTAGATTTTTGTGTCCTGAAGGGAAAGAAACTGTAACTGGCAGCTCATAATATTTATTCAAGTTATTGCTGAAGAAAGTTCTCTGAGTGGCAACTCTAGGTGATAGAAAAGATACTTGACTATGGTAGCAGCTAACTTCCATACTTGACATAATAAATTACTGGGTTTTATCTCTGATAAATTTAGATTTCTCTTTTTAAATCTAAAGAATATATTGAGACTAGATTTTCACTGAACATCACTCTAAACAGTGTTAATCACTCTGAGAAGAACAGGAAGTGGGATAAAGAGGCCAAGCCTTGTGTCAGGTTTCCACCAAAATGGTAATAGATGCCAACAGAGATGGGAAAAAATCCAAACATCCCTGGAAACTGGTATTGTGACTAGACTGTACCTTCACAGAGACACTGGAGTGGTTTGACCACTTCTGTGTGTTGGCAACACTTGTTTAGCTTGTCAATAAAAAAATATTGTCAGAGGGTAAGTGAATCAAACCATTCTTTGTGCTCTATCACTCAGGAGCTAAGACTTATGGATGATGTGTTGAATGTCTCTGTGAAACTCCTCAACCAGAGAAGAATTATGGACGTCACCCTGACACAGACAGCTCTCACTACGGTGCTACAAAGGTAGATCTGTAAATTCCTGGTGGACTAGACAAAGTGAGTTTGTTACTGTGGATTCAGTGGGCATCTGGGAAAAAGAGCACAGATAATTTGTATTCACATCTTAGAACACTGCAGGAAGAAAGCCTGCATCACCACCAACTAAAACAATGATGAAAAAGAACCAATCTTTAAAACACAGTTCTTCAGCAGTCTCCTTCTTTGTAATTAATGTGGGAAAAGGATTTTTAGCAGCAGAGCATATGAAGGACGTCCTCTTCTTCAGTAGAGGGAAGAATCTTCACAGAATGCTTTCTGTTGCTAGTTTGAAAAAAAACCCACAAATGTCTTAGATATGAAGAATAAAAAGAGAAAAAAGTAGACAATTAGCAGAGGGTAGTGTCATACAACTGCCATGATGCTAGGCTTGATCTGCTACACTGGGGAAAAAAATGCAGTAAGGAGATGGTACTTGAGATAAATTAATGATTCCTGCCATCACAATTAAAAATATTTCAGGGAAGAGACCCCATCTTCTGCCAGCATTACCAATGTTTTACTATAGCTAATTATTTTGTATACAAATCCCATAATCATAATTTTAATTATACATACATGTGCATTGTAATTAATAATGCTTGAGGGGGAAAAAAAAAGAGCCCTATACTGTGGATGAAAAACACAATAGCATAAATTGTATGTTGACCTTTAGCAGGCCTGATGCCTCCTCAGCAGGGCAGGTCTATCAGTTCCAGGGACCACGTTTCTTACTATTATTTCAGAAGCACAGCACTATTACTTACAAGCAGCTGCAGGTCTGGCCTCCATCACGCTGTGTGTTACATTACTAGTGCTTGACTTTCACCAGCAACTCCCCCAAAGAGGGCTGAGGCAGCTGGACTCACAGGACTACCACGAAATGGTGGAAGATGCAGAAGGTAAACAGAGAAGTCCATGGAAAGGGAAGAAGGTTTCAACAGGAAAGAATCATTGCACAGGTTATAGCTGAGGGCCAACAATTTACAAGAGTTTGTTTCTCAAGAATATCTGATTTGGATAAAATCAAGCGATTATACAGATGAGCATTTATTATGTTTTTCCCCTAGATTGGTATGATAAAGACTGTGCTGGTTTGAAAGCAAAACCAGTGAGACTCCAAGTCAGAAATACAATTTAATAGGAAAAAGTAAAATACATGCAAGTAATTCAAAAGAAACAAAAACACTGACAGAGTCAGAATACAACCTGATACCCTGGTGGCAGCAGTCCTGATGAGGTGGTCTTGCTGAAGTGTTGATCCTGTAGAAAGGTCTGGTAGCTCTTGTCCTCTGGAAATCAGTGGGTAAGGGCTACTTGTTCTGTCCCAATTCCCACATTATATCCAGGTGGGAATGCTTGGCTCCTCCCCATGGGCGGAGCATCTCACAATGGGATGATGTCATTGTATGAGTCATGTGGTGGGTCCTTAATGGCCCATTAAACAGGAAATGGCTCCCGGAGGGAGTTATCTGTGACTCATGGGGCAAGGCACTGATCGCCCATTAACAGGAGATAGTCCAGGGGAGGAAGCAAAGAAAAACACTGCCCCCCTGGTTTCAACAGTTAATGAAGATGGAGATAGAATACAGACCCTCTGGCAAATTTTTACATTGTAACCTACGACAAAGACAAATATCCCTTTGCTTTTTAAAAAAAATTGAATATAAATGCTTTTCCTGCTGAACTTCAAAAAATGTCACTGCATTGGACCACAGTTAATTTTCCTCAAAACACTTTCAATAATGTTTTGATTAATATTTAGTTGATTATTCCTCTAATTAATTTAGATATATTTAGGAATACCTGCAAATATTTTAAGCAGTAACTTTGAATATTTTTTAAGGCTACTGGTTACTTGCTCATACACAAGTGGTGGTAGCGCATGCTTTCACTGGATATAACTATGACCTTGCTGACAAATGTATGTGATAAAACACTGACTGCTGGGGAAAAGCAGCAGGACAAGAGTAAGATGAATTATCAGCCTGTTCATCTGGAAAAATAAAGAAAGAATTTTCCAAACTTAGATTTAAATATTAAATAAAATGAAATTTAAAAAAGGTCCAAACAACCAAAACACCCTGCTCTTGCACTCAGCAAAATACTAGAAAAACACCCAAAGAACCTTGTCTATCCCTACAGCCATCTTTTCCTTTATCAGTTGTGCTCAGCAGCACAACAGACTTCACAGCCACGTAAGGGAAACAAACATGAAGGGAAAGCATGGAGATCTCAGTTAGCATGAAAGCAAGATGAAAAATGAAGCATTAGAACAGCCAAAATAGATAACAAGAGGGTCTGTTGAATGTCTAGCTTTCTGCTTGCTGAAAGAAGTGGAAGCTTTAATTATGATTCATGGAGTCATTAATTTTTCCTGTGCAGGAAAGTTAATGGAATAATGATTTTTAATCTCTGTGGGATGATTCCTGATGTGTCTAAACAAAAATAGTACTGACGATGTATAATGCATAAAGAGCATTTCAAGAAAAGGAGTCTCACTGAAATGAAAGGACACTTAAGGACTAAATGTTCAAGGATGCCTTTTACAGTTTCAGTTCAGGGCATGGGCAGGATCTCCCAGGATCAAGACCAAAGAGCAGCTGAAAGGCCACTTTAGCTTCTGCCTGCTTTACATGAACATAACAATTTGTACCAATTCTTTTGATGCTGTCTTTCCCCTCCATAACTGCCTGAAATGTGGTGACTGTTGCAGGGTTTCTGCCCTGGTGATGAAAACCATGTCATGGGTAGGGGCGGCCCCTGCCTCGTTACAGACTGCCTTTCAAATGAAGCACACTGGTGCCAATATACCAGTGAAATTCGACTTGGCTGATTCATTTCAGCAGTCATCTCATGTTCTTTCTGTTCTCATTCAACTAAAGTCGTTGTAGCTAATTAAAAGAACATGTCAGTTTTATTTGGATGTAGGACATAATATTTTCCAAAATGAGGTATGATTAAAATATATGAGACAGCTATGGAGCTTTGTAAAGAACAGCCCTACAGCCTGGTTATATTTTCTTGTACTGTGAAATATAAATCTGAGTCCTCTTCTCGATTATTTTTTATTCTTTTGGGGAGCTTGTGATATATATTACTTTGTACTGTTTGGTCCTATAGTTTTAATTCCATTCTTCCCTACTTCTGTCCTCTTCCTCCAACCTGTTTTTGGTTTGCTTTATGAAGCAAAACAGGCTGCTTGACACTGTAATATTTGCCTGCTGCCTTTAGGGTTGATTAAACTTTTATCTTTATATTTCCCTTGAGTGCCAGATCATTGCTCCTCATTTCTGACGCCTCCAGTGTAGATGCCTGCATCTGGTCTGGTCAATGGAAAGTCCAAGTGACCTCTGCAGCATCTCATATTTTTCTGTTTGAGCCACTTACATCAGGATTATACAGACAGCACGGGAAAGAAGAGGAAGGATTTGCAAGCCTTCCTTACAGCCACTGCCCCACCCTGTGCTCAGTACTGATGCAGACTCAGTGCAACTTGCAACGAGCAAGCATAAACACACTGGGACCAGCTTGCATCAAGCTGGTTTGGAGTCTCAGAGATTGAAATAAGTATTACTGACATTACAGGAAAAAAAAAACAACAAAACCAACCCTCCTTGGTTACTTCAAGTAGTTTTAAAATAGGCAGAAGTCAAAGACACAAAGAGAAATAATCTCAATTCTTAAACTCAGCTCAGTTTCACATGAAGAGCAGAGCTGCCACTGGCACTCTCTGCCTTTTGTATATGAAGTTAAAAATTCCTTAGAATTGCCATTATGGCTCTAGAAAAATCTCACTAGTGGTGTCTGCCTTGTATTACAATAGGTCTTCTGCTACTGATGTGCAAAGGTGTTTAGCATGCTCTGTGACTCCCGATTTTGCTGGCAAGTTACAAACCCTCACCTTTTCTGTAAACTAAGTACTTAAAGTTTAACAGAGAGATAATGCATGAAAGCTGTGATTTAATCACATTCTACAGTCTGTTTATTTACAGTGACCTGAAGATAAGCAGCAATCGATGAGCTATTTAGTTTCCAGAGAACCTCTAAACAAAGCCTGCTAGCTCACTTCACTAATAAAATTATAATTTTGAAATCCAGCTGCTCTAAATATCTTGTAGAACAAACTCCTAAAAATATTGCCTGTAGAACCAAAGATACAGCTGTTATGCCACTAAGGATGACATATTGTTACACAATTGAGATAATTTTTAAATATTTGTTTCTTTTAAAATGTTCATTTCTAAGTACAGAGATTCCACAGCCTCCCAAGAACTTTTCTGGAGATGACCTCCATCATGGGAAAAAAATTTCTAATGCATAAGTACAATTTAAAGTATTGAAACTGGGTTTGTTGCCTTTTGCTCTACTGTGCATCTTTAAGAATGGTTTAACTCCCTCCTGGAAGCACCCTTTGAGTATTAGCAGCCAACAAGAGAATTCCTGCAAAGCCCTGTCATCTCCAGATTGAATAAACAACACTCTCTACATCATATCAGCAAACATAGTGAGTGAAATAGACAAATAAAAAAGCAAATAAAATATTTATTTACTTTTGGACTCTTGGATTAAAAAGTGACCAGCTGGGAAACTGCTTCTCCCAGTGAATAAATGACTGTGCCCAGAAAATAAATGACCCTGCACATTTTCAGAATCAAGTTTGTCTTCTAGGGAAAATGCATTTCAATTTTTAATAGTGAAGAAGAAAAACTTCAAAAAATAAGTGGAAATTCTTTACTGTCAACTAATCTCGTAAACCCAATACTGCCTAAAGATTAAGTCACTTTACTCCTTATCATAAATTATGCTTTGTGAGGACAAACAGCAATAGTAAAAAACTGAATTTTTCAGTTGTCACTCTAAAACATTTTTGAATAGTTTAATGGCACTGTAAATATTTTATTTAAAACTCCTAGGTCTAGTCATTGATTTTACCAGTGCTAGTTCAAAGGAGATAATGAATTTTTTAAAGAATTTTTTTTTGTTTCCTTGCTTTTTTTTTCCAGCCAGAGCAACCTGTCAGGTGATACACCTTTACTGGGCACATATAAATCAGCACTGACAAGATCCAATATGAGGCCTAATAGATTCATTCATGGCCAGTTAGAAGCTTCTCACATGAGCACCATACACAGGTTAGGACTAATACCAGAAATAATTCTGGTCTCCCTCCATGTGCTCCTTCATGAAGGAAATGAAACTCTGGTACCTCTCTTGGATTTGTGTTATATCTGGTTAGGGGGCTAAATGCATAAACAGCCTCTCCTCAATGGACGTATGTCACAAGAGGGGAGAAATAACAGATCATCCAAACAAAACTGCAGTGCAAAGACTTCATTTTGGGATGAACTATGAGAAAGAAAAATAATATACAGAGATTATAAAAAACACTTTTAAGATAGAAGTATAAATATCTGATTGACTGAAAAGCACACAGACAGAGGTGAACACGGAAAAACACGAATCTTGAAAAAAAATTGTTCAGCAATTTAAGTGGAGAATTCCAAACTAAAAATTGAAAATTCTATTAGGTATTGAATGATTCATTTTATTATCTAGGAGTTAAGGTTTACAAGTGGAAACCTGGAAATAACAGGAGCCTTTATGAAAGGTTCCTGGATGTTCACTCATACAGAACTAGTATTATCATTATTTAATCTTTATACTATTTTGCTCTTTATGCATAACACATTCATTATCACACAAGTTTGTGCAAATGTTCAAAAGAATAAACTGTTTCATAAACAGAATCCTAAAAAAGTAAAGTTATAGTTCCCTGACAGGAGTTATAGAAGGCTTTCTGCTGGATTTCTTTGAAATCTGTTTGTCACTTCTACAGTCTGCATTTGTCAACCCTCCACTTTTACTGAAAAATGAAAGTTGTTACCTTGTGATTGGAGAGGGAGGGGACATTTTAGTATGGGGACTCCTACTTGTTCTAAATGATAAGATTTAATTTTTTTTCTGTGTGAGAGAATGTTAAGGACAATTCTTAAATTTTATTGCTTTTTCCAAAAAGGACTAGTATCCCCAGTGGAGTACATTTTTCACTATACTCCAGTGTAATTAGACCTTTCAGGTCATCAAGAGAATGCTTGTCTGTCCATTGGCATAGGAAGGAAATGATTCATGTCTTTAACACTGTCCTCTTTCTCTCCCTGCTTTTAGTGCTGCTCATTGAATGTCCAAAATGCAATGACAGCAAGGAAAAGATCGATCCTATTAACACCAAGAGAAGCAAACAGAAGAGAAAAGCTTTTCCAAACCTTTTATCAGAGTTATGATATAGAGAATACAATGGGGAATCAACTCCAGCCCTTGTTGAACTCCATATATAAGCACTAACAGGTAGCGTCTGCCTAAGTTAAAAAAATGCAGTATTTTATATGTATAAATAAAATTATATATAGGTGAGACAACAAAACAAACAAACCCAGCAGTGTTTCTCTAATTGATGTTATGCCTTCCTTTGAAAGAAGTTCTCCTTTCCATAGGTTAATTGCCTCAGAGTGCAGTGCAGGTACACCCATGCTGCTCCTGGCTCTAGAGGTCCCTGCCCCAGGATTCATCATGCAATGCCAGCTTAACACCTGCCTTACTCAAAGAACCAATCCAGACAATTTACAGGGCAATCCCAATCCTAGAGTGCACTTATAATATAAAACAAGAGACATTTTGACTTTAACATATGGGGAAAAAAACTCAACTCATCTGGGAATGTGATGGACCATCCAAGAAGATACAATAGAATGGCTGAACTATTTAAGGCATAGATTAGGTGACACTACCACATCCAAGATGGCAACTGAAGTGATTCTGGATTCCCTGTCCTCTCATATTTCCCACAATTGCTTTAACGGAAAGAGCATAGCTCCAGAATTTTGTAGCTCTGTGCACTATATAGACTCTCTGCTGACTGACTTCATTTTTTCAAGGCAATAGAACAGAAAGAAGCAGCCAATGATGATATTTGATTCTCATCTATGCTCTGTATGCCTCGCTATCTCTCACCTTTTGACCCAACCGATCCATGTTGTTAAGAAAATCCTACAGTCAGTAATGAGGACAACCAATTCCTTTTTCTGAAAGGTCAAACTCAGAAACAAATCCAACTCCTAGTTTTCTGAAATGTTGGAATAAAACATTCTTTTCACTCGATTTCAACCCTGGGGCACATCTGATCTGGAGAGAACAACTGCAAGTTAGTACTGGTGTAAGAGACTTCCAGCATTCGCGATTCAAGGGATCTAAAAATGGTGCCAAACAGGAATCCGCTTGTTTGAGCATTTATTATTATTGAGAGAATCAATGATTCAGTGATAACACCAGGTATTCATTTAAATACTGCAGTTTAAATCTGAACTTGCATCTGTACACTTTCTCTTATGAGGGATTTCTTCCTTTATGGGTAGGAGAGTGCAAAATATATATGTTTTGCCTGAAGTGGGTATACGTTTCCGTGCCCTAAGGTACAGAGATCCAGGAAGGAAATGTGTGAATTAGCCTGCCCTGAGATCTATGGTCTGTGGACTAGGGGCAGAGAAAAAGAATCTTTGCAGTGTCAATGCAGGGCCCATTATCTGCAGATGCTGTATCCTCCCTCCTTCCTGATACAGTTAGTGCCTATCATCTTATCCAGGGAAGGTTTTAGCCTCAAGTTAGGCTACAAGTATTCTGCAGTACAACACTTAACAGCATTCTTGAAGATTTTGGGTCAGGTTTGCCTGCTTGCAGTCATAGTCTGACTTTCTTTTTATAACTGAACTGGCAGCAAAAGGCAAAATATACTGAGGAAAAAATACTTTACAAAATCTGTAGATAAGAGAAGACGTGTCAGAAGGAGAAATCTTATTCCCTTCAAGCATCTCATTTCAACTGAGACAGACAAGGACAGAATACAAAATTACTGCCTTATTTCACAATACAAAACACATTACTTGAGGATAACCATTTGAATACGACTTGTTTCCCCTTAAGAAATGAATATAACCTTTGAACCTTTAGAGTCTGCACACAGACACTAATGCATATAGCACTGTGTGAAACTTCACATATTGACAAATTAGAATGCTGTTTTCGGCAAGGCAGTGATATGTTAGGTTAAATCTAAAACTAGAGAAAACAGCCTTTGGTCTGTGTCTGCAGGTATAATCTTCTAGTGAGTGACCAAGTCAAAACAACTCAATTTTTTTGGCTTTCCAGCTCCATATTGATCTTTTAAATAAGGATATATGAAAATAGAGCAAACCCTTATTTATACTGGTAATTCCTAATATAAGAGCAAAACTGATTTTGGTTGAGACTAGAGACCAGTTGGAAAGTTTGTTTAAAAGTGTCTTTGTGGGACTCAGACCAATGTTTCACCAGCCCTGGGGCAGCATACACATACTGTACACATGCAAGGTAATGATCATATTCCCATATGCACTTTCTGAACATCATTTATTCAGAACTGAAAAACACTGTACCTCAAAAAGTTAAATTTCAGCAGTCAACTCGCTGTATGCTTTGTGAATTCTTTTAGGAGGAGGAAGGTGGTACAGTTGCACCCACTTCTCTAAATGGATTGCAATCCTGAGTATTAAAAAGTACTGGGTTTATACCAAAATTTCCGATTTTTTTTTTGTGATCCCTTTATTCATTGAGAAGTCAGAACTCCTTCAGACTGAAATATAAAGTTAAAGGAGGAAACGTGAATAATTAATGACTTGAAACAGAAGTAGTCAGTGTTTTTACAAACCCCCTGGCACCAATTTTAAATAAAAGGAATGTTAATACTTGGGGGAAAAAAAATTCTAAGGTCCTATTAAATGTTTCAAGGCACAGATTTAAACATCTGGCTAGAATAGCTCATATTTGAGCATGGGAGGATTAGGTTAAACAAACCAGTCTCTGGGGACTTGAACAGAATCAGCATACTGCACACCTGAAACACAGCAAGTCCTGGGAAAGAAGTTCCTGGAGAAGTTAATATGCTAATACACATATGTAAAGCTGAAAATAAAACATAAAGCCTGAAATTTACATTAAAGAGGAATGAATATCTATTTTTATCAGTACATAGCTGCCTTTTATTGAGTGCAAAACCAGATTTCTTGCTCCTGCCACTCAGCCTTCAGACACCTCTTCCAGACAGAAGTGAGAGGTCTGAGGGCAGCTGCGGGAATTGGGAATACTGAGGGGAATCAGTTAGCCATGTCCAGCCTACTGAAAAAAAATGGAGAGCAAACCCCATGTGACAGCAAAACTACCAGAAAACTGTAAAACAGTAAGGATAAAAAGCAACCCCCAGGAAGAAAACCTCACACTGATTAATACCTTAGTGTTCTTCCACCTCTACAGTTTTTACTTCCATTCCTTTCCACCTATTTCAACCACCTATTTTTTTTTAGCTTTTAAAAATTTCCAGTACAGGGAAGTGAGCTGTCTACAAAAGTCTACAAAATATATTTTTAAAGTTTGCCTCTCTGAATCTTTCTCTTCTTTCCCAAATGTCTGAAAAACCATGTCTAAAACTAAGCAGTATGCTCACAGGAAGTTTATGCCTTTTGGATATATACTGATTACAGGTTTTGAGGGAATTATTCTCTTTCACTTGCAGATATTGTTTCTCTCCACTGTTGTGTGACTTCCCTTATTGTCTCCTGTGTTCCATGCAAAGTTGTGCTAAAAGTTATTGAACAACAACAAAAAATCCTAACAAAAGAGCAATTGAACCTAAATGCTTTCACTAAAAATATGAAAACCAAAATCTAAACCAACAACAACAAGAAAACCTCTTTCCCTTCAGAAATCCATTCACAATTATGCCCTGTACTGGTACCATGAGAATCCAAACAGAAAAAGATGTGGCCTTTACATCCAAGATTTACGCTGAATTATTCTGTAGGGAAGAAAAAATCATAACTATTGCCTCATGCAGTGCAATGAATTCAAATCAATCCTGTGGAATAAGGCCTTAAGGTTACAGATGTAAATTGTTTGCAATAGACATAATACATCTCTCAAAGCCTTTTTATTGTAGATATTGCTGATTGATTTGCTGCATTAAAGTGAAGCAGAAATTGTTGTAATATGAATTGATACTAACTGGTGAATAACATATATGTATCTAAATGTGTCACAACCTGTTTAAGCCACTGGAAACCCCTCCCCTTTGGTTAGATCTAGCAATCTCCAAATATATTATTTTAAATGAGAAAATGATAAGCAATGTACAGAATAAATATCCTAATTTATTTAATGTCATTTTAATGGCTTCAATTTACCTTTTTTCCTAAATAAACATCTAGTTCAGTTGAAGATGATAAGTCTTAGCTGTTGTTGAAAGTCCATTTTTTGTGGGTAAAGTTACCAATAACATGTTAATCAGGTTTATTTCTTGCCCTGCACTATTAGCTAATGCTTCAAAGGAAAGCTCCTAAGATGTAAAGACAGGTTTTGTACAGTCAAGACCTCCCCGTAGCATTAGAAATTACACTCACTTTTTCTTCTTCCTTTTCTCAGATTGCTTATTCCATCAGGAATAATTTACTCTAATTAGAGTCTGTGTGTTCTGAAACTGTAACGGTTTTTCCAGGACAAGTTAAACAATACTGTCTTGCTAGTTGCTATGCCCCTACCAACTTCATAAGCAAACTTTAAACCTGAATAAATTAAACGTAGAACACAGCATTTGTCAGACTGGATCAGACAACTGGTCTATCACAGTGCCCTGCCTGCTACTGGCAATGATCAAACGCTTCATGCTTTTGAGCAAGACGAAGTATGCCTGGTGTACCCAAGGCAATATTCTCCGTAGCAGAGGGAAAATTCCTTCCTGCCCTCTGTAGGTGATGGATTATTTCCCTGAAGCTTAAGATTTTATTACGAATTTGCTTTTGCTTATTTAACTAAAGAAGTAATAGATATCAAGTCAGAAATTATATGTAAAACCAGACACACGCTCTTTATGCAACCTGATTCTTCTTTCCTGATATGGAAATAAGCGTTGCGAAGTGGCTCATGCATAAATTCACAGAAATCAAAACCACTCATATCAATGAGTGCAGGATCTGAGGACAGTCTGTGGCAAACTGTCATCCACGCCTTCTTCTGTAGCCTTCACCGTGTCCTTGTCAACTTTACCAAAGGGTTTCTTGTTCTTTTGGTAGGGTAACAGCCCCACTTCCCACTCAAGAATATAAATGATTCATTTTTCTCCCTGTCATTTTCCATAGCTCTGACTGCTTTAATAATGTGAGGGGATGTTTTGTATATTTGATTTTTTTGTTTATTTGATTTTTAGTCTTGGCTTGGTTTTCTTGGTTTTCCTTTTTTTTTTTTTAACAATTATAACAACTATTCGTTAGACTAAAGCATTCTTGGGTGATACTATTTATTTTATATATGTCTTTGTGAGACAATTGTTTCAGTCACAGCACCATTTGCCTTAAAATCATAGGATCAAAGTTATAAGACATAATGAAGCCGGAGAGTAATATTATTTATGTGGTTGAGAAAATCCTCTGTGGGTTATTTTTTTTTTATCTAAACTGTCACAAACAGCACAAATAATTCCAACCAGGAAACTCACACAAGAAAGCTTGTTCCCTAGAAAAGCCATTCTCTCTATCCTTTCATGGTTTCTTATCTTTCAGATTAAAAAGCAAAGATACAAGCCCTACATAACAAACTCACAAAAGATCAGTTATTTTCAGTTATTTTTACACATGAACATTATACTTGGTTGAATTTCATAGGCATCATGCTGCTCAGGGGCAGGGTGTCTGCATCTGCATAGCTCTGGATTTTAATTGTCAAATCGTGCTAATTAAGTAAAAAACCTTAAAGACTGTTATTAGCAAATATCCAACTCATTGCCTACTCTCTCATCCAGATCATTAGCCTATATGTAATGTGGCACTGACCTAAGCCACACCATTGATTTTTCTCCAAACCCGAGTCAAAATTGCCTTGTTTTCCTTCCTTTAACTTAAATATCCTTCTGTCTTAAGAAACAATTTATTATCATTGTTTTTTAATTTTCATTTGTACCAATAGTACCAAAGCCTTTACAACAGGCTTTACAGTCTTACTTGAAATAAAAATCAAAAGCAATTATATTCTTGATCCCACCTTTATTTTTTTTTTAAATAGAAATCTGAAAAACACAAGATCCCATTAACCAAATTAAAAGCAATTTTTTGCTACATAAACTTAACGTAGTATAACACTACATCTCTAAAATTTCAGTTAGCGTCCAGTGATCAAAACAGAAGCAATGTCTTTTACTCTTCAGTTTTGCCCTATACCTTAAGTTGCTTAAGTATTGACTTTCATTTCGGGGTTGATGCTTCTGATCTGCTTTTCAGGTGAAGTTGCTTAAGTCCAAACTTGGAAGAAGAGCAGTTTTAAAAGAAAACTTTTAAAATAAGAGTAGTCACTCCCCTATTTTTGCTCAAAAATGCATGTAAAAGTCGGAAATTTAAACATTTGGCTAAGAGAAACAGCTTTTAAAGACATAAATATCTCAGTAATAGTTGCAATCATTCCCATGTAAGAGAGGTGTAATTATGACTGGTCCAGAAAAGAGGGAGCAGTGGAAAGGCCATCAATCGGGTATTTATAAAGAAGAAAACAATATTTCAGAATGAAATAGCACTGCACTGAAACAGTTGCAATGCTCCATAAAATTGCTGGAATCGAGCAACATATTAAAAATGCCATGTATCTCTTTTTCTTATGACAAGAAAATACATCTAACTTTGAAGGATAATGGCATCTTTTATGGCACATCCTTGGTGCACACAGTTGCATCACCTTCAAAAGTGCACAAATTCACTTTTAAAAGTTTGTGCAGGGCCTTGACAAATAGATTTCAGTGCATCTGTTGTAATTCTGAGAGGGTGGAACAAATAATTTGTAATATTACTGGATGAGGCTAGATCCATCTGAACTTACGCAGGTGTTATAATTTGCATTAAAAAGCCAAAAACAGATGTTAGAGGGTTTCTCAGAATATAAAGAATACAAAGCATTGCACACATTTAGGCTTTCTCTTACATGAATAACTTTGCTCATACACATTGGAATACGTCATGTGAATATGTTCATAAGCAATTTGTAGGATTAAATTTTATCAAAAGAATTTCTGACAAAAATATGACATTCAGCCCATAAATTTTTCCTAATCTCCACTTTTGGGGACACAGATTTCAAGAAAGCAACCCCAAAACAGACATGCTATGTTTTTAAAATAAAAAAGAAACATCTTGTGGGTGATAGATATATTTCTGAGCATGTCAATTTTGCAGGCATGGATCTTAGGCAGTAAATTTTCCCTAATGCCAAATACTTTCTTATGTTTGAATGAATGTGACCAAAAAAATCCAACAAAAAANAAAACAAAACAAAAAAAAAAACATGAAGAAAACACTCAGTCTGCGAAATACTCAGTATAGCAGTTATCCTTGACAGTCACAAGGACCTTTAGGCAAGATGCAGGAGGTCACATCTTAAAAGCGCTCTCTGTCCTTGGTGAGCACCAGTACTGTGTTACTAAGTCTTTCCCTTGGTTAGAAGGAATAGTGATTCCACACACTCTCCAGCATAACATACTCTTTAATAAGGAATGATCTTAGCAAAGATGTGAATAACAAAACACTGCAACAAAGACAAAATTCACAAATCCAATTTTGCAGTTTTAGAACACCTAAAGTTTTGAAAAATCTTAGATTTTAAAAATCCCAGTCAGTGGAATGTTCAGCATGTTTGAGTGTAATTTAGCCTCTTGTTATCTCTTGGTTATTAGCTTGATGGAAGCTGATGTATGTTGCTATCTTAACAATTTGGTAGTTCATGCTGTAGCACTGAACCATAGCGGACATTAATTCACATGGTGACTTTCGGAGCCAGACTATAAAACCTCATAAATATTATATATTCCATTATTTGCTTCTTATAAAGGGGATTACCAAATATTGGCTGCGTGTAGGGAAAATGAATCAGAGTATGCAAAAGACAGAGGTTTGTAAATTTGGGAGGCTAAAGAAGGAAGAACACATTAAGGTGATATTTCATGATTTGCTGAAGGCAATTCACACCCAGGCAGAAGGCAAGAGCCCTGACTTGGTGAGCTATTCCCATCACATCTTTTATATTGGCATAAACTGGCATGATTGTATGAGCACAGAATTACTCCTCCTGAAAGGCAGCCTGAGGAAAATCTCAGAAAAGCTGGGTTACCAGGTGGGACTGCTCCCCACTTTGACACACAGCAAAGTGCCAGTGGTGCTAACGTGGGGCCACAGGCTCTGAACTGCCAGTGGTGAGTCCAGCCAGCCCCGAGCTGCACGGGGAGCTCTGGATCTCACCAAGGAGCCACACCCCTGCTTGCTGGGAGAGCGTGTTCTCACAGAGGTGAAAGACAGCAGTGCATGAACTGAGTCCTTTCTGTAGCTTTGTTATTGATTTAGGCACTACTTGCCTCTAACAACTGCCTGGATATTTAATGCTTGCAGTTGCAAACAGAATAACCTTCTTTCCACTCAAAATTCACACCCTTCAGAAAATATATTGTCATTGAAGTAGTGAGATTCTGTAGAAGTTGAATAAATCAATCTTTCTGCAAGTTACCTTCTGTTTGAGTGGAGCATCTCTGTTAATCATCTAACTATTAATGCAAGGATTAATTGAGCCTTAGGACTTCAGTCTCAAATAATAAACTTAAGAAGAACTACAGGCAAGGTGTGTAAATGACTGTGTGTGCGTATCAGTGCATACACGCCTGTCTCTGTATATATTTACAATTAAAAAATAGCACATGTTCCACTATTTGCTGATTAATCTCAAATCAATTAAGAAATAAGCTACAGAATATGAGTTATTTTTAAGTCTCATCCTTCATTTGGTCCAAATTCCACCAGTGACTCCTAGAACCACAGATTAAAGGAATTTTTTTGTATGTTTATTAAGCGTATTTCTTTTTCCTACCATTTCAAGCATCATTGAGGGTATTTGATTGTCCTTTCCTGAGCTGTTCAGAGAGCATCATTATCCTCTCTGATGATAACTCCCTGTTTAGCTGACTGCATCACCTTCAAAACTTTATTTGAGAACTTAGCTAATTAGCCTTTGAACCACTAATTGGCTATTATCTGCCGATCTCTTTGTTTTTTCTTGCACAGAAGATGTTGCTCCTTTCATTATGGGAACATAGAAATTGCCATCCTGGGACAAAACAATAGGTCACATAGTCTCATATCCTCTTTTACCAGAGCAAAGACAAGACCTCTCAAACAGGTGTTCAGCACCCCAAGCCTGCTCCTGTCATTATCTCATCTGCAAGGCTTCCACTGAAATAAAAGGCAAAGAACACTTTTCCTTTGGCTGCAGGTGTGCATTGAACAGATGTCTTCTCTGAACTGTCCATGGTGACACTTTTATTTTTGTTTTCCATGAGAGATTACAGCTAATTCAGAACTTAATCACATGTACAAATAGTGTAGATGTCATTCCCAAACAGCTCATATTTACTGATTTGGGTACTGTGCCCCTTAATGCTGCTAATTGCAAGTTGGCTATGCAGGCATACATCCTCTTGTGAAAGAAGCAAATTTAAGTTCTGAACCTTTTCCCAACCACAATGTCTTTTTTGATTTCAATACAAAACTTGCGCTTTCTAGGCTTAAAAGAAAGTATAATCATTTTATCATAACAGCCTGATATATTTTGCTTTATTTTAAAAAAGAACATCTCATATTTCTTCAATAATAAACCATAAGAAATGACAAATCATCCTCTTTGAAACATTTCAAAAGCTTGATTCCGAGTATTGCCAACCTTATCCATTTAAACTTTTTGAACTAGGCTCCAGAGACTCGAAACCCACATAAAAACAAGCCCAAGACTTTTAACAAGAGTGCAATAGACTGCTGAAATAATGAGAGGATGGCCTTATTTATCCACCTTCAGATATTTAAAAGTCTTAGTTATCCCTCTGAAAGGATAAAACTAAAGAATAACAGTCAAACACAGCTCTTCATTTCAGTAATAAAATGAAGGGAAAGAAGAAAGAGGAGCACCCTTGGAACACTGGTCCCCACAATTCAAGATGTGTACAGACTAGAGAGGGTCCAAAGAGGGGCAGTGAAGATCATCAAAGCCCTGCAGAACTTTTCCTGTGAAGAAAGACTGAAGGAGTTAGGCCTTTCCTCCATGGAGAACAGAAATATAGGTCAGGACCTCGTCATAGTCCTCAAGCATTAAAGGGCAAAGAGGGCAGAGGGCCTCTCTCCACAAGGAACCACCTGGAGAATACATGGGACAACAGGTAGAAGTTGCACCAGGAGGTTTCATATTGACATAAAGAAGTTTTTACAATGAGAAGAGTCAGTCAATGGAAAAACCTCACCAGGGATGTGGTGGAGGCCCCACTGCTGAAGGTTTTCAAATCTGATTGCACCAGTTGCTCATTAACCCCATCTAGGTTCCGTTTCCCACAGATTTCTGGACCAAACTATCTACTGGGGGCCCTTTCAATGTGGGTTTTTCTGTGATTGATTCCATGATTCTAGGAAAGAGGAATGGAAAAGAGAGAAAAAATACAGAGGGAAAAAAAAAAACAGAGAAAAAGAAAAGAGGGGAAGAGCAATACATTTTTCCAATAGCACATAGTGGAGCACTGCAACAAGGCTGTACTCAGATATATAAAGTTCTCCACAATGCTCCCTCCATGCAGGGTGAAATGACTGCTACCAGTGCTTGGGTTTAATTTGAACTCTAGATAAAATAAAATCTAAACACCTTCTGGTTACCAGGGCTGAATAATTCCAGAGACCTTGACGTAGTTTCTGTAGGTCATTACACTAATTTAAATTCACAATGCTTTCATCTCTGCTTTGAATGTAAAGTACCTCACACTCATCTGTGCTGCATTTCCTTTTCTATGCTTCCAATAGATAGTTTCAGTTATTTCCCTCTCAAGTACCTCACAATTCATTTTCTTCTTGACTCCCATTTTGTTCTCAAAAGAATGCTGACCTGCCTTAGTTTAAGATTAAAAATAAAGAAGCTGCAGGACTAAATTTAGTGACCCAAGTAATTAAAGTGGTATCTTTTGGTTTAAATTGAATTTGTTTTCATTTATGACATGGGAAATGTTGAAGTTAATGCAAAATAAATTACATTTATCCTAAGGAAAACTATATTGCTGTTTCAGCTATCATTATCACTCCATGTGCACATGTGCACACTATTGATCTCTAGCATATACAAAACTATATGACTTGGTTTGGTTAAAGGTCAATTCAGCTCAGCTGATCTACCAAGTGGGCAAAAAGTATCTTAACTGATGAAACTTCAGCCAAACTATAAAGCCTTTTCTATGTGGTCTTCACCTCTCACAAAGAGGATTTCCCATGTTTTTTTTTTCATGCAATGTGCTTCTGCAAAAGGTCATTCTTATATTTGTAGGAGGACATGAGACAATGAGGGTTCGGATGCTGGTGTTTCAGGTCAATCATCCTGGGACCCAAATAACCCTTGCCTAATCCTCAGCCCCTGTTGCAGTGTTCTGGTGTGACAACATGAGAATCACTGTTCTCTCTAGCTTGGAAATCCTTGTGGAGATTTATTTTCCCTGCCCCATGTGGGCTGTGCCCATGGCCTTTAACTATAACTGAACCAGAAGATTGGCTTAAAATTTTCAGTATGTGGCTTTCAAATAAGGAAGGTTGTCACTCTTTCCCAGGTCCTCTACAAAATGACTAAGACTGTAGGACTGGAAAGATGCTAAACTACTCTGAACAGAAAATACAATTCCATACACTCAATAACAGAAACATAGATCCCAAAAAACCTCCAGAGTGAAAGAATGTTGAAAATTGGATAGAAAATTGGGCAGAGGAACAATTGGGTTTTGTTATCAGATCTCCTAAGAAAACACCCTTTCATTAGCAGAATCCTGAAAAACAAGTGAAGAAATACCCTCAGGAGCCACATCTTTTCTTCAGAGAAGAGATGACAAATGTGAAGAAAACATAATAAGAAAAATGGAGAGAAGCATCTCTGAGCTATTTGAACAGCCAAGAAAGAAAAATGGCACAGAGAAAGTCCATTGAAAAAAGAATCAAAACCAAATGAAGACTAGAAATTACCATTGCAGAAGTGAAGATTTGAAATAGCTTTCAATAAAACTTTATCTTTTATCTTCCTTTTCCTTTGCTTTCTTTTACTTTCACTCTTGAAATTTTTATAACTTTCTCTTTTTTTACTTGTATTTTTTTTCTCCAAATTTCCTTCTCACACCATTGCATTTCATAACAGCATGTGTTGGTGTCAGATATGTACACCTTCCCTACACTACTTACTGGTTCCCAGCGAAGAGTGGGATATTTCTCTATCAAGCCTAATGAGAAAACAAAAATGTAAAATGACATATGTTACTTGTAACCTCTTATGCCACTGAATAAGGATAGGCTAGGCATAATATTTTTTTAGAGGGCCCTTAAAAAAATGTTTATCTATTTTCTTCCAACTGTCAGGTTTTTGCATCTAGAGAAATTTCTCAGAGTATGTACAACAGTCACATGTATCCAGCAAATAAATGAGCTTTGAAAATAGTCCCAGATACAATTTCCTATAAGCATTATTTGGATTGTCAAACCTCTCTCCCTATGAGCTTTTTCAGAATACTCCACTTCTGTGGATTAATGTCTTCCATCATTTTTAGCTAGCCAAATAAAAGATTACTTTCCCCACCACCAAAACCATAATTCTGTCACCAAGATCTCCTCACTTTGTGAATTCTGTGAATAAGTAGATACATGTTTTCTATTACATTATTCTTTCAAGTACTGCAGTTGAAATAATTCCTTTAAAAGTTTTCAGAAGCATTAGTTTCAATTCCTGGAAGAAAGCAACCTATACTTTAATGCTTCTATTCTCAAATGGTCTCCATAGTAACATATAATGCATTAATTCTCATTATGAATAATTTTATTTATAATTTACAAAACTGCATTCCTAAGAGGAGTTTTTTGTTGAAATATACAGGTTAACAAAACTGGAACATTTTTGGTCAAATCAACATCAGGGTTTTTTAATGTTCTCTTACGCAAACAAGATTAACCTTTTGTTTTTCAGGTTTGCACAGTGTACTTCACTGTAAGCACTTTTGTTATAATTTCTACTTACATGTGCAAAATTCTGAGCAGACTTGCTTCAAAAGCTACCATGACTTTTTGAAGGAATGTAAAAGATTTGAAGATGGCTGCCACCTGTGTCACATGAAATACCTAACCATTTGGATGCTCAATTTTTTAAAACAACAAAATAACATGAGAACACCATATGTACATGTGTATGGTCCTAGCAACTACAATTCCTCATTGTTTCTGATATTATAATATATGAAGACAATTTTGCTTAAGATAATGTGAATAGATTCAATTAGAGTAAGCAGTTTTATAAACTTTAGAAGACTTCATACTTTCCTTTATTGTATTCTTGCAAGAAAACATTCCCACAACTGAAAGAATAATTTCTTGATTTACTTCTATGACCTGAAATAATTGTGACTTTACTCTGCTTAGAGGAAGAAAGAGGAAGATGTGTCCATCAATCGCCTCACAGCAAGGTGGAAGGGTAAATTGCTTGAAACATTATAAAATGCAAAGACACATCTTGTGGGTCAGTTGGGAGACTAAATAATTTCATTTTAACACTTTAACAGAGGCAACTCAGATTTATGACATCTTTTGAAAGGGATATTTGAGAAACTCATTACAAAAATACATGTTAATGCAACTTTCCTTGTATTTCTAAAACTTGGTTCCTAATTTGAGCAATATAAACTTCCCCAAAACCAAAGATATCTACAACAGACTACAAAATGTGCTTTAATTATGTTCCATTCATATACATTTTGAGCTGTCTTAAGACCTTATTTCAACTGACTGAAAACTTGAGAATCAGTTAAAGGAACAAACACGTAGCACTTCTACGATGTTTGGCATGCATCTATTCCTCCTCCATACAGAAAAACACTTTTCATGGAGTTTTGAGGGCCTGTTCTCTCCTATCTACTGTTTGAGCTCTTCTGGCCTGCCTTGCCTGTCCCAATACCAGTATTGCTCGAAGTTCGCAAAACGTATTCAGATAAAATGGAAGGAAATTAGTTTGTCTGCAGAAAGCCAGGAGATGATTGCATTTTTCATCTGTTACTTAATGGAAACAGAAGCTCCTTCCCTTACTCACCCCCATCTGTCCCTATTGTTCTGAAGTTATTCATAAATAAGTTGAAAAGCACTTCACTGAAGCATTTAATGTTAGAGCTTACTTGTATGCAGAACACACAGTACTGAATGAGGTGCAGAAAACACTATTCAGTACAAAAAAATGTTATGGGAATTATGGTGTCATCTTCAGAATCTGACAAATTGGCTGGTGTATGAAATGTTTAGACACTGGTGGCTTACTTGGGATGCACATGAATAGCAATAAAATCACAGGGTCTCCAAGATAAGGTTTGAATTTTGACTTGATTGCAGAAAATTTCTGGCAAGAATCTTTTCAAGCTGCAGTTGATTTCCTTAGCTAGAATTTGGCTTGTAAACAACGAGAAGATTTTGCCATTTACTCCATTCCATTCCATATTTTTGGATTTCTGTGCCATCTCCCTGATGATAACTTCTCTTTTTTCCTCACTCACAAACTGCTAATTTCTGCAGTGGCACCTGGGATGGATGGCAGATTAACAGAGAAATACAAATGCTAGAAGGAAAAAAAACCACAAAGCCTGTTGCAAAGCAATGGTGCACAGCATTTCTTGTGTCTGGACATCTTTAAAGAGAACTCACACCCTCAATCATCCTTTTTACTCCAAAAGGTTTAATTTTTCTTCTTTAGAGTAAAGACTATGAAACAAGCCAATCACTTGCTGTGGTTTTACCTGGTGAACTTATTTCCTGTTATAACTGTAAAGTAGAGAGAATTTGAAGCTGATCAGTGCGAAAAGTGCTGAGAGTCCATGCACACCCCTCACATCAGTAGCCAAACACACCTGGGATGCTTACATTTTCTACAATGCCTCTTAGTGATCCTGGAGGCAGCTTTAGAACAACATTCATGGGATGCAAGATAACTTAAAAATTTTCTTTCCCTTATCCTGTTTGAGAGTTTCTCAAACATTCTCAATTTTGACTCAAAGTAATAAACTATTTAACACAGTATTAAACTGGTGAACTTAAGGACCTTGTTTAATTCTGTTAATGAGAATGACTGTATGCAAAAAGTATTTCCTGGAATGAGCCTTCTTGGAGTTGGACTTCATAGCAAAGCCAAAATACTAGGTTCCTAGTGATGCTAATGGATGACTTTCACATTTTTTCTTTTGTGTTTTTTGTTGTTGTTGGTGGTGGTGGCTGTTTGGTAGTTTGGGGTTTTTTGTTTTTTTTTTTTTTGTTTTTTTTTTTTTTTTTTTTTTTTTTTTTTTTTTTTTTTGTTTTTTTGGGGTTTTTGGTTTTTTTGGTTTTTTTTTTTTTTTTTTTTTTTTTTTTTTGTTTTTGTTTTTGTTTTTTTCTTTTTTTAAATGAAATGTGAAGAGGAATCTGGTCTTAGCTTTAGGAGTGTAAATTGAAAGATATTCTGCCTGAGAATAAATTTTCTTCCTCTTTTTGTTTATGGCATCTTAATGGAGCTAAGAATATGGTACTCAGGCAACCTACCATCCTCCTTCTTTTTTTAAAGTAGTTTCCCTCAAATTTTATGGTTTTAGTCACCCACTCCACATGAAGAGGTAATAGCTGTTCACAGGGGAGAGGAGGGATTAGCTTTTATTTGAGTGATAAAAGCACAAAAATCATCCTTTTACATTTTTTAATAGTAACTACAAATTTAATTTGGGATATGGTAGTTTTGATCTTTCTTCCTTTCTTAGAAAATATATTAGGCAAAACAAAACGTTTGCATAGGCATCTAGAAATGTTCTCCACTCTGAAGAAATGTGCACAAAAAAGGTGATAATTAAAAAAATAAAAACATTAACTATGGAGAATGCATCTCAGTCCAATCTATACGCAGCAATCCATTCAAGTCTCAGTCCATAAAACAATTAATTGTGGCATTATCTTATTGAAATCACTAAGACAGTGTTGGCTCTTTTTATTAGACTCCCATCAACATTTTATTGGCTCAGGGCCATTAAGAATTTCTTTAATATGAAGGTTTATGCCACCCAGTCACAGAAACCTGCCAGCATCATTGCAAGCACCACAACATCCACTGAACAGTGACTGCCTTTGGTTCACTTAAACTGAACAACCTTCACAAAATGCTCACTAAAAATAACAGAATTGCAAGACCCCCATTTGTTGCATGAGATAGGAAATTACAAAAGACAGCACTTTTGCACAGTCAACTGAAAAAAAAGCTCTGCCAGCCTGAGATGTGTAAGGGAGTCATCTTTTCAGTTGGACACTGAGATGTCAAAATTATGATCAGAAATTTTCTGCTAAATTCCAAGGACAGAAGGATTTTCAGCCATAAGAGAAAAGCCTGAGTGTCACAGGCACCTAAGGGTTTCTTATGAACAGATGAAATGTAGGCTTTATCTTACAATTTTATCACATTTTCCTGTGCCTTTGGGATTATGTAATGTTAGCACACTTTATAAAAGACCCAGTGGGATGTCTGGTTCTTTCCATTTCACTGGGGAACCACAGTGCTGGGAAGATAGAATGTGATTAGTGGAAATTCATATCTTTGCTCCTGTTGAGTGACCTGAGCTTTTTGCCTTAATGTGATTTTTGAATTATCATCTTTCAGGGAGTGCAGACAGGAAAGAAAGTCTCTTTCTGGATTAAAAGAATAGATATTAAAGATGAAATGAAGAAGAGCAGAATGAGGATGGAGATTGGGAATATGCTAAAAATCATACAGTACTTTTCAGATTCTTCTTTTAGAAAGGCTATAAAGAGGACAGCAGGAAAAATATTGGATCTGCTGATGTAAGGCAGTAAATAATGTGGCAACTTATCCTTCACAAGGTTAGTTCTCTCATGATATTTGAGAGCAAGGCATGTTTGGGAATATACGCAAAATTATTTGATGGTCTCAGTTCAATAAAACAGCTTCTTTTGTTTCACTCAAAAAAAAAAATAATACAGGTGCAGATTCCTGTAGACTGGAAGTTGAATGACCAGCATGTCATTAAGCTGCACTTTAGACATTGTGTTTTCCAAATAAAAAAGAAGCATAAACCATGACAAGATATATGTGTTAGCAGATGTGGTGACACTGATTGTACAGAAACTTTTGTGGATAAACAAATGGCTTCATCTTCTAGTGCTGTTAGTCTAACACTCAGAAGTGGTACATTTCACTCAGGGAATGTTAGCAGAAAGCTGACTCAATCTGTAACCTTAAATGATGCAATTCAGTTCCACTGAGGTAGAAGAGAATGTTCTTGAATAATAACACGATGGATTTTGAGAAACAAATGCCAGATTGCAGCTCTACCTGAGTGCTGCCCTCCAGACCTGATACCAGTTGGTACTAACGAGAGTTTCTAAGTGCTAGTCCAGTGCACTATCCATCAGCACAGCAAAACATAACTTCCTCACTGCAGCTGACAGAAAGTAAAAAGAAGTGTTCTTTCCAATCCATATCCTTCCAGAGCTCGTAAATTATAGCAATGTCAGACACATTTTAGATGTTGTCTAGAACATGAGTCCCACCAGGTTTCTGTGAGTTCTTTCACAGACTACTAAGCACACGTTTTTCTGGCACCTATTCCCGATGACATTGCCAAGCAGGGGCCCTGTTATTTCATGTACCACCTGCAAATATATCACAAGGTACATGGTAACCCATGCAGTGCACTTTGCCTCTCAAAGAGTGTTATTCACAGTTATGAAGCTTCTTCCCAAGAGATTATATTTCAGCCAGAGTATCAAGTCCCAAGTGTTGAGTTATTTAAAACTATAATGCTCCATGGTTAACAAACATACAGGTGTTAGTCTTAATAAGAATTGATCACGTGGTTAATTATCAGTTGCAACTGTGGTATGTCATGTATTACAATAATAGCAACGCCAGCCATTTTATTTCGTGGTTCTCTTCTGAAATTACTAATACCATAAGTTAATTATTTGATAAAGTTCAGATTGCTGATATAATCAGATCACAGCTGCTCTGGTAATGAGTGCTATAGAGATGCCTCTAAGTAGGCTATCTAATTAAGTATTAGCATATCCATTGCAATATCCATCTTTAGGCTGTAATGCTGTCCTTCCCAAATACCCATTTTGGGAATCCTTGTTAATATCATTTGCTCTGGAGTTTACCTGCAAAATGAAATACATTGACACTTACCTAGCAGGAATCCCAGTGGAGCATTTGCAGGTTCTGCTGGGATCACCACACAGGGAAAAAATATGGCAGTAGGCTAACTGCACAGTAGGGCTCCACTGCAGGTGCTCCCACTGATGCCTTGACAGCCAGGAGCCTTCAGCAATTCAGCAATTTGGGTCAGTTTCTCCAAAATCAGGCTCATTTTTATTCAACTGTTTTTATGTTTTACATTTGGGTAAAACACTGAGGGCTTTGGGGTCTTCTTCGTTGAGTTTTGGAATCTCTGGGTCTTACAGGAGCCACAATTTGTGGTTTTGGGTTATTTCCCTCTCACCTTCCTCCATTAATTACAAAGGTTAAAAAAATATTTTCAGGTGAAAGCTAACATTCTGACACATGGGTCAACAAACAGTGGATTTTTAGAAAGTACACCAAGGTCACAAAAGGGCACACAGAGGAATAAAATATAATTTAGAGGACTACAGGAACAAAAATATCAACAAATATTTTTTTTCAAATACATTAATGTTGAAAGGCAGTGTGGAAATAACATCAGGCCAATACAGGTGTCCTTGCAAACTGGGACAGAGACAAGGTAGAGGTGTTTAGTGAATTCTTTGCCTTCATCTTCAACACTGATGGCAGAGGCAGGTCTCAGTGCTCTAAGATGGATAACCATGACTACAAGAAAGATAAACTCAGCTGTTCCTAAACTTATCTGGGATTTACTGCTCCAGCTGGATCCTTAGAAATCTATGGTGTCTGATGGGATTCACTGAAGAAGCCTAAAAGAGCTGGATGATATTACAAAGCCTTTCTTGATGATTTTTGAGCAGTCTTTGGAATCTAGAGAGGTCCCAGCTGACTGGAAGCTGGTGAACGTTTGTCCGATTTTCAACAGGGGTGAGAAGGAGGACCCTGGAAACTACAGGCCCACGAATATCACTTCAGTTCCCAGGAAAGTCATAGAAAAGATTATTCTGGGATGTGTTGAAGAACACTTGGAGCGTGACGCAGTCATTGGTCACATCTGTCAGGGCTTCCTGTTTGTTGAACCTGACTTCCTTCTGTGACAAGATAACCCACTTTACTGATCAAGGGAGACAGCAAATATAATTGTTTTGGACTTCAGCAAAGCTTTTGATATTGTGTCTCACAGGATCCTTCTGAACAAAATGTCCAGCACACAGCTGGATAAACACTTCATGAGATGGGTGAGCAGCTGGCTCATGGGTCAGGCACAAAGGTTTACAGTGAATGGGGTGACATCAGACTGGTGACCTGTCACTAGTGGGGTTCCTCAAGGCTCCATCTTAGGCCCTGTGCTCTTCAAAATATTGAGTAATGACTTGGGTGCAGGACTCTAAGGGATACTAAGCAAGTTTTCTGACAACACTACTAGGAGGAGCTGTCAACTCCTTCAAGGGCAGAAAGGCCTCAACAAATTAGAGAGCTGGACAATCACAAGATGCATGAAATTTAACAAGGGCAAGTGCTGGATTCTACACCTGGGCTGGGGCAACTCGGGTTGTGTGCATAGACCAGGGCAGCAGAGGCCAGAGAGCAGCACTGCAGAAAGGGACCTGAGGGTCCTGGTTAATGGCAAGACAAATGTGAGTCAGCAATGCCCTGGCAGCCAGGAGGGACAAATGTGTCCTGGGAAGCATCAGGCACAGCATCGGCAGCTGAACAAGAGAGGGGATTGTCCTGCTCTGCGTTGCACTGAAGCAATCTCACTTTGAATGCTGGGGGCAGTTTTGGGTGTCACAATATAAAAATTACATTAAACAATTAGAGAGTGTCCAAAGGAGGGCAGCAAAGATGGTGAAGGGTCTGGAGGGGAAGCCGTATGAAAAGTAGCTGAGGTCACTTGGTCTGCTCAGCCTGGAGGAGACTGAGGAAAGACCTCAATGTGGTCTTCAACATCCTCATCAGGGGAACTGGAGGGGCAGACCTGATCTCTTTGGTCTTGTCACCAGTGACAAGATTCAAGGAAATGGCATGAAGCTCAGTTGGGGTAGGTAAAGGCTGGTATCAGGAAAAGGTTTTTCTCCAAGGGAGAGATTGCGCACAGTAACAGGCTCCCCAAAGAAATGTTCAGAGCCCCAAGCCTTTCTGAGTTCAAGAAGCATTTGGACAATACTCTCAGGCACACGGTATGACTCCTGGGGTGTCCTGCGCAGGGCCAGGAGTTGGACTCAATGATCCTGATGGATCCCTTCCAAATAAGCGTATTCTATGATTCTATGAAATAATTATGGGACAAGCTAAGGCAGAAAAGACCTGCGTACAGGAATGGCATGGCACTCTGCCCTGAGATTTTCTAAGACAAAGAACATGACAGTCTCAAACATATCAACTCATGTGAAAAGAGTTTTCAAGTAGAAAGAATTTTAGGTTTTATAGTGATTTAATAAATATCTTAGAAGTTTGGTTCTTAATTAAATAAAAAACCGCTCACCAGTGTCTAGGACAAGAGCCATCTCAAAATATTTAAGCTTTAGATAACTGAAGTCCTTAGAGGAGTGTTACACCCTAATTGAAACACAGATTGGTTATTCAAGCTGTAGTAAGCATAGCCCATCCACAACCAATGGCACAGGGTCTGGATGAAACCCTAAGTTTCCACAAAAAATAACTGGATAGTATCATTATTGGAGACATTTAGGCACCATGTGATGTACGAATCATAGGTTCAACAATATACAAGTGATACAAAACACTGGAGACATAAAATTTTCCCCTTCCAATAGTAACCTTCACTGGATAAGAGAAAACACTACTATTTTTTTCTGTTAACTCTTCTTCCTTTTCTATAGTTTTCCTGCTTAATTGCTTTACCAGTTTGGTTGCCACCAAGGATTTAAAGAACATATGCAGAGGCTTACAGGAAGAATCTGTCGACAGCTGTCATTGATATGTGTGAGCAATATATATGCAGAGAATAAGAGATCTATGAAGGTGTTTAGTGTCTTGGAAATGCAGAGTAGGAGAGGTAGGTTCTGAATCTAATGATGGGAGAGAGTCATAGCTACCCTCCAAATGAGGAAGAAGCTAAATGGGGGAGAATACAATAGACAAAAAACTCTTTTGTTCTGTTTTATTTTAAACAGAGACTGTCTTCACAGAGTTCCTGAAAATTTGGTGAGAGATTATAGTGAGATTTGATATGAAGAGACATTCCTTGGCTGATTCATATTCTCTACCTTCTGACTGACCAACCAAATGACCTGGTTTATCCACATTTTTGTTACATGTTAAATAATGAATATAGTAAGTGTTTAGCAATACAAAATAGCGTTAAAGCCATGGAGATTGGTGAATAATGCATTAAGAAATGTAATTTCATTAGTGGAATGTTTCCTTTTTATTATATAACATTCTCAATAGCTGGATGAAGAATAGAAGAGTGAGTGACTTTCTTACTGATAAAGTGAACAGAAATACGCGAAATGCTACAGAAAAAATAAATTCCTGTTTCTGCAATTTCAATGACTGTTCTTTTTGCATCACAAGAACCTCTTAACAGTGATTGTGCTTAGCCAAAGATATCCCCAGCCAACAACTGGAAGCATCAAATTAAGCAAAAGAGAATCTTTGTAGATCATCTGTAAGAATTCATTGAGAAAACTACACTGGGACAATTTAAAAATGATTTGGTTTTTACCGGAACAGCAGTAAGTTCTGAAAACATACACTTACTCAAAAAGCTACAGAAATTAATTGAGAACGATGAAGCAATAAGGGATTGTATGGATGATCCAAAGAAGAAATTATTTTGTCAGAACTTCCACAATTGGATAGGTGCGTTAGGCAACATTTTCTTTGCAAGCATAAGGTATAAACCACCTACAGTGAAGGAGAAGAGCAATTTAAAAGATTCACTTGTCCATATAGGCAAGAAGTCAGTACTGAGTCACACTCCAAATCCATCATGGAAAAATTTCACATCCCAAAAAGCACAGTACCTGTCATCAAGCACTCACAGAAAAGTATTTTATTATAATTCCATATATTGTTAGCTTCATTGATTTCAAGGTTTGGTTTAGCATCTAATATTGTAGTATCTTAGAGATATTTGGACCCAGTGTATCCAGTGTCCAAGCATCTCAGCCTGCTGACAGAAAACCTTCCAACTCAACAAAAGAATTCATATTTATGATACAGCATAGAAGAATGAGAAAGAAAATCTGGGTCTAAGAGAGTAATGTACTGGATTTCTTTAAATATTTTATAAAGAGACTTTTAAAGAATTCTCCTCGGCAGAATTTTCACTCAAATTGATTTCACGAAGAGCCAAATTTAATTTAAAGTTCCTATATGCTTCTCCCATTGCATATGATCTGTTTTACTGCTGCTTTTGTGTTCCTTTCCATTCTCCAATGAAAGCTTGGCTGGAGAAGATAAAAAAAAAGAAGGTAAAAATATGTAGGTACAAAAATGACTAGCAGAAAAATAATCTTTTCCAACCATAGGCGGGTGACATCTGAGCTCTCTTAAAAGTTAAGATAGACTTATGGTGGCATTATACTGCAAATGCTGCCATATTAGGAACAGAATCTCTGTGTAAGGGAACTACAAAAATAAGATTCAGCTTTGAGGTTCCAACATTCAGCTTAAAATGTCTTACCACCTGTGTGTCTGTAAGTGAAGAAGCCTGTCCAAGCTCCCATAACAGCCAGAGTAGGACCTAGTCAATACTGCAGTTGATGGAGGCTGCAGATATACTGAGATCACACTAAAACAGACACTGACACCTGCCCACCTGAATGGCTGCCCCATTCCTTTGCCTGCAGAAGAGAATGGGACAGTTTGCTTGCATGGTCTGTGCCTCCCATGTTGATGTTTAGTTCTCTCCTAACTCAATGATAGGGAGAACTAAATTCCTTTGACTTTCACTTATGGTGATGTGGCAACCTGGCTGCATTTGATGTGCTCTTTGACAAACCCTGGCCTTGCAACACTTTCTCATAAGTTTTTTGCTTAGTGAGAAGGTGGTACATTCAATAAAGTTTAAATATTTTCCACTTATGCCCATTAGAATGTTCACTGTAGGTCTGTACTGGACACTTACATGACTCATATCTGTACCTGTGTATTTGCATCAGGACCAGACTGTCTCCCTGTACCAATGTTCTAATATAAACTGTCTTCATCAGACATCACATTTTTTCACGAGTTAAGGATGCAAAGGATGAAAACTACTATGCAAATAATGTTTACTGAGAGGAAATCCAGAGCCAGATACTCTACCGATAACTGTCATTGCATACAATATACAGATGTTTCCATCTGCTTTGTTACTTCTAGCTAAATTTGTATTATTTAGGGTATTACAAGTCCAGCATGGATATGATTTCTAATAACAAAACACAGGTGTTCCCTTTAATTCCCTCTTTCACTATTTGCTTGACAACACATTTTACTTGAGCTGTTGGCTGTTATTGCTGTGGGCAGCCTAATGCTATAAAGCAAACATAATGTATAAATTATATTTTGAATCTGCTGAAGCAAACAGCCTTTTAAGATGTGCCATTTAAATAAAAATATAATTTAAAAAATATTTCATGTTTTCTACCTCTTTTTTATTATGCAAATTGAACCTGGAACACAAAATTCATATTTAGTTTGACTGACATTAGTTTCACTGCTATGTAATGAAGCACTGCACTTTTCTAATATTATTATTTTGAAGCCAAGCTCAAGCAGCAGTTCAAGACCCTCCCTAACTACCCTGATCTCTGGAGATTTGTCAATTATTTAAATACAGAGATAAAATAGAGACATTAACTAAAGCCAAGAGAGTAAATGGTCTCTGAGATGTCAACTAC
>VXBU01000177.1:14930-61592 GCA_013400315.1 Bombycilla garrulus | reverse complement strand
CTGGTGTTTGTGGTTTTTTTTTTTCCTGAAGAGATTAACAGAAGCTTTTCTGTTTACAGCAAAGTAATTCATAGTATGTTCTCATTACTCTCTTCCATGCAGCTCATTTACTCCACAGTCATTCCTCCCACAGTCTTGCTGAACAAATTGCTTGCAACAAATTGGTTGACAAACTACAATTGCTCCATTTACAAATAACAGTGTAATATTCCATAATTTGGGGAAGACTTTGCCTGAACTGATCAAAAAAGTTCAATATAAGGGATATAATATAGGAAAAAAATATTTATTCTAATTATTTGATCTGAGAAATTTAAATATGGCTAGGAATGTTAGTAGTCTTCTTTTAAAGAGTCATTAAAAATGAGAAAAAAGAGAAAAACTAACCAGAGATGTTGCTGAAAAACTGTCTGGGAAGTTGACAGTAAAACCACCATTCCTGAGAGTATAATAAAGGTTCTGTAGAGGTACAGAGCAGAGCCAAATCTCACACTGTTTCAAGAAAAAATAAACTTCAGTCCATTTCCTTCTCAGAATCACTTGCCTTCTTTCCTCTACATTTTTGAATCATTACCACACTCAAGCCAGATCTTAAACACAGCTGTAAGGAGTCAGCTCTGCCTCCAAAAGGCAATCCACCCTTGGAGAACCAAAGCTGCAGTTTCTTATTGGTGTAAACCAAAGGTCACCTCTAGCAAGTACAAGCATTTCCTGAGGCTTGGCTTTAGTTAATCATGATGGATAAAATTTAAATATGCCCTTTTGTCACATAAAAAGGATCAGAAGATATCATAATCGTAGAACAGGGCTCATTTTCAGCCGTAAAATGGAAGACATGTGAGCTGCATTGTTAAATGTGTAATGGAAGTGCTATTTCCTTCTTGTGATATCTCCACATATTTGAAAAATAATACAACATTTTTTTAAAATTTCAAAGATTTTATTCCAGAGATTACGGCATTTAAGAAGGTAATAATAAATTCTCAGGTATCATAATATCTGCCATGAGGTCTGAGATATCCCTAAGTACCTTATATGAAACCACTTTCTGGCAAAGAAGGGAATACTCCTATTAACTAGCACTGACTGTACAGTAAGCACCATTAAAGGGAGATCATCAAATTAAAATTGAATCAGTTTCAAGAGATGAGTTAAAAGTAGTTCCAAGGACTGCATCTGCCCATTAATTACCCTGGCAATGGGCCTGATCTAGAGGAGAACTTTATAAAGAAATGTTATTTTTTGAAGCATGCAAATAATGTAATTTTCCTCGGCTTTTTTATGCTTTTAAAAATAAATCTGGATCAAGGACAGGTAGTAAAAAGAGAATGACACAAAAAATTTTCCTTTGAGAATGATTTTCCTCTTTGTTTTGAACAAGATCTCTACAACTAAAGGTGACACTGAGTAGCTGGAGAAATCCACTATATATGAAATGCTGTAACAAATGTTAAATAAACAGAAAAACAGGTGAAATATTTCAAGCTCTAGTACCTTATAGTATCATATCTTAATGTATGTCTTTAAACAGCAAAAATACTTTGAGATGCAGGTGAGATTTCAAGTTGATTATGTCCCCAAAAACAATGCTTAACTCCATTAATATATTAATATCTCAGTTACACAGTACTTCCACCTATTTATTACACTGCTAAACCTCTGATAGTCATAAAAACAACAGACACATGTGTACACGTTTGCAGCGTAAGAACACGTACATTCACGTGCATACACATGGAAATATCTGCAGTCAAGTCCACGAGGATCAGTTATTTGGCTGCCAACAGCTACCTGAATTCCTTATCACATGCTTCAGGGGTCTTCTGCCTTTGGCAGGTGACCAGAACAACATGAGCCTTCACACTGGTGCACTTGTAGTTATACACTTCACCTCATCCCCTTCCCAGGAAAAAAACTGTGCTTAGAGCCACCCTCATTACTCCTCAGAAAAACCTCCTGTGAGACCATGTTTCCCCAAGCTTGTGTTTTCTGCCAGAGCTCCTTATTTTATTTATGTCAGTCACTGACTCCTCTGTGTAATTGTTGATACCCTAGTGTGGGATCTCTTTTTTTATGTTATTCCATGAAGTGTGAAGAATTCATTGTTTTCCAGGAGATCATGTTCCTACCCAGCTGTGTTTTTATTTTCATTAAAACTGAGGGAGAGTCTCCAGCTGCAGGGGAAGATGAAAAATAAATCAAGAAGTAATATTCCAGCAGAAATGTATCTTGGAGGTCCCATTCCACCTATGCAGTGGCCACAGCTGTGTAACTTCAGATCCTATGGCAGTTTTTACTAGCTACTAGCTACATCCCAATACTCTGCTAGAAATAATTTTCAGGCTTATTTCATAGGTCCAGTGATGCTTTTGCTTGATCCCAGTTCTTTTGTTTGTAAAGTTTCACAGACTTGAAATTACCACTGTTGTGCAGAAGCTTCTCAAGCACCTCTAAGCACTTGTGACATGATGTTTCCTGGCTTTATGTGACTCAGTGTAAACCAGAGCTAAACACAGCAGGCCAAAATCTGTGCTAGTGTCAGTCATAGCAGGTCCTTTAAAATCAATGGGGCCAGGTTAATTTGTCTCTGCACTCAGTTTTTACTGATACAGAAAAATGATGGATTTATAAATATGCAAAATGTGTAAATGAATAAGCTTGTTTTTCTTAATTTTGATGCCACATGGGCACTGATTCCAAAGATAGCTGGGGTTAGTGTTCCAGATGTCATAGCACAGGATTCAATCAGCAAGTAAAATATATAAAGTTTGCTAAAAATTATTTCTAAGTTGGTGAGATTCCCCTCCAGACTGCAGAAGTTTGTCATTCAGTGAGCAGACATATGAATGACAATACACATATGTTGTAAGAAACTATCATTGGAATTGTTTATTGTCCATTGTGGACATAAAACTTGCAGACTCAAAAATTATTTTCCCTTTACTTTTCACTGGCACATGCCCTCGCCATTCAGAGAACATAAAGGCTGGGGCTGGCAGAATTAATTAATGCCCACCATAGGAGAAAATCAAGCTCTAGACCATCTAAGGAAACCTGAATGTGTACAAGGCAATGAGAGCTGATGAGATGCATCCGAGGATCCTGAGGGAACTTGTAATGAAGCTGCTAAGCCACTAGCCATACTTGAGAAGTCAATGGCAAGTTGGTGAAGTTCCTCTGATGGGAAAGGAGGAAATATAACCTAATTTTTAAAAGGAAAAAAGTACATGCCACTCAGTCTCAACTCTGTGCCTGTCAAATTCAAGGAGCAGAATGCCCTGGCATGATGGTAAGTCACAAGAAGAACAGAGGTGGCAGGCTGGTGACAGCCAACATGGCTTCACCAAGTGAACATGGTGTTTGAAAAATTTTACAGCAAATTTCAATGACAGTGTACAGCACTAGTGGATAATACAAAAGTGATTGGTGCCACTAGCTGGGCTCATGTAAAGCATTTGACATTTCTCTGCACAGCACCCTTTTCTCTAAAATGGGGAGACATGGATGGATGACTCGATGCCCAGGTGGACACCAGTGAGAAGTGGCATGCCTCAGGGGTCAGTACTGGGAACAGCGCTGTCGAACATTGTCGGTGACATGGACA
Source organism: Bombycilla garrulus (assembly GCA_013400315.1). Lineage (NCBI taxonomy): Eukaryota > Metazoa > Chordata > Aves > Passeriformes > Bombycillidae > Bombycilla > Bombycilla garrulus. The sequence continues at coordinate 57,988 of VXBU01000177.1, read as the reverse complement.
GTGGGACTGAGCTCACCCTCAGCAAGGTTTGCAGATGACACTTACCTGTGTGGTGTGTTTCATACTCCAGGGGGAAGGAATGCCATCCAGATAGACTTGGTAGCTTGGCAGCCTTGACAGGTGGACCCTGGACAGGTGAATTTCAAGACTAAAGGTGAACTTCACTCATGGAGTTCAACAAAGCCAAATGTAAGGTGATGGGTTGTGGCAATCCCAAACATGGATACAGGCAGGGTGATGAGTAGACTGAGAGCAGCCCTGCAGAGAAGGACTTGGGGGTGTTGGTGGATGAAGTGCCCAGGCTGCACCAAAAGAATAATGACCAGCAGGTCAAGGGACTCTGCTTTCATGTGATTCCACCTGGAGTCCTGTGTCCAGCTCTGGGGTTGTCAGTGTAAGAAAGACCTCTTGCAATGAGTCCAGAGAAGGGTCATGAAGATGATCAAAGGGCTGGAGCACCTGTCCTACAAAGCTAGGCTGACAGAATTGGGGTTGTTCAGCCTGGAGAAGAGAAGGTTCCAGGGAGACCTTAAAGCAGTGTTCTAGTACCTAAAGGGGTCCTACAGGAAAGATGGGGAGGGGCTTTATGAGGGGTGTAGTGATACGACAAGGAGTAATGATTTTAAACTAAAAGAGGGAAGACTGAGATTAGATTTTAGGAAGGACTTTACTGTGAGGGTGATGAGGCAATAGAATAGGTTGCCCAGAGAAGCTGTGGATGAAAGTATTCAAGGCCTGGTTTCATGGGGCTTTAAGTAACCTGGCCTAGTGGAAGATGTCATCTAGTCCAACTTCCCTGAAATGAGGAGAGGCATCTTCAAGTAAACCAGGTTGCTCAGAGCCTCATCCAATCTGACCGTGAATGTTTTCAGGGATGAGGCATCTACTACCTCTCTGGGAAACTTGTTTCAGCAATTCACCACCTTCATAATACAAAATTCCTTCCTCATGTCTCTGAACCTACCCTCTTTTAGTTTAAAACCATCACGTCTTGCCCTATCTCTACAGCTCCTACTAAAATGTTTGATCCTATCTTTTTAGAAGCTCCCTTTAAATACCTAAAAGCCTCAATAAAGTCTCTTCAGAGCTTTGTCATCTTCAGGCTGAAAAACACAACTCTCTCAGCCTTTCCTGATAGGAGAGGTGCTCCATCTCTCTGATTATTTGCCTGAGTAAGTTCCTTTCATAATTTCATTGTGTATCTTTTATTACTTACTAGAAGGTTTGTTTCAACAGAGTTGTAATGACCATGATGTATTTCCCATTCCTCAAATAAAATATCACATTCTGCCATTCCTGTTGAGGCAATCGGCTTTGCAAGTAACACTAATATAACAAATGGTCACATACTGTTACTATAATAATTTACTGTTCTTCATGGGATAAAAAATAATAAAAAAGACAAGCAGACTCAATTTGCTCCTGATTCTCATCCCTTCTGAGAAGCTGCATTTTGAACTGCATGGCAGTAGTGGACAAAGACATTATTTATCAATCAGGCAGTCCCATTGACCTTGAAGCGGAAAAAAGAAAGCATGGTATAACTCCAGGTGCAACCCACTCACTTGCTTAATAGAGAAAGAGCAGCTCCCCAGGACACATGATTTCCTCCCGCTACTTTAATCGAAGTAAAGTGGGACAAACAATGTTAACTGCCACCTCGAGTAGAAATAGATGTTTTGTAGGAGGAAGGAATAACAGGATAGCAATACTACATTAGCTGCCCTTTCTCCTTGTGCAGAAAGGCAAAAAATGATAAAGTGAGACCGAAAGTGTTTCACACTGATACTGTAAAAATAGTTTTATCTTGAAGTTAAGAAAGATTATCTTCACTAGGCTTCTGACTGAAATGAAGTAGCTTCAATTTTGTTAACCTTAAAAAAAGCACCAGACAGGAACCTGTAAATAGCACAGTGGTTTTCAACACAGGATAACCACGAAGAATAGTCCCTCTCAAGACACTTGTACAAAATGATCAGTGAGGACAGTAGGATTAGTTTTCTGGAAAGAGGATCTATTGCCAATTGACCAGATGGAATTCAGAGAAGTGAAGTCCACCGTTTATCTATGGATAATAGCAATTCTTTCTCATTTCTTAACCAAGCTTGACAACCTATAGAGCATGTGGAGAGTGCTATCTGTAGCACAGAATAGTGATACTGATTTAAACTCTGAAGTGATATCTGGCGTTTGAAACTAAGAGAAGAATCCAGCACTTGAGAGTGAGGTTAATTCTTGAGAAATCTACAAGAAAGAATTTAAAAAGTCAAACTTCTCTAAGTGAAAATATATGTAGAAAACAGGAAAATAATAATATTCATAGTTCAAAAAGTGATTAGAGAAACATTGACTTAGTTAGTAGTATAGATACTGGAAGAACAGAAATCAGAGAATCTGTTACTGACTTTAGGATGTCCCACTTTCTATAAAAGCCACTCTGAGATTTAATTGGATAAATGTATTAATGACCATTTAACAGATGGAAAGAAACAAACAGGAGAGAGAGCAAAAAGTCTTAATTAAAGAAGGATGGCAGAAAGGAAACAGAGGGAAGGGAAAGAAAACACTCCAGAAATAGAAATTGTTTGGTGTCAAGGGACATTATGTTGGAAAAATAATGTATTTAATACAGCTTATTCACAGTGTGAACGATACTTTCAAAATTACTCTTCAATTGCAAAAAGAGGTTTTGCAGTCAAGGGCAAAAGGCAATATGGTGACAGAGAAAATAACGGAGGCTGAAGATAAGGCTGAGGATGCAATGAAATGGGTAAGAAAAAGGATATTCTCTGAGGATTCAATGTCCAGGAAAATTCACATGAGAGGATGCAAGCATGCAAAAGGGGAAGGGGGTGGTGGTTACAAGACAAAAATATGTTAGAAGGGAGAAGTGCCCTGGTTGAGAACTAAAGGCTATCTGACTGTTGCAGTACTACAATTTAGATAACAGTTTATATGTATTAATAGTTTTATAATATTTACCACAGTGTAATATATTTACAGTGGGCATAGTTTGGGCTTAGATCCTGATTTGTTTTTGATTGCTAGGCACTTAAGCACTTATGTTGTAATATCTGGAGACGACAAGGCAAACTTGCCACCCAGTTAAGCTCTAATACACAGAGTAGATGCAAAGCCTCAGCTCTCATCTGACCTCAGCTCTTATCTGTCTTTTCCCAGCAGAGAAGAGGACATGGCTACAGGAGCATTTCCATTCATGGGAGACAATTGCTAATTGCCTCTTTAATCTGAAACTACTGCTTAAAAAGAAAGGTCTCTCAGGCACAGAGCAGAGGAAGAAGGGATGAATGTCAACAGGCTCCTGTCCTGGAAGGGAGCTAATTTTACAGCACCCAGGCTGATATCTCAGCCTCATTGTGCAAAGGTTTTGTTCCCACACTGCTCCTGAGAACTAACCAGCAACAAACCCAAATTCTTTAGCAGAGCCATCTGGAAACAGAAAACTGTGCAGGTCTGAGCTGAAAAGTGACAGTTACTAATGGTTGCTACAATCCAGTGAATCTGCTGCCATCTGCCTCCCTGCTGACTTTGGATGCATTTCCACCTGGTAGGACCACAGCCCACAGCTGAACCTTTGCTGAAAAGCAGGATGTAAACAGAGCCACATATTAGGATAATGAAAAAAAATTAGTGCTCTTGTCCAGAGACAGCTTGGGAGTGAAGGGTCCCAAGGTTATATAAGAAAGTTCAGCCTGAACATCATTAAGGACCACTGCAATTACATCTAGCAGAATTAAAGGTTACCTGGTACTGTTTCCATGTCCTGTGGTGGACAAGGTGACAGTACATGGCAATTCTGCTTTTTAAGGTGCTGGTGTTGAAAATAAGCCCCCACAAGCTCTGTGACTAGTACAGATCAAAGTTTTAAGCTTTATTTATATGTTTGGAGGGATTTACATCAAATCAGCCTGCACCTCTTCCCTGCAGTAACATTTATCTCAGTAGAACTACTTTTCAGACTTAAAAATGCAGAAGAAAATAAACAAACATATAATGATCAAAATTGTTTCTGAAATTGCATTATATGAATACTACAATATAGTTACCTATCTGCCTCTCTTGCTACCTTGTTTTTGTGTGGATTACTTAAGAAACACCCTGTAAGGAACAACTGTTTTTTTACTTTGCTAATATTTAATGACACTTCAAATACATGCCCGTAAATGTATTGAAGAGTAACTGTTTTGAAGCCAACTGCATGTGTTTCAATAATTTCAACCCTTTATTCTCTTTTATAACGAGCAGAAGACTGAAAATTATGTTTGGTGTTGCACCTAGAGCATTCTAAAAAGCTTTAGAGAAGTCTGCACACAACTGATTATTGAGTATTTCCAAATATATGATAATTCAGTGTCTACAGTCTCCCACAGAGCCCTGTCTCTGTCTGGCTTTCAACTTCAAAAAAAAAATCCTGCTGTTTCTCAGCAAGCAATATAAATATTATCATTTTTTTTAATGATGTACTTTTTGTGCTAAAAAGGATAAGCAAGGAGACAAAGTTTTACATGCTTCCCACTAAGGCAAATGCAACAAGATGTTCAAATTGATACAGCATCACACATTGCAGTATGGATTACACTTACTTTTAATAAACTAGATGACCTTTAATGTCTCTTCCAACTGAAACCATTCTGTGGTTCTGTGTATTTGCAAACCCCATTTACATAAGTAATTTTAATACCCTATGCAAGCTTTTTAATAAAAAATGCCTCATTCAAATCTCCTATATCATTACTGGTGCAAAAATAAGTGACCTGGTTTTTTGAAGTACCAAGGATGGCATCATTTATTTAAATGCTTATAAGGACTTTCAGGCATAAATTTATGTTGATGTCTGTTTAAACCTTAGTGTCATAAATTCAAATTATTTTTGTAATCTGATATTCATAAATAACAAAATGTTTCTCTGATTCAAATATCCATGTTTGACTAGTCACCAATGCCAAATGCATATTCAAAGTATCTTTTAAACTAATCTGTCTTCCATGGAGACATCTTTCAAGATCAGTTGACTCCATAATCATTCTACCCTTATTACTCCAGCACACAGCTTGTGCACCTAACACTGCAAGAACTGACTCACTGAACAAGAAATATGTATACTTCAGATAGCACAGGGATTTTTTTAAGTATCAAGTGATTTTTCCAACAAAAAAAAAAAGGTTTTTAGCCAGCCCCCTTGAACGGGGGAGGAATTTGAATAAAGACATTTCCCATTTGGCTGAAGTGCTGGAAAGGTTTAACTGTACTGAAAGACGTGTTATTGTTCTTTCTTTTCATTGAAGCAAAGGTTATATCAAAATCAAAAAGTTTTTATTTTTCTAATGCTTTCTTTGAGAATACAGTACACTTTCCAAACCTGTGTATGCTTTGAAACTCCCAGCAGGGTATTCTGCTGCATAAATCCTGGTTATACTCCGTGGTACAGCTCCACAGCTCCTGTTCAGTAAACAGGAAGGCCCTACATCTTATCACCAGGTTTACCCTGGAGATGAGGTCTTGGAGATTATGTTCTCCGTGATATAAAGAACTATTTTACATTATAAAATTAAAAAGCAATAGGAAGGGATTTTTTTTATTTCATGGGTCATGGGCACAGCTGTTAAAACCCACCTAGCCTGGATGGAAAACAATATCCCTGAATTAGAAACTACATGAGACATAGGCTTTTGTTTGAAGAGACGTGGTTTGTCCTGGTATAGGTAAGCAAAACAAGATGGAGATTTGTACCTGCGCACATAGAGTTCGTGAAACAAAAATCTGTATTTGTATAATACCCAAGAGATGGGGTCTGTAGTCTAGGACTGAGGTGTTATGCATGTTATAAAATTACAGATTATGAGCATTAACAGAGTTGAAGAGTTTGGATTATTCAGACAGGAGAGGAAAAGGCTCTGGGAAGATCTTAGGGCAGACTTCCAGCACCTAAAAGGGGCTTAAAAGAAATGAGAAGACACTTTTCATACAGGCAAGTAGTGATAGGATCAGGGGAAAGGCTTTAAACTGAACGCAAGTAGGGCTGTATGAGATATTAGGAAGAAATTCTTTATTGTGAGGGTGATGAGGTACTGGTTGCTCAGAAAAGCTGTGGACGCCCAGTGCATGGAAGTGTTCAAGGCCAGGCTGGATGGGGCTTTGAGCAACTTGGCGTTATAGAAGGTGTCCTTCCCTATGTGAGGGGTGTTGAAACAACATCATCTTTAAGGTCCCTTTCAACCCAACACATGATGTGCTTCTATGATCAATATCAACCAGTCTACACAGCTTCCATATCTTATACTGTATTACGTGGTAAGTCATTCTGGGACGGTCTTTCAGTTCCCTTGAGTATAGGATCAAAATGCTACAAAAGTTATTTCAAGATTAATCTCCTTCACAGAACCTATTCTGTGCTGTCTTATCTAGGTGCTCTGAGTAGGGTCATAATACTTAGGAAATTATTTTGATCAGACTAAATTTTCACTTACTGAAGTTCAGTACTTTTCCTTTATATTGGTAGAATTTTAAACCCAGAAGGGGTCATTGCAGCCATCCGATGTCAAGACTAGCAAAATACAGACAAAAAATAACTAGGTTAAAAAAACACAGCAGAGCTTTGTGAGAAAGCTATTTCAAAAAATATCCACTTTAATATTCAAAACTTCAAGTGCTAGGGAGGCCATCATAGCCTTTGAATAGCTGTTTCTATGGATAATCACCCTCGCAATTAAAAATGTGTGTAGTGAATAGAGCCTGAATTTGCGTCGTTTCAGCTTCCAGCCAGAAGATCTTTATGCATCTTAGTCAATTAAGAGAAAGCCTCTTCCATCATCAAAATGCTGTTCCACACTTGTGTGTTTAAAATCCATGACTAAACCCCCATTTATGCTTCTTTTTTTTTTTTTTTTTTTTCTCCCAAAAGAAATAGACTTCACTCCTTCAGTCTCTTCCTATGGGACATATTTAAACTATTTCTAAATATTATTATGACATTCTTCATCACTCTCTCAGTATCTTTCTTGGATTGTGGACACAGGGAAACAGGGAACACTTTTTCTAATCAATCTAGGATGTGCTGAAATCTTTTTCAGACTGGATTAAATACAACCCAGTTACACCAACTCATATCTAAGCCATTTCATCCTTTCATTTTATGATCAATTATTGTTTATTAGTAAAAACTCAGTCCTTTTTCATCTAGAGCAACCTTTCTGAGACAGGAAATTTGTAACCGCTATTCTTCACAAATGAAATTCTAATTTCTGCACTTTCCACATATAGAAGGGGAGTGCCCCATACTCCTAAATTTTTCCTCTGTATTTTACAGACAGTCATTTGAAAAGCTGGGTGCCTTTCACCATACCCATGCTGTCATAAGGTTTCTCTCTACAGAGACCCAACTCTGTTCTTCTAAGGGCAGTAGACTTATTTTTATAGCTAGAACAATTCATAATTAATCAATAAAAATTCTATGCTTTTAGCTTGGTTTGACGTAGGAGAAACAAAACAAAGAAGAAGTCAGAGTGGACATATCAGTCAAAACTAGCTTTATTTTGAGATCCTCCCCCTCTAATCACCCAATGTGATGTTCATGTTGCCAAACTGTTTTGGGAGAAGAATGCTCTGAGACTGTTCGGTGTAAATACACAAATAATTTCAAAACAAGGAGAAAGAGAAATTCCCAAAGTGTAAGGTCAGCTTGCAAGTCCTAGTGAAATAAATATAGATCAGAAGCACAGACATGGCTGTACTCCAGACAGTTTGGAATTTCCTAAAGTAAGGTTTATGTATTCTAGAAAAAAAAAATCACTTCTGTCTCCATACAGCAATTTAGCGCACATAGAAGATCCAGATGCCCAGAGAATGAGCACTTCAGTGTCCTAATTCTTAGAAACTGAGTAGTTTCAATATACAGGAAACTCCACTTCAGCGGTGTCTCAAACCAAACTGCCCAAATCTACACCTGTTTTAATATTCTTAGCCTTAATGGCATCTGTGTAATATCCAAAAATGAATTTTGTGATTGCAATGCATCCTGGTTCCAACCAGGAATTTTTTGCAGTAGCCAGGAGGGGGCATGGCTGTGACACAGAGGTTGTTTTAGTCCACCTCACAGTTTTGACAGGTATAGGGTGAAAGGAGCCTCTTCCCAGGAGAAGGTTCTCTTCCAGTCAGGGTAGTGTGGCTGGGTTGGGCTCCGAGGTGAACATTTTGCATGTGAATCACTCTCTCTCTTTTCTACACCTCTGTTATTAATACTGTTGCTGTTACTATTCTATAACTATATGTTATAAGGTTTTCTTACCTCATTGCTATCTCCAGTAAACTGTTCATATCTCAACCCATAATCTTTAATTTTTGTGCCTCCAATTCTCTTCTCCAGCCACCAACAGGGGGGAGGGGGGACAAGGAGGGGGAGACAGCAGCACCATGGTCTTAGTGGGAACACTAAATTGGAGAACACCATTCCTAAACCATGCCATAATGAAAGAGCAAAACCTTGTATTAGAGAGATGCAGGCTTCTCTCAAACTCTAGAAAAATCTCTTTCTTAATGAAACATCAGGTTACATAATTCAATCATGTATATTTTCAATCATTTTATTGTAAGTGTTATAATAGTCCCAGTTCTTGAGCACACTAGCCTCAGAAAGAAATGTTATTGTTTAAAATAGGAGGGATTTAGACATGGCAATCTTTTTTCTTTTTATCTATATAATAAGAAAATAAATACATTTTATCCCTAATCTTTACTAATCTGCCATAACAATGAGCATGACAGCACTCTCTGAGTACTAATTATTTAATATTGTTATTCTGATAACAATGCCATCTTGCACTGGCAGGCTAAGAGCCATGAATCATTGGTTGTAGAAAAAAACCTCATTCTTTCTGTGTGTTTTCTGCTAAATAGTAGTGAAACACTCCAAAAACACTATGTAAAAGTAATAAATCTCATTCACTTTAAAAAGGAAAAATATATTTCTGTAAATTCAATATTCATATTACATTTTATTTGTGGAGACTCTGGGCCTGATTTAGAAAAGTATTTAAGTGATGCTCTTAGTTTTGAGGTAGCATCTCAGATTTAAAGATTTAAAGATGAGTATGTTTTTAGATCTTTTGCCAGCTCAGAACTAATGTGCAAACTCAACACACTGACACGTTACAAGCAGCAACGCAACAGCAAGTACAAAATACAACAGAATGCTCATTGGCTAGAGCAATGAAATGTGTTTTGAATGTTATATCCAGAGAGTAAGTTTATTAAGATATAATTCTGTTTCTTTTAAGCTATAAGATTGTCTCAGACATCCACCTGAGATTCATAATACTGTTTTGCATTGGTTGTCATTGGTGTGTAATATATGAATAACATCATCAGGGTCTCTTGTACACAAGTGCAATTTTCCAGGGAAATTAAAAAAAAACCCAAACCAACCCTACAAAAGGAATTTACATAGCCACTGAATACAAATAGGATTAGTGTACAGTTAACAAGAACTGCATTCAAGAGGAGTCAACAGCATTTGCAAGATGTCTAACAGCCAGCATATGAAGTAATGCTGAGATGCAGCTGCATCTGGATCATTTTATAGTTTCTTTGTTCTTAACAGGATTCCCTCATACTACTATTTTATGTGCAATTAATCAGCCTTAGAGGTCTTGTAAACTCATCATAACAGCATTCTATCTATGCAGTGGATCAAGAAATGTACAAAGACTCTCATCTCTCCCTTTAAAAGATAAAATAATTGACAAGCATAATCCCTTTTTTTGTGAGAATAGTGTGGAAAATGCCATAAAGCCATACTCTAATTTGCTTTAAAATGTTGCCAGAATTATTCATAGGCATGATGTCTTTCCTGGAGGAGCGGCTCATTGGTCCAGACAGACAAGGATTTATCATGATGGGAGCAGAGAATGTTTAACCTTGCCATTATAATGTGGAATAGGTACCTTCACACAATATTATTCTACGTCTCCTTGGGTACACAGCCCCACTCCCTCCAATTAGCACCATCTCCGCTCCCTGAAATAAAGGCATAGAAAACTTGGCAAACAGTGAATGCTAATTCTCACACTGAGTTCACCTTGTGAGCTTAGTACTGTGGGCTGACTTTATAAAACAAGGGGCATAAACCTGAACACCTCCACCTATTGAGGTTTCAGTTATTTTAAAAAAATTACAGCCCTATGGTTTTTAAGCCTGGTTCTTCATAACCTTACAATGCTCTGTGAGCAAAGTGCTGACAGCATATTCCTCCCCTTTGTAAATTTGTTGCTTACTGGAATGCCCAAAGATTTCATACTGTTTGCACAGTGTTTGTGAGAAACCTGCAGCTGGAGAGAGTGCACTCCAGAGATCCTCAGAGCGGCTGGATGAGAGCCGTATTTCGGATGTGTCCTTCCACATGGGGTTCTCGTGTACTTGCCCACCCTGCTGTGAGTTTTCTCAGCCCAGCTGGCAGCTAGCTTATTGTGTATCACTACTCTGCTGGCAGTTACAGCACAAAGCCCAGCTGAAATTCAACATGATGATCCTGATAACATTTTGCTGTGAAAGGACATAGANAGGTTGTGCATAAATGTGTAAGACACTATTCACTCTATAGAGGCCTGTTAATGTGAATTAATTTGTGACACTTTGAAGGCAGGGTTCACTCCCCCATCCCTGTTTATTTATCCGTGTATCTTTGCTAAAAAGGAAAAAATGAGGCTATGAGAAAACCCCACAATTAAAATGTTCCAACAATATTGAACAATTGGGATGGGGAGGGCACTTTATTAGCCTTTTTCATAATAAAACTATGTGAAGCCAATAATTTAAAACCAACCTCAACTTTCATATTTTCTAACAAATACCATGTCCCAGGGAAAAGAGACTTTGTCAGCTGCCCACGGATAAATGGAGGTAGTATTTAGAAAAGGTCAAATAAAATTGCCCTAAAAGCCGTGTGATAAATCAGAATTCATTTATAGTCTGAGAATACAGTATGCAAAAATGTCATCATGGTATTAGCATTCTAGCCAGCTATATGCATTCAGTGTCTGGCAAGAAAAATTGAAGACCAGTCTTTTTCACTCTTCTTAGCCCTACAAACAGCAAAGAAATAAAAGAGAATGAATTCAATTTTATTCTTGATTTTAGGTCTCCATAACTGTTCAGTATAGCATCCTAATATTTTTTTTTCAAATGTCCCATTCAGCTGAAGACAAGACAGGGCTATGCACGGACTCTGGCTCAGTAAATCTTCATATGAGCCAAACTGACCTTATTTTAACATTCAGGTTTGCTAATTCAAAGCTCCTTCTATTTTATTTTAGGAAATCTGTTAAAATATGATAAATAAATCTATGAAGAAAAAATCAATTCAAAATGTCTCCTGACACATTTTTTAGATCAAAATCACATTTTTAAATGGTAGCTAAGTTTTCATTGCATTATTTCATTGCACTATCTGATTTCCTGCTTAAGAAAGGTATGGTCTGTACTCGTGATTATGGGCAAGAGTCAGATAACTCATTCCTGTCCTACCATTTTTCTGAAAAGACAGTGGTATGAAACATTCATTTGTTAACTGAGAGCAGTCTAGTTCACTACTGACCACAGACTGCTTCTCAGAGCATGGCTAAGATATGATATCAAAGCCAAAAAATGTTCAGTATATTTTTTGATTTTTCGATTCAAAATATTCCTGAAAACTGCCTATCTCCATGTATTCATGAAAGGCCACAGATATCTGTGCTTTAAATATTGCATGGAGAATTACTCTTCAATTTAGTCTTATTTATGGGAAAGACAGCAGGCAGTGTGCAACAGAGACTTCTGCATTTAGCAATAAAGAGAATAAAGACTTCATGCTTCTAGCCAACCCAAATGACTTGGAATCAGTCCTTGAACGTTAACAGCTGATATTCATTTGTGATCATTTTGCTGCCGAGGTGCCTGATTTTCTATGGATGGCAACGTGCCCCTTGCAAGGTAATATGCCAGTTTTCCAGGACACAGCTGCCAGTCAACTGTGGGCTGAGGTGGTGAGAGTATTTTGCACTGCCAAGGCCATCCCATCTGTATGAAGAACGTTGTTTTCTCAGGGAGTGGCATGCCAGTGCCAAATGCCCAAGCCAAAATGAGATACAGGACCAATAGAAGAGAGGATGATGTGGTGGTTTCAGGCAGAACACCCTGCCAGAGGGTGAAATACTGTAGGTACCCTGAGCAGCCCAGGAAGAAAACTGGTGCGCAGCATATCCACCAAAAGGTGCGATCTTCAAGCGCTCGTACCTGTGTATTTATGGGAGAAAACCATCTCAAGCACTGACATGATACAGTAAAAGAACACAGGATTCATAGATCACAATTGCTTGAGAAAAATTTCTAAGCACACTCTGTGACTGATTATGGAATACTAGGTATCAAAAAAAGGCTTCAGACAATACAATATTGGCACCTTAGTCATGTTTCCAGTTCCTATTGGTCATGACTTTTTCTGACAATCAAAGTTATGTATCCTTTTATGTACTTACATAACTTTTTACATAACTCTCTAAAGCTGGGTTTTAGAAACCTTTCCAGCAATATAAATTCTTAAGCTGTACAGACACGAACTATATTCCCAGGACACTTAACACTCATGCTAATGTTATGCTTTTAATGTAAGTGCTACAAAGACCTCTGTGCTAATTGCAGTGTTAACCACGAACACAGCAAAAGCCAGCAGTAAAAAGATGAATAAAATCTAAGCACATCCAATGTGATCAACAAGTGAGTACTGCAGTAGTACTGCATAAACTCATGTCTTGAGCTTGATTTTTTCTTGACTTATCTGCAGCATTTCTACATGATTTATATCCATACTGCTGATTGAGTAACTGAGCTTCCAGTCAATAAGCCATCTAAGTTTGAGTTATCAGGTTCGTTCTTAAAAAAACAAAGAAAGAAAAAAAAAAAGAAAAAAAGAGAAAAAAAACAGGACAACTTAATTACTGTGTGAGTCATCTAGTATGTGGAGGAGCAACAGGAAGAATGTGAGTTAAAGACTATGATGAAAACAGAAAATATATTAGTAAACAACTTTCTTGGTTAGAACCACATACAAACTCTATGTTGTAGACCTAATCAGGATATGTGATAAAATATCATTGCAAGTTCTACAGGTTATAAGATTCAGGATGTTCTTCTAATGCTGGTAATTTTCTATTTGTGTTGATGTCTTCAGTGTTCATTAGTATTTGCAACCAGAATTTAAGAAATTATGTTTACAATTATGGTTACTGTTTACAGAATGTGTATTTTAATTAGATAATTTTATGCCTGACTAGGTAGTCATGTATTTAGATCTCTTATGTAAGAGCAAAATTCTTCAGCTGCTGACCAACTAACAGCAGGTTCTTCACAAAAATACTGTGATTAACTCATTTACCATTTATAAAACTGAGCATTTTCAGAAACACTAATTTACATAAAGGAAAATTGGTCTACTTTTACTCAAACATATTCAACAATCTATTTTTTATTATTCAGTCAACTCTATTAATAAACCAGAACACTAGACTACATTAAAACTGTACATTTGTTGCCTTTAAAGCAGTCAGTTTCTACAGAAAATCATTACCTTGGTCTGTTCTCCTTTCAGAATAATTTCCACAATGACTAACCAATAAATGCTGAATAAAATGTCATTAAAAATTGTATTTAGGTCACTTAATTAAGAAGCAGCAGCTTTAATGTAAGTACCTATGATAAAATCTTAACAATCTCTAATTTAACAGCTACAAAATACTATATTGTACATTAATATCGACAGACTGGATTTTTTTCCCCATCTAATGCCCATGCATATAGACAAAGAATGTAAGGAAGAGTTATTTTCTTCTCTATAGATGATAAAGAAAGAGTGCAACATCCTAAAGTTAATTGATGTGACTGGTGATGAAACAGCTTTTTGGAGATGCTTAACCCTTCTCATTGTTTATTTGAAGAATTCTATGACAAATACACTCCAAATATAAGGTACCTTGGTTCACCAAAAGTGAAGATCATCTGAAATTCTGTCACATAAGGTAATACCCTTGGGCTTAATGAACCAAATAAATCTCTACAAAAATAAATAAGTCAGTTAAGATCAGCATTCACCCACTTACAAGTCTTTTTTTCTTAGCTTAGGAAGGACACAGAAATATTTTTTCCTTTGATTAAAAAAAATATGCACTAAAACTAGGATAAAGCATATAAAACCTGTGTAAGAGAAACAGGAATGCATTTTTCCCCCATTATAGAAACTAAGAGGCAAGAAATCTTTCAATTTGTGTAAATAATCTCTAGCTCAGAAAGTAAATTTTGGTGCAATGTAAAGTTTTAGTCCCTTGAATAAATGATTCAAACAATATTATTGGACATATACAATATTATCAAACTGGTGAAAAATTTTCACAGTACTTTTTAGTCTACTACACTATGAAGTAAGATGATTGATAAGGTGTAGAGATGAGACTACATGATCAAACAGATTCTTCCCTCTCACACTATGGCCAAGCTAGTGTAGGCTGTTACCTCCAACTACAGCTGTCTTTTGAACACTGTGAAATGGTGGCTGATATTCCACAGTCTACAATGTCCACAGCTTCCTGAGGCAAAAGAGATTTCTCTCACAATAAATCAGTTTGCACCTTTCTGAATTTATGGAACAATCTGAAGTCAATTCTCTTTTTAGCTGAACCACATGCTTTGAGATGAGACCCATAAAATTTCCAAGCACATCCCAAAAATGGCTGTTCATATTTAGTGAGGCAGTAACTCCTTTGCCAGATTCATTTCATGTTCTGTAAAAAAGGAAAACCCATCAAAAATCAATCCATCAACTTTTATAAAAACAAACAACCAACCAACCCAAAACCAAAGTAAATAAACAAGCAAAAGAAACACCAAAAGGAAATTTTGGTCCCAGGGTGAAAAACAACCATTCTCCTCAAAGCAAATAATATTCAAAGACTAATCTACCTGGCTAAATGGAGCGTAAGTAGCTGGAAAAGACAAAATACCAAGGCAGAAATGTACTGATATTCAAATAACACATTTATCTGTACAACTTATCTGCACTTTTTTTTTTAATGTGTATATTTGCTTTAAAGAATCTTACTTTTAGAAAAATATTGCTCTTACAAATATTTCAAATTACACCTGTTTTCAGATCCTACCAATAGCAAACACTACCATTTGAATATTTACAAGGGCAGTTCTTGGCTGCTTTATGGCTGATACATGCCAAAGTCTATTTCTGACCCACTTCATTCACAGTAAAGTGATGGCGAAGTGAGATTTTCACTTTTTCCTGCCATTATTGCTCTCCAACCAGCATTTCAATTGAGGTGATGACTCAAAAATCCTCCCTTTACCTCATGCCAAAAAAGTCAGAAAATATTTTTGACAGCAATCAGGACATAATTACTTGTGTCTTAGGATATAGATTTCTGTCTTTGGAAAAGAGTAAGTCAATAATATTAATGCGGAAAAGGATTCTATAATCAGGCACTGCTCGTCTATGAAGGTACTAACCAACAGTTACAAGTTTTTTGCCTATTACATTTGTAATTATGTTTTAATACCACCAGTTTAGACATTCTTTTCTGTAATGACTACTAAGAAAATCAAATTGCAACTCCGTGACAAGTATGCATGGCAGGTGTACTTTATAAACCATATACCTCCTCTCCTCTTTTGTTGTGCCACCTATTCTTTAAGTTACAAGGTCTCCTTATTCCAGTAATGAATAATCTACATACACCTGGAGCAACAGATCAAAGAGGACATTTTCCATTTCATTTCAACAGCAGTCCCCCTTTCTAAGTTAATTACAAAGCACCATACTTTACATATAAAGAAATTAAGGTTGATTCTGCCTTATTTAATATTTATCTATCATCCGAAAAGTTAACTTCTGATCACTGAGATACTGAATACTTGTATGAATAGGTTTTATAAAAAAGAAAGTATAATTTTGAGTTTAATGATATATTTTTTTGGTAAGAATAACTACTATAGATCTATATGTCAGGCAGAAACTAACCTTCTGGGCTTTTAAGAAGTATGTGAACACTATTCTTTCTCTAATGAAATAGTAAGTATAACATATAAATATCAGCTTATAGAGTAATTTAAAAACATGAACTAGAAGTTCATTTAAAAAAAAAAAGGCGCAAGTCTGCTTTCTACAGTTGCGCAAAAAGGAAAGGAAAGAGTCTAGGACTTCTGTGATAAATGGAAAACACCTTAGGCAGTTCCCATCGTTGCATTTAGAGGAAGTTTTGTTAAGTTCATGGGATGTCCACATTTTCAGGCAGGTTTACCTTGGACTAGTTAAAGGCTGTTCCATGCATTAAATGGCCCCTAGTGGCTCTCTGTTCACTTGCCTTTGCTGGTGAGAGAATGTCCACTATAGAACGTGACTGAACATGCACAAGATGTGATTTTCCCCTGGAGATGCCTAATCTTCTGCAGAGATCGTAGAAACAGTATCAGGTCACTCTATTTTTAATTTAGTTACCTCAAATAAGTGCCGACGTTAGGTGATATGAATTTCTGGCTATTAAATATTATGCTTGATCTTAGCTTCCAAGAACATTTTTCCTCTACTTTTTCCCCATCAAGCTTTATGTTTCCTAGTGACTTCTCAACTCATATAACACTCTCTGAATTATAAGCCCTTAAATTTTCTTCCTAATAAACACATTTATAAGTATTTTCATCTGCCAAAACTTCCATTCTTCTCAACCCCTGTACATTTTCCACTTTCACATTAAACATAGCATTATATTTGAGTATCTTAGAGCATTTAGGAAACATTTTACTTCTGAGGCTTTTTGGATTATGCTGCAGATACATTGAGGTGAAAAGGTAATAGAGAAAGATGGTTCCATTAGAATGCATTTGTTTATTCTCACTGTATTTTTAGGATGTCAGCTTGACAGCATAATCGAGTCCTTAGTCACTGATAAAAATGAGCAAGAAAGTGTGACTCTGAACAATGCTTCAGCTTTCGCCCAAAAAGGCAAAAATAAAGCTACAAAACCCAAAATCTACATAGGACAGAAAACTTAAAGTAATTTTCTGTAGCTGTTGACTATTTTTTCCTCTGTATTAAGATTGTCTTCAAAAATAGTGGACCGTGTAGTGCTTTCTATGATCTAGTATAAAAATATTAACATTTCATGATATATACATAAATACCTATCAGGTAATAATAACAACACAGCCATTACAAGCTCAAATAGCAACATTTGCATGACATTACCTGCAGTTAGTTTGGGTGCTCATAGGCTTATATACACTTTAGTCCCTCTTTCTATTAGTATTTTGAAATATATTTGATCATAAGCAAAGGTGAGTGAACCTCAACAGCTACGCGTTCGTGCCAAGGAAGACCGTCTAGTTCACCTCTCCTACAATACAGCAACAACAAGTTCTCCCATCTCCCACTACTTTAGCTGCCAACATGACACCTGGGAATCTGTATATGTGTGTGTGTGTGTGTGTGTGTGTTTGTGCGCGCACGCGCATGCAGGAATGTGAAGACAAGGCAAGACAAAGAAGGGCTGAAATGGATTATCACTTGATTAAGAAGCAAGCCAAACCACTCTGTAGAAATCTAATCTTTCCTTGATAGGTACTTATTCGTCCTACTAAGGAGCAACACACAGTCACCAGGAAAATAATTTTCATAGTAAAAAAAAAAAAAAAAGAAATCCAATACATTTAGTTAATGTATTTCTTTCTCCTGCTAAGTGACAATCTCTTCCATGTCACATCTTAATCAGCAGCAACAATAAGTTAGTGCTTTACACGGCCCACTGCATAAGTTCTACCTCACAACATCAGCACTATTAATGCAATATATCTGCCAAGGCTTTTTTTTTTTTTTTGCTTTTACTTTTTTGGGGTTTTTTTGGTGTGTGTGTATAGAATGATAGGATCATAGGATTGTTTAGGCTGAAAAGATCTTTAAGATCATTGGCTCCAATCATTACATTAACACCGACAGTAAACCATGTGCCTGAGTGTCACATCTACACGTGGTGACTGAACCACTTCCCCAGGCAGCCTGTCTCAATGCTTGACAGCCCTCTCCGTTGAGAAGTTCTTCCTAATATCCAATCTAAAACTTTCCTATGTGCAGCTTGAGGACATTTCCTCTCATCCCATTGCTTCTTGGACGAAGAGACTGATCCCCACCTGGCTACACCCTCCTTTCAGGTGGATGCAGACAGTGATAAGGTCTCCCCTGTGCCTCTTTTTCTCCAGCTAAATAACCCCAGCTCCCTCAGCTGATCCTCACAGGACTTTTGATCCAGCTTCATTGCCCTTCTCTGGACACACTACAGCACCTCAGTGTCTTTTTGTACTGAGGAACTCAAACTGGACACAGTACACAAGGTCTGGCCTCAGCACCGCCAAGTACAGAGGCACAATCACTGCCCTGGCCCTGCTGGCCACACTATTGTTGATACAAGCCAGGATGCCATTGGCCTTCTTGGCCACCTGGGCATAGTGCCAGCCCATATTCAGTTCACTGACCACCACAGGATTGCCCTTAGAAACTGTGAACACTGTACTCCCCTGTTTGGGACATGCTCCTGGTGGCAGGTAAGGCTAGTTCATAAACATTTTATCTATGTTTACATTTAGTGCTGTTCTTATGCCTTTAAATGGTCATCTCTTTATGGAAAATCTCTTATTCTACCCAAACTTCCTCAGCAATGTTTCCATCAGTAAGTTCTTCAAACTCCCTGTAAAGACCTTCACCTTAAAACCTCTTTTTTCAACCTTATTTCATATAAATCGAAACAATCAGACACTAATCAAGTTCACATTGAAGTCAATGGCTAAAGCACTTTTTACTGATTCAGTCAAAAGGAGTGAAAGTGGGAGGAAGAGCAGGAGGCACACACTGAATCTTAAATATATGCATATAAAATATGCATTCTAGAAATATGTAATCATGTGAATGTATATTCACAGTTCCTCAGTGCTAGTTTAAGTGTAGAAGACATTTCTCTCAAAAGGAGTTCTGGGGAATCAGACTGAAAATATGATACAGCTTTCTTTGGGGTCAGGAGAACAGTAAGACAATTGAGCCTGTCTTTGGTATTAGCATTTCACTCTCTGGGTCCCTAATTCTGCCCCTCTTTTCTTATTTTGAATAAATTGTAGAAATTATTTTTTCATACTCATAGTATTTTGTAAAATATATTTCTGTAACTATATGGAAGAAAAAGTATTTGCACAGTGGTAGAGATTGGCAGGCAGTTTCCTCTGTTAATTTTGGAGACTGTGGCATATAAATAAATATGAAAACATTCTTCTCCCAAAATTTTAACTCTGATTTAAGTGCAAAACTGAATTGCATTAATTTACATTTGGCATATTCTATTGCAGTTTTAGATGCTGATGATATATAAAAAATTATGTAACAATAAAAATGTTGTATTAAGAGATTTCTTTAACCTTGTGCTTATGGCCAGGGAGCATTCAGAGTGCTCACAAAAGAACTTCAGTTTTGAAGATGAATGTGAAAGTTTCTGACACCAGTTTGTCCTGTGTTTTGGTTTCTGTACAGGGTCCTTGAAAAGCAGATGTGCACTGTTACTTACAAACAGATATGCAATGATACACAGTGGCTTATTTTTCCTATAAAACTACACCTTACTCATGATGGGTAAGTTTCCAGGTGCTTTCTGAACATGTTTTGGTTTTGTCTTCCTATACCCTATGTCATATCAGTTTACTTTGAAGTTTACCTTAAGATCTCAAAGACCAAAGGCAGCAATGTGCTGTGAGTTGTCTCTCTGCTGGATTTCGAGCTAAGTGTTAAAATAGCCAGCACTTTTTCAAAGAAAATGTTAGTGAAAATTCAAAACTAACTCAGTTTGGAGGAAAACTGATTGTTTCCCCCATTCATTCTATCCTTTGCACAGT
Organism: Bombycilla garrulus; assembly: GCA_013400315.1. NCBI lineage: Eukaryota > Metazoa > Chordata > Aves > Passeriformes > Bombycillidae > Bombycilla > Bombycilla garrulus. Next base: position 38,014 of record VXBU01000177.1, on the reverse strand, counting down.
AGCACACAAAATTAAATAGTTGTTTCAAATAAAAAATTGATTGAATGGCACTCTAATATTAATATAATCAGGTAAAGCCACCAGCAACAAAATATAGATTTAGCCTGAAGAAATCAGACAAATAAATACCTCTAATAGCTCTTTCATTGACTAGGAAATAGGCAGGTATAAAAGGCATTGTGGCTAAGTCCAACCTAATTCCCATAAGACCTAAAAGAAGATGGCAGTTGAGCTGAGCAGCTTTTCTATACATGTTTCCACGGCCCCCACAGCTGGTGTGAGTTAATGCAGCTTGGATGCCATAGACCAGAGTAGGTAAATTATTGCATTCCCCTGACAGAGATGACCGAGCACTTAGATCCATGTGCATTCACTTGTTTTGGGACATGGCTGAAAAACAGGGTTTGTAACAGCTGACTTGGTGTTCCATAACATCTGCAGGGAGTGGTGATACTTCTGAATAAGCAAATTGCTGGGGGAAGAAGAACACAGTTTGTCATTTCTTGCTTTCTGGTACTTAAACACTTAAGGCTACTTTTGTGAAATTGAGATAATATCTTTGGCTGCTCAGGCTTCTTTCTACCAATTATATGCATAAAACCTCCATCTGAAATAGGACAATTAGATTGGTGTCTTCTCTGTGGAGAGAGCTGCTGATGGTTCTTCATAACAACTCAGTATGTATGCAGAGAGCTTACTCAGGAAATGTGAATTAGAGTGCACTAGCCCTGCTCAGCTTTGTCCGCTCGACAGAGATTGCCTTATACACACACACTCTGCACAGATAATGCCATCACACGAACATGAGTGAAGGAACTGTGGGATGAGGAACAAAATAGGCAAGTGTAGGTGCAATTCTGTTGCTCGATGATACTGAAGATTGCGTAAACGAGGGTTAAATGGAGAGTCCCTATGTGCTTCCTGAAGAAATCCAGCAACTTCTTCACTGGTGGATTCATATAAAATTGATAAACCTTCTAAAATCAAAGACCAGAAGTCAGACTTGCACAGTATTGGGACAGTCCAAAATATCAAAATATCTCTGGCAGTTTTACAAGAAAAAACATTTTTAAGAATGAGGAAGTTGTTTGCAGGCTAAAACTGCACTGAGATGTTGGGCAACTGCAAAGTCTTTTACACCAGTAGCCAAAGGATGCCAAAGCATTATGAAGGACAAGCAGGCATTGCATCAAAATCCTCACTCTATATTTTTAATTTCTGCTCTTGGCCACTTAAAGGTGACAGGTGTTCATCTGAAGTCAGCTAAACTCTCCTATCTTATTCAAAGCTCTTTTTTCCCCCAGTTTAGCCCAGTAAATTTAATTTTTACTCAAGAATTCAATTCTTTTTATGTGCTTAAAATAAAACAAAAGGAGAAGGAGGAAAAGAGAAGAAGAAGCAAGAGCAATGATGTTCTTAAACATGCGGACAAAATGAAAATGACATTTTATCTTTTGCAGAAAAGATTATTGAAAAAAGTCAGCAAGCTTGTGTCATAAAATGTCCCATAAGAAGCAGATACTGGAGTATGTGGATAAATTTAAAATTTCACAGATGACCAGAATTATTTTCCTGACAATTAAGTTCTTCATTTTGTATTCCTATGTTCACACCATCTTTTTTTTTTTTTTTTTGGTCTGAGATATATTTTGAGAGGCAAGACTTAAGCAGGCAATGAAATTGTAACTGACCCCTGAATAACTGAAAATTGAACTTAGATACACATTGTTGATTTCAGACTTAATTATCTGAAAGTCTCAAAGAAATTTGACTTCTTTTCTATTTTGCTGATGTCTCTGATGGCTTCAAAACTTAAGCAGATATGAACTTAAATTCCAGTTACTATTCCTGATGCATTTTTAAGTAAATCAGAAATTTCTTGGATAATGTTTTCCATAGAAACCTGAAGGCCAAATAACCTATTAGGCTTTGTTTTCTGCTTCTGGCTCACAAGAGAAATAAACTTAATTGCTTTTCTCAAATCATGACTGAAAAACAGTGCTTCCATAGGCTGTCATAGAAACAGAATTAAAACATCTGTAAAAAGACTCATTCTAAAAAGTCAGCAAGTTGTAAGATGATCTAGATCTCCTTGCATTGCTTAACCTTCTGATTTTTAATCTCCTTATTTCCATTTGATTCCTCTGAATTTTCTTTCATTCTCCTCTGCTAAAACAGTAAAAATGTAAAACATGCTGTAAGATTAATTACAGAATTTATAAATACAGTGGGGTAAACAAGATCCTAGATGAGCTTTCTTTCTTCACCATTTTTTAATCATGACTTGACCATGTATCATGATATAGGATACATCCTTTTTTTCTAGGAATACTTCTGAAAAATTTCTAAATTTTTCCTTAATATATTTTCTTCAAGTATTGCCTTACCAACATCTATTGGGGGTGGTAAATGCATCTGATGTGAGAATTTTGAAGGATTGTGTGTAAAATGTGCATTTCAGCAATCCTGCACAAAACATTCATTAAAATAATTAATTGTCTAATGGGTCCTAACATTGTTTAATAATGTTGTTAAAATAAAATACTCTCATTACAGTTCTTAATTTATAGTTAGAAGTTTCATGCAAAGCTGAACTTAAGGTATTTGCTATGCAATAGGCATTGAGCAAAATCCAAAACACAAACTGAGCAAAAGAACTGTAATCAGAGGATCCCTGTTTATGAATAATACAAAAAAATCCAAAAAGACAGGACTGCTTTGGATTCTGAGATGTGACATGGCACACTGCAGGAATAAACCCAAACAGCAGACCTACCTACAAGGATACTCAGCAAGACCGTCTACTGAGCAACATGACTCAGTTAAACTTGGGTTATTGAGTTCAATGCCAAGGTAGCTGAATGATATTTTAAGACCTATGAAAGGAAGAGGCCAAACTGGATTATATCTGACAATTCTCATGGGTAGGACACAGACCACAGCTTTTATGGACCTCCTACTGCCTTTTTCCTTTTGTTGAAGCTGCTGTTTCATTTTAGGCCTTTGCTCCTGAACTGCTCTTCTGGAACATCTGATGATTCCAGTGCACACAAAGTGGAAAACAGATCAGTGCACCTGCAGTATGTCTGGGATATCTGGAAGGCATCTGTTTCATTTCTCCATGAAATGTGTGCAATTAACTAGATCAGTTTATGTGATTTTTTTCCTTCCAAAAAAGGAGGAAAGTCATTCAGCACAGCTGAAGAACCTCAATTCAAAGGATACTTCCCAGAAAGAATTCAAGCGTGGATACAATTCACTCCTTCTTTTGTGCCACAGACACATTAGAACTCTGAAACTCCCTGGGTAGATAAGCCTGGGATTCCCCACCTGAGAAGCACCGAGGGAGAGGAAGAAGAAAAAAGAATGTGTCCTCATTCATGTCACAGTGTGATCCAGTTCTTGTAAATGTATGTTAACTCAATGAAAACACAAAGAATTTATGACTGAAAAAGCCTTAAAACAACAGACAGAGATGCAATCATAAAAGCTATACTTGCTCAGCTGGGCTGTTCCTAAAACAACAGTTTGAATTGAGGATTAAAGTTTGCTGAAAACCATTGTCTTTTTAGATTTCCTTCCCTCTGTGTCTTTAACAAGCCAAATCTCTTCAGCCAATGAAGTTAAAATATACAGGACACAGCTCTTTATCTGTCACACCCTGCAAATCACATTTTCCAGGCTTAAAGTACAATTTGTTTTGGCTTTTAATTACCTGACTTATCACCATGTCATATTCCCTCCCTCCTGCAATAATTACATTCTGAATTACTGTGTCATTCAATATTGGCCTTTATTTATGCCTCTCACAAAATGTTGAATGTTTATTTATAAACCATGAAAAGCAGAGTTTGTAAGAATATTGATTCAGCATATTAGTAAAGAAGTGGCCTGGCATTCTGCAAGTAGAAGTAATCACAGGCAATTACTAGAGACTGCTTTTCACTACTAATCTTGGGTTTAACCTTATAATTGTATTACTGAATTTATTTCACTTTGCTCATATATCACCAGGTTCCTAATAAGAAGTCTGATATTAACATAATTTAATAATATTCAGGGGATGAATGGTTTTAATTGGTTTAAATAGAAGGAGATATATAGCCTATGCCATACAATGAGAAAAGTATTGTAACAGCCTCTTTTTATTTTGTAATAAATGATAATTAATATTTAAATGCATTAATGAAATAAGTTCTCAGTGGATGGGTCACAAATCTTTTATGTTTATGCCACTAACAAAATCACTAACTGCTCTTAATGATGCCCCTGAGCTAAGCTTCATTTTACTCCTGGTATAAAAACTACTTTGATTGCTGGTATCATGAATTTTCAAGTGTGAAAGTCAAAGCCAAACTCAGAGTAATTCCTCTTGTCCTTATCCCAGTATACAATTGGAAGAAAGCATTCAAATTCAGACAAAAAAAACTAACCATAAAATGCTCAAACTTAGAGAAAAGCAAAACCAGAAAAGAATAACTAAGCCCCTAGATCTCTGTAAATAAAAGTATTCTGCACTCACTTGCTGTTCCTAGTGAGGAAGGTTTAGTGCAAGAGCCAATGAAGATGTAACCTTCTGCCTCGGATGGAGTCAGAGCTGTGGGCAGCACTGGGGAAATGGCTGTGCTTTTGGACAGGACTGACCACTTGTACTCCACCATTTGTGTTTTCCTGCCAAACTCATATATTTTCGATGGGAATTCACCCAGGTTAACACATGGAATCAGCACAGGTCAGAACTGAGAAGTTAGGCTGATCAAACAAACAAACAAACAAACAAACAAAAAACCAAAAAGTGCTTTCTTTTTGTTTGTTTTCTCATGTTTTCTGTAACTTTCCATTAAAAGTATATGGGAAGAAAATATTCCCAGGAAATATTTCCTCTGGTTGGAACGCTGATCTGATGGGATAACACCCATGCTAGAGTATTGCCCTTACCAAACAGTGCAGTGTTTTTTGCAGTATTGCAATACCCTTTGCTTCACTCAATCTTTCCTTGGGAACTGGTTCTGTTTTATACATGCCATGTTTGGTTCAGAACTCTGACTTATTTAATGAAAAAATAAAATCCCACTACAATTAGCTTTACAACTGCTGTAATTCAGCTTTTAATATATATGGGGAAAGTATTCCAGGAATTGCATGCTCCTGGAAATCCTGGACCCTCCTGTTTAAAAATTTTAATTTGCGATGTGTTTTTCTGCTTATACCCTCTGCCATGCAGTGACAGTTCAAAGGGATCATTAAGATAACTAAAAATGCTTTGTTTGGAGTCAGAAAGAATAACTTAGCACTATTTTCTCACAAAGTGTCCAGAGCTCAGACACAGTAAAATATGAACATGAAAAGTATGCATATGACTTTTCTATCACATTACTGGTAATTACAGCAAAGAGCAACTGCAGAAATATTTTCAGCAGCTCCTCCAGCTTAACAGTAGAAACTAAATCACAGCTTGTCAGGAAGGCTAGTTTTCTTTGGTTTTGTTTAGTTTATTTATTTTATCTATGAAAAAAGTTGATAAAAAGTAAATTTAATAACAATAACGTGTTAATATGCTATATTTTTACAGTGGAACAGCGAAGGACAGAAGTAATTTTTTTTTAACACATGGTATCCAAACAGAAAAGACAGGTTTCCAGAACCTAAAAAAGTACTGAAAAAACAGGTAGTAGAAAATTTAACTAATTAATCTGAAACTGTAGTTCAAAATGTCCATAAAGATCTAATACTTACAGCTTAAAAAAGTATACTAGTTGAGAATCTCTGCTCCTATACTGACCTTTAAACTACTGCCACTGGGGTAAAATCAGCTAAACAGACCTTTGACATATCCTAAATGGCAGTTCTGATGTTGCTTGTTGAATATTATATATTAAAGCTGCATCAGGGCAAGTTCAGATTTGACATTAGGAAAAGGTTCTTCACTGAGAGGGTGGCTGGAAACTGGAACAGTCTGCCCACAAAAGAGGTCATGGAACCAAGCCTGTGAGAGTTCAAGGAGAGTCTGGATAAAGCTATTAGTCATATGGTTTATTTTTAGTTAGTCCCGCAAGCAGCCGGGAGTTGGATTCCAGGATCTTTACGGGCCCTTCCAACTTGAGATATTTTAGTAATTCTTCTATATTAATGAATAAATTGATTTAAATTAATAATTAATTTTCTGACTTTAAGAAATAATTACATTTTGCTCATATGCCTATACAACTTCCTAGAATATATATGGAATTTAGCAAGCTTGTCCATTCAAAGCCAGTGGAAATATACTGCATTGAGTGAACATTTAAGCAGCATAGCAACATAGCACTGACAAATTTAATGTATTAGAATGAGAAATAAAAAGATTTAAAAACCTCTGAAGATTAAAAACTGTAATTAGACTTAGAGATTATGAAAATACTGTTCCACTAAAACAGTGTAATAAAACTTCAGGCAGATGGGAGAAACTATGTCTGCTTGCAACTGAAATATGATATTAAAAACTACAAAAAAAAGATGTCCTAACACTCTCCCTCCCCATTTATCTAAGTGTGACTTACTAAATTATAGTCTCAGTGACAAGCAAAACTCTAAATTGCAAAATCCTATTGTAAGAGGAAAATGTGATAGGCATTGCCTACTTTGAGCGTGCTTGAGTGTACACTTCATTGAAAAAAAAGGAAGTGTAGCTCCTTTGCAAGGAATGCACTCACTGCATTGTTTTCAGACATTGCAACCTCTCTGAGGAAAAATCTTTAGAAAGGATATGTCCCTGACATTAGAGAGGGAACAAATCTTTCATGTGTGACCCACCAACTCCTCTACAGCAATGGTCCAGAAGATGATGAGACAGTGAAGACCCAAAGGAGATGTTGTTGCCAGCTTTCTCATTAGTCACTATCTTTCCCATGGTGTTTAAGGTATAGGCTCAACATTTTTCTGTGTCAGTGGAGGTTCAGTGAAATAATGGGTCCACAAATAGAAAGCAAAAAATCTTTTAAGCTTGTGATGTTGCAGGTAGAAGATCCCCCTCTGTTCCCAGCTAGTGCAGAGAATGAAAAAAGGATTTTATAGAAGAACTGCAACAGTTCTTCCTTTCATTTTCTGTCTTTATTCATTTCTCTTGACTTACCCAGATGTGGCATCCTTATCACAGAATCTCTCAATATTAGAGTACAATGAGAAAGAAATCTGTGCTGAATTTGGATGACTTTCAAAATAGCAACAAAAGGTGTTTACCTGCCTCATTTTTGGCTGCAGTTATGTGCTACCTCTAAGAAATGTTGTAGTCCTTCAAAATTATGTTTAAAGAAAAGGATTTGTCATTTTCTACAGCAGATAAACCAGCATAAAAGTCCACAGTCATGATATGACAATGAAATATTCATTCTCAGAGTAACCACAGCCTTTCCACAGGATAATTATTAATATCAAATATTTGGTGCCACTTGTGGTTCTTCATATCTGCCTCACCAGGCTTCATGTAACACAAAGTCCCTAAGGCCAGCAATTGTTTTGCATATGCCGTGGGTATGAATACAGCCACTGAGATTTTAATACCATGCAATCACAGCATATCTACAGTTAAGCAAAAATGTCGATTTTATTAATTTTTTCACAGGATCATAGGATAGTGATCCTAAGGAACCGTAACCAGCACTTCACCTGTACTCTGCTCTCAGAAAAGCCCATCTGGATTAATAAATCCAGCTCTGGAATCCTCAGCATCACAGGAAAGACGTAGGCCTGTTGTACTGGGTCCAGAGGAGGAGTGCCAGAGGGCAGGAGCGCCTCTCCTATGAAAACATGAGGGATTTGTTGTTGCTCAGCCTGGAGAAGCTCCAGGCAGATCTTATTAGCAGCCTTCTTGTACTTAAAGGGAATTTATAAGAAAGATAGAGGATGGGATTTTTATTAGGGTCTGCTATGATAGAACAAGAGGAAATACTTCAAATCATGCCCATCATATCACACTATGCCCCACTGTGAAGAGCTTTGTTGCATTTCTTTATTGACCTCCCTAGAGGCACCAGGAGCAACTGCTAAGTGCCCTTGGAGTAGCCTCTTCTCCAGAATGAAGAAGCCCCAGTCCCACAGGCTCTCCTCTCAGAACAAGCAATCCAGTCTAGATCATGATGGCAGCCTCCACTGAACTTGCTGCAGTTTATCAATGTCTTTTCTGTACGGGAAGGGCCAAAAACTGAGCACAGTGCTCTAGATGTAGTCTAATGGAGTATCACTATGTGTCTATAAAGACACTATTGTGTCCTGCCTCATCCACGGAACCCTTTTAATAATGATTTCAAGTGTTTCATTCATGTTAAAAGAAAAGAAAACCAACAATAGAAACACTATTGAGCTATTGCTATAATCTTCAAGTGACACTATGAAAAGACATTGTATGATTGCAGAGCTAGCAATCTCATTATAGGATCATAGGTTCATTTAGTGATCTTGTTATAAACCCTTTTCTTGAAAGGGCTTGTGCACCCAAAGCCCAAAGGCTGAGGAAAACATTTCCTGGATGTGTGAGAGAGGAGACACCTGCACATTCTGTACAGTCATGTACATAACACAGGGAAAGTGACATCTCAGCAGACAATTCAGACCTTAATCTGTGAGGGATTCACAAATTATGCATCTATTACATGAATTACACAGCTTACTGTCTGCAGTCTGATCCAGAAAGACCTAATGCCTGCTGACAACAGTGACATCAGAGCTTTGTACTTTCACTTGAAACCTGACCCATGGGGATATCATCACTCTTCAGAGGAAATCCGGGGCTGCAGATATATACATTCTGCACATTTGGAGGCTAAAAATCTGCATCTGTCCCCAGCTAGACTAAGCAGCCTGGGATTTCACAACAATACCCTGTCACCATTCAGAAAGACTGCAAGAACTGACAGCACCAGAAATCAATGAAAGGCAACCCTGAAGCTCAGGAAGGCACTTGGAGGAAAAGGCTTTGGTTCTAGTTGACTTACAAGGATCATATATCTCATCCACTGAATTGTAAGTGCAAAATTACGTTTTTCTGCCATGCAGTCTCCTAGACAAAAAAAATCAAGCTCTCCCTTCCTGACTACATTTCTGGCTCCATGGTTTCTCAACTTGTAATTGCAAAATATTACATAATACAGGTTAAGAAAAGTTTAAAAGCCCCACATTGTTGACTGCTTGAGTTGCTGTCTACTGTACAACATATTGACTCTACCTCACCTTCTGACTGCGATTTACATGAAGCAAATGACACGGTCCTCTTGAGGTAGAGGAGGCTTGTAAATGTGGGAAAGTATTGGATGGGCCAAGCATCCAAATCACTCATGCACTTGTGGTTCCGAAATGAGTGAGCATTTCACAATGGACCTCATGAGAGTATTTCAGAATTCAAGGTCCAAATACACTACAAGGACTGTGAAACAGTGAGATCACAGAGCAAGTATCTAGCTGGAACACCAATTCAGAAAAAAAATATACCTGATTTCAAAATACTGTATAAGAGAAAGTCATTTAGGCACATTTGTGGTACCCAGATGGGTTATTTTTGTGCATTTTTTTTCTTTAATTATGTGAAGTCCTCAAGGATTATAATTGTCATAAATATTTGCATAGATAAATAATTAAAACTAAAATAAATGTGAGTAAAACCATCCTTCGGGAAAGCTCAAGCTCCAGAGGTGTCACTGTTTGTCTATTTTCTCATCAGAAACACAACTAGACATTTCTAACAAAATCCATCACCCAGCTGCATGATGAATGAATGCTGTGAGGGGCTGTACTTTCCTAATGAACAGCAGAATAAATTTGCTTGAAACATTTAAATTCTGATGTAATCCCCATCTTTTATATATGTAGGCAGTTTTGAATTATAAATGACAATCACTACCATGCTATAACATTGATGTATTTGGTATTTCACTGTGTCCTAAGCACAGAGAAATGCTTTCCAGTCAGTATTGCCTTAATATCCCCAGAAGGAACTGAAAATAACTGCTGCCCCTATTTATGATCTTAGGATCGGTATATCGGTAGACATAAAAACTAAACAAACACACTTCCTTATACTGAAGAAAAAAAAAATTGCCAGACAATTTCAATTGTCTGGCAAGTTGAAAACAAATTCAAGCTAAAAAAAATAAAGAAAATTAGATTACCTTGGATACTCTATTCGCAACCTCTCTGCCTACTGTCAGCCCCTGAACAAAGGTCCGTGCAGCAATGAACGCTCTGGTCACTTGAACCTTCAGCTTCCTGGGAACATCTCCAAATGGCTTCAACTGGTCTGTGTACTTGCTTACACACTCCAGGTAGTCCTCGCTGAAATGGTACTGGGGGTTTATAAGCTGGAACATCCGCTCCAACAGCCGAGCCCAGAAGTCATTCAGCATTTCCTCCAAGTTCACGTTGCCTCCCGTGTAATAACGCTTCAGCTCTGTGAAGAGGTCCTGGAACACCTCGGAGTTCTGCATGTACAGCATGCCGTATGTCCGCACAAACATGTCATTCAAGGATCGTTCCGCGTTCTCCAGAAGCTCTCGGAAAAACTCTGCAGGGAAAACAAGCAGGTGTTAACGGCCATAACAGTTAGGTATGAAGGGTTTTCTTATGGCATTCCTAAGGCATCATAGTTTGTCTTAATAGGCTCCTACCACAGCACTTCACTAGTGAAATTCGTCATTTGGATAGGAAATAGCTATATTTAGAAGCAAAGAAAAATAGAGTATAAACAGAATTCCCTACCGGGGTTGAAAGATGTAGAACCCATAAGACTGAGCAGAAAACCCCATTTAAAAGAGCTTCAGGAGGAGTTCCACTTCTTCATGTACTATTTGAACACAACAGTCTCTGTCCCTCCACAGCCATTACACTAAATCTTCTAAGCTAAAAGTAGTCATTAATATGATGATTTGACTAAAAATATAATTATTTTAGAATTTGTATTCCACTTTGATCAAGTCTTTGCAATGTAGAAGCAAACCATGGAAATAAATCTGAATACTATTTCCACATATTCTTGAAGAGAACTTGAAAGACACTGGAGTCGAAATGAGAAGGATCCTTCTTAAAAATATCACATGTCTAGGTAATGGTAAAAAAATATTAGTATTTTGAATAATTTTTTACTCTACTGAAGTACAGTGCTAGAATCCTCCACCAGTCATGTCACAACCATCCTACTAACTCCAGTTTATGCTAGTTGTTTATTTTGGAGATGTAGGCATTAAAGTTTTCTTGAAAGGATTTCAGACAACTACTTCAGTGCCTTTTATCTACTGAGGCCTAAATCATAACCTATTTCTAAATTTTGGCATTTTATGGAAATTATTCTTACTGGAAACTGAGCCCATGGGATAAAGCAGAAACATATAATCATCTCTTCTGTTCAGATTTTTTAATTGCAATATGGTACTTAGGATTTCCCAAAAAATTCACTGAGCATGTGTAACAGATCTTTAAACCCAGCTGGCTGAAGCAGGCATAGTATCTCCTGACTTTCAGAAGATCTCATCTCTTTACATAGCTTGCTGTCAACCTTCTTAAACCACCTTTGGGAAAGAGTCCTGTAACTGCTGTGGCTTGTAAATGAGGCATTGCAGAGAGCAAAGCAGAGATGGCAAAACGTTTGGCAAAACATGTATTTGCTGCAATTAAATGATTTACAGTGAAGCAGGATTCATCACACATCAAGTCTGGGATACCAGATTTCTAATTTGCGGTCACTGCCCATTGACACATCTGTGTGTGCTAACTCTAGGGATGTGCTGACTTCTCATACTCTTGGCTAATGCTATGATGAGAATACTCTTTTAAAACAGGACACTGCTATGACTACAGTGACTTATAAAAACCTAGAACCACTGGAGCGCTAAAGACAGGACAGAAGTTAAGACTAAGTAAGAAAAAATCTATATTAAATTTGACAGTTTGCAACTGTGATCAGATGAAAGCAGAATCCACCGAACAGTGTGGGCCAGTCTACAAAGAATCAGTAAGGAAAGAATCTCTTTTTTTTGGCAGATGTTGTGCAGAGCTGCAGCCTTTGATCTCTCACATAACTGGAAAGGGGTTATTATGAAAATGTATACACAGAACACTGAGAACATACTTGCTACATCAAAGCATTTATTAAAAAGAAAATATAGTCTAATAAATATATCAGTGTCTAAACTGTCATTAAAACTGCAGCTCTTCATAAGGAATAAATTACATTTGGAAAAGGATATGCTTTTGCCAAATAGTTTATGTACAGAAAAGGAAAGAAAAAGGAAAAAAAAAGAGAAAAAAAAAAGAAAAAAAAAGAGAAAAAAAATCACCCACAATAAAAATTCTGATGCCAAATAAAATAATTTGATGTCCACGACACATAGGCTTCTGTTTAAGAGAAAAGTGAAACAAAGCTGTTTTTCACTGCTAACCCTGATCTAGTGGTGTCTTTGACATCTGAATCACCATGATTACTATTTTGTACATTCAGCATTTCTTCTTCTAGAAATAATGCACACTGACTGCACTGCTGAATACATCTAATTCTCTAGTCACACAGTCCAGAAAGCAAAAACATGGCAGAGAACCTGGGGCTCAAATTAAAATTTATTTTAAGGCTGGAGCCCAACTTTCCTACCAGTGCAATTGAATGACAACAGTCACAAAAACAGCGAGTCCAGGCCCCTCAACTTCTTTCCCATAAGCCTATATATGCTGGGAGGCTGCTATAAACAGCTCACATGCTGGTCCTCACAATCCATAGCTATAGTGGGAATCCCATTCTTTATCTGGAAGCAACATGCCACTGCAAAAGTCAGTCACAGCCAAGCTTGAGTTTGCTGACAGCTCCTCTTGTCTGAGATTATTCGCTTACTCTTTCTTTGTGTGGGTGTATTATTTAGCAGTCTCATAGTCAGCTTGTTGGAAGGCAACCAAACTTCTCAGGGAGAGGTAGAAATTTATTCTCTGCTTGTACACCATCTAGCATAACGTTATCCATGCTGGTCACAATTTTTATTTAATGGTACAAACATTTCCAGTAACTCTACAAGCTTAAGTTTCATGCTAGTCCCAAATGTGACACCATACATATTAATTCTGTAGGATAGCTAATGTCCTCTAAACAGCAGCATATTTATTTACTTTTTAGTTTTGTTACAGGTCTCTGGTCTTCAAAAGCTACTGCTAAAGGTAAATTATGCAATTAAAAAGTTGGAGTGTTAGTCTTTTGTACACTTTGACACAAAAGACAATTAGTTAAGAGAGCTATCTGCATCAGTAACCCCATGCAGGATCAGAATAATAAATCAACAGCAACTACAAAATTGGATACCTTTTTAGTTCCAGACAGAAAGAGATCTCCCATGTTGTGCTAATTTCTCAATCAATTCCCATCCAGCAAAATGAATGCTGCCATGAAGGATTGCTTGCTGGTTCAGTCTGCAAATCTCCCATATATAAAGAAGGTAGTCTGCTTTGCAATGCTTATGTATAGAAGCAGTGTTTAAGCATAACTGAGCACTAGTTTACCTACATCAGTAGAAACTGCATGTGCTTCTTCAAAGGTTGAATTTTGCCATGGTCTTCACAGTAATGTAAAAATTTTATGTTCATTGCAAAGATGATATTTCATCAACTTGCAGGTAGTTTTTGAAAAATAATGTAATTTTTCAGCCTCAAGTAAAATAATGAAGATGAGACAGACATTAGTCATGTTGCTTAATGTGCTTCTGGAAGGCAATCAAGTACTAGGGTGGGAAAGGAGAATCTACATAAGACAGAACTGTGCAGTGTTTTAAAATATGTATCTTGTGAAATTTTTTTTTGCTGCAAAAATAGGTTGTCATGAGCAGTGTTAATGCTGGAAATAATTTTTCCTAATTTTAAGTGATGATTCATTCATATGACAGTATATGTTCCAAGTATGTCTTTTGTTGTCCGCACATTTTTATACAGATTTTATTTATTAACTAGATGGTCTCAGGAAGCCTGTTCACTTCTATGAGGTAGTTGAAAAGAATAAGCTCTGAGGTACATTGAGTTTCTGAAAAGATGGAGAGGAGATTGCTATTGCAAGCCATTACATGCTCTGTATAGGCCTAAATGGTGTGTTTCCAGTCCATGGATCACACTTCAGCTAGTTTTCATTTTTAAACAATATTTGTAAACTTAGGATGCAAGATAGATAGAAACAGTCTGCAAATGAAGTCTGAATTGTCTTAAAATATCTTGGTCATGATAAGACAACTCAGTCACAAAGTGAAAGGGCAGAATTGCTAAAGTCCATTACTGAAAGGTAGGAACAGCTCGCAGATTAAAAATAATTTCTTGCTAGCTCTCACATTATTTTGCCAACTGCAAGGTGACATTCCCACTCTATTTTGACATAGGTAAACTAGTGTCATAATGCAATTCAACATGGGAGCTGGTCTATTTCCAAAGTGATAACTAGTTGTCACCGTAAATCAGTGGATTAAGATTAGGGATAATATTGCAGCATGGTGATATAATAATTGCTTTGAACAAAATACATGCACAAATACCTAGAGGTAATTTTTACAGACCCAGATTTATATTATGTTGGAGTGGATATTCAATGATCATTCCCAGCCTGATAAGTTCCCTTGCATTTTCTTTTCCTCTGCAATTTAAGCAAAAGCAATGTCTGACTGTAGGAGAAGTTGCATAGCTAGAAACAGTTTGTTTTCTAATTCCTAAAACCAAAAATATATTCATGAACTCTAAGACCAAAAAGACAAATAAATAATTTCATGTAATTATCGTATATTCTGCACAGCTTTCCTTTTTAACAGAACTTGAGACCTGAAGCTGTACTATTATGGTTCAGCAGCCTCACTGTTAGCTGAGAAAAAAACCAGCTCAGCTGCACAGAGCTCTGAACAGCAATATCTGCCTGGTTTTACATCAGTCTTTATATAAAACACTGCTCAGGGTGACATCCAGATTTCATCTATCATTGACTAACAGCACCCAAACCCTACTGGCAGTTCCCCACCATACCCTTGTTCTTGTACTTGTGGGAGCCTTGCTTTTCCAAGAGCTCTAAGGATTTAGAAATGTAAATTCTACCAGTCTTTACCATTCTATCTATCATTTACTGTGAGGATGTGCATGTATTTACACCCTATGCAGACTTGGTATATCTAATTTTATTGCAAATCGTTGAACTTCTCAGTCCTAATATGGCTGATGGTAAGAAAATATCAGAATTCATGTAAATGGACTATACTTTTTGAGAGAAAGATTCTTTGGGAGTTCTTTGGGTACAGATACTTGCATTCATTACAAATATCAATGTCAGCCTTTTCCTGCATCCTATTTCTGTCTGTCATTCTTTGTTCAGGAAGTCATTAATGGAACAAAAATATTTTGGTGAAATCTTCATCTTTTTGCTGCAAAGGCTTTTTTCTTTTCTTTTCTCTTTCTGTAAAGATATTCCACAATGGCATCAATTAGTGAAAGTTGTGATTTATCTCAAGGAAATTCAAGTGAAATTAACCTCTGTGGGTTTTACGCCTTTTCATTTTCCAACTGCTTTAGGTTTCTGGAGATTTTCTTTAAACAGTAACTAACCTTACAAAGCAAAAAGAACTCAATTTAACTTCCTGATTGAGAAAAAAAAAATGCTGTAGGAGAATATTTACAGCAGATTATTTTTCTCCCCTAGTTTTGACATTACATTTGTTTTATATTCAAGAGCAAACAAATTGCTTCATAAGGCTACCACTGGTATTACTTTTTAGTCAGCTTGAATAACTAATTTTAAAATTCCCTTATAGCTTTGACCTTTAAAAACATTCAACAGTCACAACTGGGAACCAAATTTCATCTCCCATTAGAAAAAACAAAAGCTGCAGTGTGATGAGATTTGTGTAAAAGTGCTCTCCTTTTAAAACTCATTTTGAACATATATACATTGCATTTAAAGACAAGAAATAAAAGTTTGATAATCAAATGTGCCCTATAATTGCAGATTTCAGAATAGGTGATTTATATACTCCAGTTTTTTGTGTATGTGTGAAATTATCTAGCTGTTAATGGATAGCTTTCTAGACTGTTCCAGACCTGTAAATATCATGATATTAAAAAATCTTTTGGAAGCTACCAAAGTTTTTAGAGGCCAGTGCAGTCTCAAAGGTTGTGAGTAAAGATGAGAGTCTGATTCCTCTTGAATCCCTCCATTTCTCAGACTACTGCAAGACTTGGTAACAGCAGATAATTCACCGTGATCTTCTCCCCGACTTCTATCCAGAGTCTGTGACTTCTTCCCCTTTACGGGTCAGGATAGTGCAAGAAAAGAAGGAGATGCAGGGGGAGAAGAAACCACTGAGGCTCCATCCTTAACAACTCCCCACTGTGGAGCGTAGAGACAATGCAAACAGGACTTTCCTAAGCTAAAATGAGGGACACGAGGATGGGGAAGAAACACAAACACATCTATGATAGGCTGGGTTGGACAGGGTGGATCCAGTGCAGGAAAAAGGAAAAAAAAAGCCAAGCTGCTTTTTATATATCAAGAGCCATTTTCACAATGGGAACCTAATTTGACAAAGAATTTAAGGCATTATTCAATGCCAAAGCGCAAAGGATCTATTGTACAAATGAACACTAATACAGATTTAAAGGATCTGTCATCTACTCAAAGCTGATTACACGCATTGATAAAAGCTTATAAAACTTTATTCTGCAATGCCAAAATCAATAAGAAGATTATCAACAACTTCTGGGGACGCAGGTGCAACCTTCAAATGCTAAATCTACTGTTTTTTTCATTGCAAAAGGTCATTTGCCAACACCTGAGTATGCATGAAAAGGAGACTTTATCCTGCCAATGATTCTTTACAGACACTCATGCAACTAGCTGAAACATGTAAGTTTCACACAAGGAATAATAGACATTACATGTACTTTTTGAAGTCTTTATTGCACTCTATAATCCTGATTCTGTTGCATGTGGTACTTTATACTGATAATATATCCTTGGCTATAAATATGAAACCTGAAATTCCCAAGATGCCCTCAAAGAATTCATTGAACTTGAAGCAATAACAAAGAAAGAAAATCCTAGGAATAAGAACAAAGCAATGAGATAGTTTTACACATCAGTTATATATATACCAATAACTGTCCCTGAAGGTTCTGCTTGCATTATCAAGTGGGAAATGCCCAAGTGAAGTACTCATAAAACCTAAGCAAAATGTTTCATGGCATCAGAAGGTTACATTCTAGAATATTTATGAAAGGGCATTTAAATGCTTACAGAAGTAGTATTGTCATGAATATCCATGACCAAAGAGAGATGTGTAGCACTTCATGGATATCTGTGAATTTCAGAATGATGAATTTTACATCATATGTTCATAAAAATGCATAACACCTCATGAAAGATTCATGAGTCACCACAGTTTCTTCTGAAAAACATTTAAAGCTTTCATGAAAATATTAACAATATATAAACTATGGGACTCAGTGCAACAATTATTTTAAAATATAGAGACTGTACCATTTCTCGCTACGTATCACAAGAGGCTATTAAACACCCAGTTCAATAGTTAAAGAGATTTACCATCTAAAATTTTGTATGAAAATTCCTTGCCATGCCTGTAATCTACAACAATATTCTAAACATATTAAAAGTTTATTGACTCTTAATACAGGGAAGTGTAAGGTGGACCTGAAGACAAAGGGGGAAATTAACAACAAATTGCCTTGCTGCAGTCTAGATAAAATTTAATTCAGGATAATTTATATATTCTGTCAAAAAAAAAAAAAAAAAAAAAAAAGAAGAAAAAAGGAGGCAATTTTTCTGTCAAGCAGGTCTGAAACCAGAGGCAGTATTTGCTATCACTAGCCTCACTCCTGTGCTGTTCAGAGGTCACAGGTGTTGTGCTGGGGAGGAATGCAGCTCTGAAGTCACTGTGTGCCTTCACATCTGTTCTCAGAGGAGATAACTTGAATGGACTGCAGGAAGGAATCACACATGAGGAAGGAGGCTCTGGCTGGCCAGAAGAAAACACTGAAACCTTCAAAGACATTTAATTATAATGTGGTGATCAGCTGCAATTTGACAGCAGTGACACTGGGCTTTGGAGGCAGAAATCTCAGCCTGGGTTTAGGCATGTGTGGGATTGAAGAAGTTTGCTCACCTCTTTTAGCAGAGTGTCCTCTTTGTTTTCTTCCTCCCACTTAAAAAAAAAATAGACTACTGTGCAGAACTGTCACTGAGGTATTTGAAAACCATTTCTTGAACCTTACTCAGCTTGAAGAAAGAGGAGTTTTCTGAAGCATCTCATGGATTAGATCCATTCAGTGAAGTACCCAGTAGGAAGTGCAGGTCTGAATCCCAGTGTGGTAAGGTGGGGTTTAAACAGCTCAAACTGGCTGCATCAGAATATGTTTAAAATTAGAACTGCAGCTACTTTCATGTCACAGTTGCAAGTGTAGAGAGCTAAAACATTTGCACAGTTGTATTTATATAATGTAACTACTATAAATCTGTTGCAGTTTGCCTTTCAATCTCATTTCACCTTTCTCCATTTTTGAAGAAGGCTCATTTTAGTATTTAGAAAGAAATAAGTTTATTCCATAAAAAATCCCAAAATCTTTATATGTTTGACCTGAGACACATACTACTGAAATAACTATAAAGTTTTCTATTTGAGCTAACCAGCAGAAGCTTGCTGTAAGAGCAGATTGAAGTCTGACTTCCTATGGAAATTATTATGTACATAAAATCAATTTTGTATATAAGTCTGCAGCTTAAGAGGTAATGAAGTCACGTTGATGGTTTTTTCAGACACCTCTGAATGCAGCTAATAAGTTCTGTTATGGTTTAGCACTACTAACAAAAAATATAAAACTACCTCCAAGAAAATTTACCTATTTTTGAGCTTATCCAATTTTTCTACATCTACACTCAAAGGAACCCCAGGCACAATTAAGGTCAAGCAGTATTAAATCCAAGCTGGTTTCCCAGTTGTTTCTTGACTATTTGGACACTGAGCGCATTACTATTTGTTACCGACATAAGGCTGATGTGATTGAATTTCTTGCTTGTAAGTCATGCTACATGTTCAAACTTCACTGAAGCAACAAACTTCCTTTACTTTTATCACCACAAATTAAGCTAACTTAAATGTTCTCAGTTTGTTAAAGGGATGATTTTACTTTTTTTCCAAGGCAATAGTAGGAAAGCTAAGGACCAGCAATGATCCTAGAGATCAGAATTGGGCAATCAGTGACCTAAAACAAGGCAATGCATAAAATCCTAGATTAAGGATAAGGTTAAGGATTAAGGTTAACGATAACAGAGTTGTCTTCAAATAAACTACAAATTAAAAAAAACAGATATATTACTTTTAGAAGAAATCAGTCTTTCAGATCCTGGATCTGCATTCATGTGTTAGTAGAAAGAGCTTGGGTCCCCTAAGGAGCTTTGTGAAGTCAATAAACTTTCCTACCTGGATGTTTCAAAGATCAGGGATTAAAAAATGAAATCAGTATTTAAATATCTTTAGAGCCAACACAAATCTTCATCTACAGTCATCAGTTCACTGGATCAAGATGCGGTATGATTGATTTTTACCTGACTTCTCAACAGAATGGTTTTTTTCTCTTACAAGGCTGTCTAGTGGGAAAGCTTTCCAGTCAGAACGAAACTTATATCTAAGATACTGCACAATGAACTGAAAAGCAGCTTTACAAGACTGGCATATATTTAGGGTTATGTTAGATTTCAAACAATATAATCTACTTTTTATTTGATTGAACTACACAAGAGTGGCCTTAAAACTCCCAGGCCAAGTTTATTTGAGGAATTGTTTCCATTTATTAGCTGCTATGTTGCACATATGATGTTTCCACCTAAATGGATATGACCATGTAGTGAAAACCAAAGTTTAGTGCTTCTGCTGCTTGTGTGCTGATAATTTGCTGAACATATTGAACATATTGAGAAGAATATTTCAATCAACTCACAAGCTGTTGACTCTCTAAGCAAACAAATGATATACTTGATTGCTTCTTAGGGATTTGTGAGGAATAGGGTGGCTCAGTGGGAGGCAGGAGCTTTAGAAACTATTTCTGGATTTTTGTATAGGATGTTTTTTGGCTGTTGGTAGGGGTGTTTTGTACAAAGTAATGGGAATTCCAGGCCTTCTGCCATTTACTGCTTCTTCCATCTTCTCTGAAATCTTGAGACCTTCCTGTCTGCCTTCTTTGCTGTACAGTCCTCATCCCTCTCTCTTAGACATATGTAATCCTCACATTACATGGTTTTTACCTGAGAGATTGATAGGAAAGTGTAAACATAGGCCATGTTTTCCACATTAGTGTCCAGTGCTTCCTCCTGAGCTGGAAGTGAAGGGGAGACTCTGTGTCACTTCTGATGGCAAGGTCCTTTCCTTCAGTCCCTAGAACTGTTGCTGGACACTGTTTCCTTGTGTAACATTTGGATGTTACTCCAGCTAGTTTGGCCACAACATAAACGCTGTGGCGTGAACATTTGGGAAGAAAACCCCAGTAAGTGCTTTTTCTCATATAAATCTTGCCAGCTGAGAATTACAGCCCTCTGAGATGAGATTTGAAGAAGAAATTGAAAAGCTGATCAATCCTACTGGGCAGCAAGCAGTGAAGGGGCCAAGGAGACCTGTGCTGACTAAAGGCCTTGTATTTGTTTTCCTGCGCTACACTACTGTAGTAGAAACCTTAAAATATGGGAAGATAAGCACAAATGAGGCAGTACAGGTGAAACAGGAAAGCAAAATTAGGACAATGAGAGCTAGAGAGAAGATAGGACAACAGGGAAATGGCAGCTGAATGAAACAGACAAAATTATAAGAAGAGAGCTCAACTTTAGTTTTCCAGATGTTTCTCGGACACAACCTACCAATACTGCCAGAACCATCCCATTACATGGCACAGGCAGAACAAGGAAGGGTCTCAAAAACTGAATCTCCAGGCTACATATCGATTTGTTTCAGATATTCAACCAAGGAACCCTAGCATGAAGCCTTGCTCCAGCTCTGCCTTTATGCTCTCCATGGGGAGAGAAAGAAGGATTTAGATCAGAAGTTTGGCTTGGGCTCTAAATTGGGGGCTCCCCTTCACATCCTACAGGAGCCTGTCCTCTATATCAACCCCACTGGATTAGGGCTAGCATTTTCATTTAATGCATGTATGAATATATGTGTTACTGCTTGATAATGTGATTTTAGGTCTTCATTACTGCA
Source organism: Bombycilla garrulus (assembly GCA_013400315.1). Classification (NCBI taxonomy): domain Eukaryota; kingdom Metazoa; phylum Chordata; class Aves; order Passeriformes; family Bombycillidae; genus Bombycilla; species Bombycilla garrulus. The sequence continues at coordinate 16,793 of VXBU01000177.1, read as the reverse complement.
TTATCTGAAAGACTAAAGTTTTTAGTGGTCTGGTGAGACACAGAAGCAAAATGAATACTTATTGTAAGAGATTGTTGTAAAATATTTAATCCAATAACTTTTCTTTATTAGTTTCCCTAATGTAAATATGCTTAGTCATTTGGGAGAAACATTTAGACATTGGACAGAATCAGGGTCAAATAGTACAGCTAGAAGAAATAAGGATTCCTTTGAAAAAGACATTAGAGAGAACACACTTTCTGTTTTTTAATTGGGACACCATTCAACATCCTTTAATGAGGACTTTAATAATTGTGGAAGGACTTTCAAACTCACAATAAAACACCGATAACTTCTGAAAAAATGTAAATGTTAGGGATGTGATATGTTAGGTGAGACTAATTACCCTGCTCCTCTGCCTTAATAATAAACTTCATAAGTGTATTATAATCTTACGTAGCCTGAATGGCATTATATTTTAAGTGCCTCCACATTTACAAACCAATATAATTAGAAATGTGTTTCCAATAGGTCACTTTTATACTAGGGTTCAGCATTAATTTGTATACCCATTATCTAGGAAATAGCCTTCATTTTCCCTGAAGAAGCATTATTTTATTAGTCACACGTTCCCCTCTTGCAAAGACCATATGTTCACTCAGACTTGCCCATAATATGTGCATATATAATACATTTTAATTGAATTTTTTATGTTTTAATGTCACAGTAACAGCAATAGGTGTCATACTGCCTACCTAATACATATTTATTCATTAAGAACATTAATTAATATCATATATTAAATATAGTTTACACTGTAAGTCCCTTAATACAGTAAAACTCAAATAGCTGAAATTGTAACTGTAGAGGGTATTGAAAGATCTTTTTTGTTGATTATACAGAAACAGCAGCTTTTGTCTCTGGAATCAAGACTTATTCTGAAATATTTAATAACACCATGGATATCCTGCGTTTTTTTCCTTCTTGTTGCCACTACCTGGTTTTACTTTAAAATTGGCCTCCTCTAAACATTTTTACTTATTCTGAGGAGCCATCAAAGTTTGTATACCTGTCACAGGCTCTGAGTAATTCTAATCTAGCTGAAAGTCAAAATTTCTGACACTCTGAGCATCAAGATATCTTATTAAAAATGTAAATTTATTTTGGCATTATTTTACTTTGTTGATTTTTTTGGGGGGGTTGTTTGTTTATTTATTTGTTTTTTAATTTACCACACTGTGGATACTACTGAAGAACTAAACAGGTTCCTATTTTGCAGAGCAAGTATTTCTACTGCTTTAACATATCTCTGCCTCTGAAAAATCTCAGACTACCCTCTATTTCTTTTTCCTTTGTGACGTTATGAAGTTTGACAGGAAATAAAAAATTCAGTCTCACGTTGTTTTGCTGCTGGCTGATACATTGGCATCAGGTTCAAAGGGCCTCTTGTTATCCTTCAAAGCCAAATGTGAGAACATAAATACATGGTCTGCTCTGCACGGATAGAAAAGCCAGAGGCACAAATCCAGACCCACCAGGAGGAAATATAGGATTAGAAAAATATACACATTTTAATCCTTTGAATTACTTCTATATTCTTGAAGCAATGCAAAGACCTGGACTTGACACAGAAGAGTGAAGAATTTAATAATATTTTTTTTTTTTTAATACAAGAAGTAAGGTCATCACTGTTGTTAACTTAATCACATATATAATTCAGAGCATAATATAAAATTTAGGAAGTTCAAGCAAACAAGGACATGGAAAAAAGATGCCTGTTCATGAAAGCTTTTTCCAAAATGTCAGGTAAGCCTTAAAAAGACATAAAAGTATGGAAATAATTTTTTAACAGATGTAGGAGGAGAACTTCTGAATTAATAAAAC
>VXBU01000177.1:0-13163 GCA_013400315.1 Bombycilla garrulus | reverse complement strand
AAAAAAAAAGAAAAAAAGAAGAAAGAAAAAAAAAAAAAGAGAAGCTCAGAAATATTAATCCCTGTCTTTTATTTTTCTACAGAATTTGCTTCCTGCATATTCGTTCTAAGGGTGAGTTTAGAACAACAAACCCTTTGGAGGTAAGATTGCGTGCTTTTAGTTTCCCAAAACAAGGATGACTATACTGTATTTAAAATTCAGTGGCTGATGAGTTTGCATGATAACTAAGTAGGACAGATTTCATGGCATATGCATCTAAAATGTGTATTGGACTAACTGAAATCTGGAAACTGGAAAAGAAAGTTCAAGATTTTTCTACTGTTTTTAAAGCCTTAGAACTACATTAAAAATGTATTCTCATTTTGGATGTTTTAGCCATGACAGCTCATAAACTAGTCTATTCCTAGAATTGCAATCATATCTCTGGAGTTCATTTACAATGTTTAAATTTCATAATTGACTGAGTTCTTAATATTTCAAAACTGTTTCTGTTTTCATTAAGTTTTCATAAAGACAGTTCACTTGTCATTGCTGTCCTTTATAGTAAGAAGCTCTCGAAACTAATATTATAGTACATGTTTTTAAAAATTCCAGAAATAACCAACTACATGTGAGCCCTGCAATAGATTCAGGAGCTTATGCATTTATGTGTTTCTTTCTCTTGCCCCCAGTACTAGGAGTTAGGCACTAATTTTCTGGAAATATATGCAAAAGTAATTTTTAAGCATGCAAGGTGGAATCCATACTTGAGGATTGAAGTCTTTTAGTTAGAGGATATGAATTTTTCAGGTAATCATCTGTCTTTGCCACTTCACTACCAACTCTATCAACCTGTATGTAATTTTCTACCCATAATAGATGCAAAATGGGCTATTAAATTGCCACAGGATCATACAGACCAGAGAACAGAGAATTAAGTCCTGTGTTACCTGAATTGTTCACACAAAAGGGGACAACATCAAATCAAGACCTTTCAGGAGTATCACGGCTCCCAATCAGCTGCTGAGGAGATGCTTATGCCAGCTAACAACCCAGGCTGCAGGCAGATGCTGTAACTCCATCAGCGAGAGGCTGGGATGGATGAAGGAGAGATGGGTAAGATGTCACTGTGATCAGCCTGTCAGACTAATTCCTGACTCGCCTCAAACTTTTAATTATGGAATTTTTACTGGTATGTTTAATCCTGATAGTATGCCAGCATACTACAAGCTTTGAAATCTTCAGACAGTCTATGTGGGGGAGATAAAAAAGCTGAAGACACTTAAAGCAGGACAGGAAAGAGTGACTGTGGAAATAATTTTAAATTATATCTTGAATAGATTGTGTATTAAAACTCAGAAGATGTTAGCTTTCAGAAAAGCAGTCATTCAAATAAACCAGGTGTTTCTTCTTCCAAGTTTTACACATAAAAAATAGCATTTTACTGCAAATCAAAATATGCCGCATAAAAGTACCAATACCAGTCTGGCAGGCTGTCAGGAAATATAGTATACCTGTAAATAAAAAATTACTGAGGAGCTCATCCTGTGGTTCAAAGCCAGGACCAGCTGCCTGGAAGCATGAAATCTAGCATCAGACTTAGTTCCAAAGATAACTGCTGAGCTGACTGCTCAAAAACCTTTTTTATAAAACCTGATCTGCAAGCGCACACAAAAAAAAGTCAAAGGACTTAATTTGATTTAAATGCAGCTGCCCTAATCACAGAGAAACAACCACAGTAGTCAGAAATAGCCAGACTAAGCTCTTTTCCAAAGAACAGCACTTGGCCTAAAACACATAACATTACCCTCTTCATCGTTAACTTTGAATTTTCTTGCTTTCGTGGGATTAAGTCAGACCCCTACCATTATGTTAATGTAGCTTTTTGTGGTTTAATTACCGTGTTTCCTCTAGAGTGTAACATAATAACAATTAATCAGCTAGTTCTTAACTTCCACAAAAGGAAACATCATCTGTTATTATCTGTGCAGCTATCCTGCCACAAAGTCAGCAGAACTAAAAACATTTATACCACAAAAGCTACATGCAAATAGTGTCTCCAGTTAAAAAAATGAAAGCCAAAATCTCAGACTCATCCCTGAAATCGCCCTTTGTTCACTCTTTTATATAAACAGCACACCACTAAAATTATTAAAATTAATAACATGCAGTAGGGATGTCCTAGCCACATACAGACTGACTGATGCAAACTGTGGATGGAAAGTTGTCTAAAGAAGCAGAAGTTGAAGCTGATGCTATTTCAGGATTTACTGTCTTCTTCCATGATATCTAGATGTAAATTCTTTGGTTTATTTTTAGGTCATGCTTACTTGCAGAGACAAGCTGATTACATTTGGCAGAAAAAAATCATTAATGAATGTAGATAGTAATCTACCTTGTAGATTAAAGGAATACTTTTGAAATACATGAATGTGAAATTCAAGAAATGTGTCAATAAAAAATGGAAAAAAGATTTGGACATTACAGCAAATGAAGAATCAAAAAGTCACTGTGGGCATTTAGCATTTAAAAATATTAAAGACTCAATCCTATCACAGTGAAAGAGTCTCAGGTTAAAATTCTCTCCTCAGTGTGGACTGGGTACAGAGATAGAAAATATTTTTATGTAGCTGGATAGCAGTGGGAAATGAGAAGTGAAATTCTGCTGCTGTTGTTATTTTTCTTCTTCCAGAGAGTAGTTTTCTCTAGGGTGCTGTTCGACTCTTAGAAGTCACCACGAAAAATGGCAGTTTGAGTCAACAGATTTGTTCAATGACAAAATATGTTCTTAGCACTCTTTAGTCCTGTTAGCCCTGAAGCAATAACATGACAGAGGGGGCAAAGAATGTACTAGTAACTTTTGTTAGGCATGAACAGTCTCTCCTTCCCTTCCTCCCTCCCTCAAAACAAAGAAAAAAAAGATGGTTGATTGCAAGACATAGCTGGAAAACTATGGGGATTCCCAGGAACTGCTTCCCTATCCTAGGTAGAGCTACTGCTACCAATGTGTATAACATTACCTGTGCAACTATGACATTGTACCTGTGTAAGCAAGCACTTTTATAGTATGTTTAATTATTTTAGAGCAGTTACAGTCTTTGTCATGGTGTATTAGGTGAGTTTTTAAAAGCCCTGTTTGGAACATTAGCAGATACCTGTAATGGATGGACCTTAACACCTGTTGTGTTGCATTCTTTTCTTTGTAGCTATAGTAAGGTTGAAAATTGCAATCTAGCTAACAAATGTTATTTAATATTCCCTAACATTAATTCTGGTATTACAGATATAAAGTCTAGCTACAGCTGTGATTGTGGACTGCTCCTACCTGCTTTTCAAAGGTAACCCATTCTCCTCTCTGCTGCAGAAGTCACAAAGAGAGATAAATCTCACATTCCAACAGCAATCACTTCACTCGTTACTAATGAACACCTGTAGCAGCAGGAGCCAATACACTTTAACTGGCTTGGTTTGCACCTTTATATTGCTTGTCATCATAAAGAAACGACAGCAGTTCAATGAGGGAAGAGTAAGACAGCAAGAAGGCTGAAGCCATTTCCAGTGCTTAATTGCCATTAAAAAAAACCTAACAAGTGATTAAAAAGATAAATCAAAAAGTTTACAGAAAGACTAAAGCACCCCGTCAGTTTTACAGTTTCATTTGAGCTACAATCACATTGTACATCCACTTACAAAACAATGAGCTCCTACAGTTTATGAAAGTTTAATCTCTTGGTTTATTGCTTTAATATATCTAACATTGGTAAGGTTTACTTTAGAATTAACTGTCTGACTATATGATGTTGATTTTATTTTTTACATTCAGTCTGCAAATGGAATGAATAACATAATAATTGTACTAATCTATGAAACAATTAAAGCAGGGGTAATTGCTGCTTCTCTCATATCTGCATGTAAAATAAAAGAATTAATATTTTATCATTTGGCAATGCTTCTTGTTAGCACAATATTCTGAGATCAATTTTTTGTTTGGCCACAGGCATTTGAGCAAATGCTGAAAAAGTTATGCAGAACTAAAATGCACATTGCTGGTAAACTTGTGCCTAAGGAGTGTATCATCTTAGGCTCAATGTCTAGTAAAACTTTGGCCAAATAACATCAACCACAGAAAAAAACAAACAAAAACCAAAAAACCAAAACTAAAGAACCTCAACTGTATTTCTTAAACTAATAACCTCATAATTTCAGAAAATAAACAAAGAAATGAACAAATGGGGATTTGACAATAAATTTCTGCCCCTCAAATGATATGTTTTTCCTAGACTGAACTACAAAATGACAAAAATTCATTACAATAGCAAGCAATTGGAGCAATTGTTATTAAAAAGGATTTTAAACACAGGTTTTAAAAGCTCAGAAAACAAACTGTATGTGCTTTCAGTGTTGTAAATAATCCTAACATTTCTGAAGAAAACCAAAAAACCATCCTGAAAACCAATCCTTTTTCTTTCCTACCTTGCCTAAGAACATATTGATCTTGGCATTTGAATTGATTTTTATTTTATTTTTTATCCACTATTTCAGGAAAGTGCTAATGACATGCTTTTAAATTCCTGAGTTTTTAATGATATGATGTGGGAGACTGTCTCTTATGCACCTTGGGGATTGGCTTGGGGGGAAAGGGAAGATCAGAGAAGGGAAAAAGGAAGCTGCTGGTCCTCTGAAGTGCCAGAGCCGTTTCCTACCTTTCAAAGCTGTCAGATCTTTTACTCATTTGCTGTTCCACTCTGCTTCTCATTTGCACATCAAGTCCTGCAACTTGAATTTGGTTATTTTTAATAGATATGCTACAAGGTCAGCAGAATGAGCCAAAGCTTCCATGGTCTCTTCAATTCACCATGTAGAGACAAAGCAACCATTGCAGACCTCTGGCAAGATCTATTCTCCTTATAACTACCAAGACAGAGTTTCACTTCACCGTGTGTTTTAATGAAATGATGGAATTATAACGTGTGGTTTTCGGACTAAGGCCTTTCTCAGCATAGTAACTCATATTTAGACAGATTGACCAAATCATAGAGTGGTTCAGTTGGAAGAGACCTTAGAGATCATCTAGTTCCCATCCCACTGCCATGGGGGGATCATGTAGTATTAATTTTGAGTAAAACATACAGGGCTTTTTCCCATGGAAGTTTGCTAAAAATGTTCATAATGCAAGATGTGCATAAATAAAATGAAAAAGAAAAACATTTAGAAAATAAAATGCAATGTTTATGCTAAATTATAGAAATAATATCATTTACACAGTTCTTATGGAGCTGGAAGTCTGGAATCTTGAAGGAAAGATTATACTCATCACAATCCAAACCATTGAAAAACACCATCAATTAGGAAGGATTAATTATGATTAATGCTTTTTACTAAGCATGTGACTGACCCTTTCCACACAGGAAAACTAACCTCCACAAAAACCTGTGCCACAAACAAACAAATAAAAACCAGGAACCCAGGAACTGAGAAATAGGCCCAAATCAACCTGAACTGTGTAGAATCACAGAATCAAAGCAGTTGATTCTTTCTCATTTTCCGCTCTGTATGACTCCTAATATATGGCTTACTCCAGTAAAGTCAGTGGTACAAGATTATGTGGCTCTAAAACAGATAATATTGGGGAAAACAGATAATATTCTACTGATCACAACATTATTGTATGTCTTCCATGCTCTGCTCCAAAGTGAGGATGTTTATGCATATGCTAGAGACATAATTATTTATACATTTTTCTAAACACTAATGTACTTAACCACAGCAATCTTTAGTAAGTGAGCATAAAAATACGGCGCTGTGCATCAATCAGAATATTTCTTGATATTTGTCATAAAACCAAAGAAATTAATAAACCTATGACTGGTAAAAATAGACATGATTAACAACTCATTGACATATTTTAAGACCACTGTTCTTTGAAATCCACACTTGTAAACTTTAAGTGTATACCTCTTCATGACAAAAGTAGTGGTAAAGAATCTTAAACAGACCATCCTGGAGTAACATGCATTCTAGGCCTCTTCTAACTGTACAGATTACCAAATTTTAAAATTAATTCCTTTCCATACAAGTGTCTAAATGGCAAGAAAACGTTTATTTTTACAAATACATCATCAAAATTCCTGGCTGATTTTTCTATTTCTAGATTGCCATTTTTCTTCATTCATCATCATCAGTACTACTTTACATCTTTATAGTCAGTGACCGAATGTTAAATTTTCATTGAGTTCTTAACCTCTTATAAATCCCCTTTCCTTTTTTGTTCTGAATGTTTATTACCCTAATAAAGGACTTCTAAATTATCTCTGGTGAAATCACTAATTAGAGTGATAGAGAATAGCATTTACCTATATGTTTATCTATTATAGCTACAAAGAATCCAGGTTACAATAAGCTTGTTTACAAGAAAGAAAACACTGATAAAATTATTAGAAGTAAAAGCTAGTAAAAATATCTTTGGTTTACTGATAAAACTAGAAAAAAATGCCCCAAATTTCCTTTACATTCCCCTTTCATATTAGAATTTACTCATAAAGAGGGTAGATTTAGGCAAGATATTAGGAAGAAATTCTTCACTGTGAGGTGGTGAGGCACTGGAATAGGTTGCTCACATAAGCTGTGGATGCCCCATCCCTGGAAGTGTTCAAGGTAAGGTTGGATGGGGCTCAGAACAATCTAGTCTAGTGGAAAGTATCCCTGCCTGTGGCAAGGGGGTTGGAATTAGATAATCATTAAGGTCCTTTTCAACCCTAACAGTTCTATGACTCTGTATTTAGCTAATGTAAACTGTGCTGCATGGGGGAGAAATGTGCACGTGTGCCCTCTTTCACTGACAAGGTATAAAGGTGGGTGAAGCTTGTGCTAATTCTCCATGGTTCAGTAAAGACATACTTGCTCTCTGATATGAAATTCCTATTTCCATTTGTCACAATTCATGACACAGGAGCACAGATAATGCAGTATTCATTTCAACAAGTCCGTGTTTATTCTGCAAGGCAAAGAATGAGTTTGGGAAAAGGTTCGATTTGTGACTTAATTATTTAAAAGATTGGTTTCACGTCACCTAGCTTGGTATGCTCTTAGTGCTGATACCTGTATCCAAATTGGTCACAGTAGAGTCCCTCTTTAGTTAGTGAGTTTAGTTAATGCTTCTTAGAATGCAGATGTGGAATGCAATTTAGAGACATAGAAACTGCACCCTGAAGTGCCTATTTGTCTTAATTGACTGTAAAAATACCAAGAGTGAGCAATGCAGATATCCACAATGTACATGGTCATGTGAATCCCACTCAGTGTTTGCTCTTCCTATTTGAATGCTAAGGTTGTGATTATCTGTAAAAGTCTTCAGCCCTTTTATTTACTTGATCTATTCAGAATGCTCAGATAAAACTTGGTCTAATGCTAAGAGTCCAAGTTAAGTGTTCCCAAATTTTCCCTTCCAAGTGCATTCAAGCATATTAGAAGCTACTTTCAACTATGGGAGTGTTCTATAAAAGAAAAACAAACAAACAAACACAAACAAATAAAAAAACCCCACCAAACCAAAAAACCAAACACCAAAACAAAAGTCAACCCAAAATGTTAGCACTGGCATTTGTTTGTACTTTTTATGGCATTACCATTGGGATTTTGATTCTAGCAGTCACACTTCTGGTCCGTATTTCTAAAAAATGACAATCCCAGTCTTGGAAATACATCTCGAGATCATGGGACACTTTGCAAATCCTGGAGGATAGGAAAGGCATGTAGGCATCGGCAAATTAGATAGATTGACCAGCAAATCTGCTTTTGTGACACCAGCAAGGAACAGAAACATTGTTTCTAACTTCAGGCTAACTATTAGTTTTGGGATTTTCCACTAAACAGACCTTGTTGACCTGTAGCTGGAAAATATGGTAGGTGATAGCAGTTTGGGAAACAAACTGTCAAGAAATTGTTGTGCTGGAGCTGGAATAAAATAAGGTGAAACTTCTTGTGCTGGAGTTACATTTGTGTGAAAGACTCTAGCAGTTGCTGATTTGATGGCTGATAAAGAGAAAATAGTCCCAGTAGGCAGCAACAAGCTGGTGAATCACAGCTGCCTCCTAATGTTAATTTGATTATAACCACAGCTTATGAATGTCATAACTGTGCAGGGGTTATTTGCTAGTTAGGGAATCTGGTTTTGTATTAAAATAAGGACAGGCAGAAAGGTCAATTGAAAGGAATGTGCAATGAATGGATTTCATTTATCTATGGTTGTCTTCTCAGCACTTTGGAAAGAAATATAATTACATATTAAAAGTTTCAGCAAGGGATTCATTGGTCATTTTTATCTGATCATTGGGGTAAGCAAAAGAACAGAACCTGTCATAACACAGGACTCTAGAAGAGCATGTCATGCTTAACCTAACATTATGGAGGTTGGGTCAGGGCCAGATATGATTACTCTCTAGCACATATGAGCATTAAACACCACCTTAAATAGACGTATTTAAGATAATGGATAAAACAGGCATAATAACAAAAGGCCATTAATACAACTTGTCTATGAATTACATGATTTCTATTAAACAGAATAAAGAGTTTCTGCACAAAATTTCCAATAAAAGCAACTGCACAATAAAGCTGAGGAAGAAAGGAAGTTTGTCTGGTGGACATGGAAGACTTGTGGTATTTTGATTTACACTGAAAACTGATGAGTACTATCTATACAAAATATTCCACTAAAAATGGCTAAAAAGTTATCCTCATCCATTAATATAGTGACAATTGGAAAACTGGCAATCCGTATTACACACATAAAAGAAAGACTGCTTTTCTGTCTAGTTACCTTTCCTTGAGTTAGAAGGCAGTGATCCCTTAGTAGACAAAACCAGATTTTTTACTCATTAAATTCTAATGGGTGAAATATTTTGTCTATTCCTGTAAATATTTATAACCACTTTCAAGATAAATTATTTGCCTATGACAAGAACGATGCATAGAATAAAATTAAGCCAGTTTTCTAACTAAAATAGAGCCAGTTTTCTAACCCACTACTTATGATGTTAACACTGCCTTTGTTTTCACTGTTAATTTTCCTTATTTTACATAACATATTTCACATATTTGGTTCACAGACAAAAAAAAAAATCAAGAAAAATCTCCACATTTTTATGGGTATAACTGAGGCAAAATACATTTTAGAAAATTTACCATTTCATAAAATGTTTTGTCCAAGTACTGACTTGTTTTTCCATCAGGTTGCATTGTGCACTGTCATCTTTTTGTAATCTCTTTTGCATATGAGATTCAAGCTTTCTTGTCCTATAGAATTTACTTAAAACATTTTCTGACATAGCTTAGCATATTGATAGCATGCTCAAGTGGTCTCATCCATACCTCATAGGTGATGTCAGGATCTCCCTTTCACATCCATCCCAGAACACCACTACTTTTAAGAGTTAATATTTGTAATAATCTAGTAGATTTCAGAAGAGAGAAACTTGTGTCTGTCTGGGGACACCATTATCTAAATTTCAGACGGGAGGAACTACTTTAGATGTTTTATTTTGCATCAGGCATACTCTTTTAATACACATACACACACCTTGTTTTACATGGCAGGATGCTCTTGCCTGACTGTGCAACTAGAGTCCTTTGAAATAAGACCAAACCAGATCTTTGTGAGCATAACTAACCTGCTCCAGCTGGTAACTGGATCTCAGCCAAGAAAATAGACTTTTACTATTTTTTAACTATGTGACTGAATTTGTGTATTTCAAGGACATTTTAGCTGAAAGTTCCCACCGTATACGAGAAAGAAAGAAAGAAAGAAAGAAAGAAAGAAAGAAAGAAAGAAAGAAAGAAAGAAAGAGAGAAAGAGAGAGAGAAAGAGAGAAAGAGAGAAAGAAAGAAAGAAAGAAAGAAAGAAAGAAAGAAAGAAAGAAAGAAAGAAAGAAAGAAAGAGATAAAAAGGAAAAGAAAGAAAGAAAGAAAGAAAGAAAGAAAGAAAGAAAGAAAGAAAGAAAGAAAGAAAGAAAGAAAGATAAAAAGGAGAAGAAAGAAAAAGAATAAGAAGTTGCAGTAGCAAAAAAAAAAATCATCATTTAGCTTCAGGAACTGTGAAAAACATATGTAATTAGTATTTTACAACTGTGTGATACCCTATGAGAAATCAACAGCAATTGTGATGCAGCATCTGGTTCTTCCAAAGACATACATCCCAAAACAAAAGCTACTATGAACTAAAGTGTAGACAGAATAGCAATGCAGAAGAAGGGATATGTACTAGCTTCTGAATTCTACGTTTGTTTGTTTGTTTTTAGGTTTGGTTGGTTTTTTTTTTTCTTCTATAGCACAAAGTCAAAATTTAGCATAAGAAATGTCTAATCCTATTCAAATTTTCTTTTAAAAAATATTGTTTTTCAGCTTGGTGATGCATGGTACAAATACTTATTTATCATTACTAAGTGTCTCTGATGTACTATCATGAAAAACCAAAAAGCGTGGATCTCTGACTGGGTGCCTAAAACCACAAACACTTAGGCAGCCCCTGTAAAAAAATGGTGGCTTGAAATTTCAGGAAATGGTGATGAGTAGTGATTTTGTCTCAGAAATAAGCTCTAACTATGGAAAGGTCTTTTTTGATGAGATTCCATATATTATTTCAATTACCATTGGGTCACTATCTTTAGAGAAGGTAGTGACTTGCTACCATACCTAATAAAAGTGAGTGAAATCACAGTAACCAGAGAGGAAAAGGATGCTTCTGTACACTTCCAGAGCATGTATTGACCACAAAAGGTGACAACTCATCCCTTTAATGCATGCAGATATGGAAATCCCATTATATGCAGCATTTCATATTGCTGCCCTTCAGTACTATACGACTATTTTTATTGCTGCCTGTGGCAAGCAAGTACCCTTGTCTCATTTTACACAACACCAGAGAAAATGAATATCAGGTGCTCATGTAGCCTCAGATGTAGGTGCCCAGTGCTGAAATCCTACTTCTTTGATTTTCTCTGCAGCTTAGCACACAACCTCCTGCAAGCAGAGGCAAGTAGTGTCTGCATTCTGCTTCAGCAGTTGCCAAGGTGCTGAAATAAATTTACTTTTCATAAGGATGCAACTGAGGAGGCTCAACAGAGTGAGATGTCTGCTTGCAAAAGATCTATACATAACTTTATGCTTAGATCCTCATCAGCATAACAGGGCTAAGCAGATTGTGCATGCCTCACAGAGGATTTGAAAGGTTTAACAATGTAGCCAGCCAGTCTATGAAGTACTTACGTATTATAGCAACAGAAATCATTAAGTGTACTTCAGGAGGTTAAAAGTTAAGCACTATACAAACATTTACTGCAGAAGAGCTTTAATATTTTTAATATAGCTTGAGGAAGGAACAGCAAACAAATTTGGGCCTTGGAGTAAAAAGCAGCACCACTGCTTATGTGCTTCTTCTGTTGTAAAATCTAATAGAATTGGATTAAACATTATCACTTGCTCTTTAATCTTGGTTTTACAAGGTGTTGGTACCTTGACCTGATTTAAAACTGAAACCTGTTATCCTTAATAGCGATTCTAAACTTCAAAGCTTTGAAGAAGGAAGAGAAAATAAGATCTCCTGCATAGTTGTTGAGATTAGAATTCTCAGTGAGTATTGTTTCCTGTCATGTTCAGAAAGACCTATATGGCTACATGCTGGGAAACATGACATGCTGTTTGTGTAATTGAAAACTGAGAATTGAACACGTAAATAGAAACTTTGACTGTCCTGCTTAAAATTAGATGTGTACAACAATAATAACACTCAGATTACAGGTTCAAATTAGAATACAGAATAACATACAGTACTTAGCCCAGTATTTTTCTGAAATAGTTCTTAAAATTATCATGGGGAAATAACAACCCTGTCCTGATAGTAATCTTCTTTTCCGTTTTTCTCCCACTCAGTAACCAGAAACTAAAACAGGTTATTGAGGACTTCTGTTCTAATTATTAAAAGGGGTTAACTATACTCTAAGGTAGGGGGAAATTGTTAGTATTAGCATAAAAAACTACTATGACATGGGCTTCTTTCAAGAGCCCTTCTATTTATCAAAAAACCCAGGATCTTTTGCAAGAACCACAGGGATCAAAAAGCACCAAAAATCACTTTGCTTACAAAGCTAATTGTCTTTATCCAGTCACCATCTCCAGCAGAAAACTTCTTTTTCAGTTTTTAATTTGGACTGTGTTAAAGATGCTTCTCTGCAACTTCTACTGCCATATTTCCTGAGTGAATCTCTGTAAAATGCATAATTTTCCCCCAAGTTAGTAGCTCTGTCCTGTGAAGATTTCCCAAACCATCTGAAAAGCATCATATTCCAAGCAGCTCTGGTAGGCATAAAATGAACATTCCTATTTCCACTACAAAGTTTGAGCTGGTAACTAATCCCAGGCACATTCCTTGTTAGGTACAACTCCAACACTAACTCTTGGCATAATATCAATCCTCCCTTCTGACCTAGGAGTGTACACACTGGATAAGGACTTATCCATGTTTTCAGAAAAATGTTCATAAAATCTCACAAGTTGAAAGAATATGTGAAGTTTTAAGGGTTGAGCTAGGGAATGCAGCTCCAGAGCTATCACAAAAAAACTCAGAAGGAGGTTGTTGTTATTATTATCTGTCCTTAGCAACAATTGCATGGCTTTCAGTGAGGGATAAGGTTAGTCATAGATCAGTGCTTCTGATCTTAGATCAGTGCTTCTATGGTACCTGCTGGCCTGCAACTGATGTGAAAAACTGAAAACCAGGCTAGCAGCAGCAAAGAGCAATGTGCTCCCTCTCTGGACACGGGGGTGGATGGCAGAAGGCAACAAGAGCTGGCTCTTCCCATGGAAAACTAGTCACATTCCCATTTCAGTATCTGACTTTGGCTGCTCATTCCAGTTCTCCAGTTACAATGCAGAGACATTGAGCCTTACCCTGAAGGCTTTGTATGAAGGATAAGAAGAAGAAAAAAGGGAGAGAGGCAGACACTGGGAGACAAGACAGGAGAGAATTGGAAGTGCAATGTGGCATGTAAGAAGAAACAAAAAAAAAGAAAAAGGAATTACAGGAAATATAAAAGCTAGAAATAAAGATCTGCAAAATATAAATATTTCTTTCAAAATATGCTCTAAACCCCTGACTGCCATAGACAGGTGGAAGAATTATAAAAGAAAGG
>VXBU01000175.1:22910-33786 GCA_013400315.1 Bombycilla garrulus | reverse complement strand
TACTTGCCCCCATGGATCCCCACCTACCCCCCGGGATCCCTACCTGCCGCCCTCCCCCGTCCCCCACCACGCGGCCGCTCTCGCCGCCGCCCCCGCTGGAAAGGACATCCGGCTGCGTGGTGCGGGCGGAGCTGCCGGCGGGATCCTCCCACATCCGCCCTCATCTTCGTCATTCCCATCACGCCCCATCCCATCTCCTTTACCTCCATCGATGGAGGCGGGCACTTTCCACAGCCCCGGCATGGGCTCGTAGTGGTGGCGTGGGGGGGCCGTGCCCGGTGGATCCTTGCCCAAGCACTCCGTGAAATGTTACATTTTCATCTTTTTCTCCTACCTGCAGCTCTCCAGGCCTGTGGTAAGAATACCCTTTGTGCACGGAGCCTTTTCCACGGGCAGTGGAAAAGGCTGTGCTCCGGGCAGTGCCAGGGGAGATGTGATTGTCAGTCCAGGACGGGGCTGTTCTCTGGGCTGTGCCAGGAAAGATGAGCTGGTCAGTCTGAAATGGGGCTGTGCTCTGGGCAGTGCAGGGTTGGGGATGTGCTGGTCAGTCTGAAATGGGGCTGTGCTCTGGGCAGTGCAGGGGAAATGTGCTGGCCCATGGTCTGGGTCTGTTCAGCTGAGCAGGGAGCCACAGGTGGAACCCATGGATCGTGATGTCCTGGAGCACAGCTCAAGGGGACGGTCACTCCCCCTTGCTGCCTGCACATGTGGGCTCCAACTCCATCCTCTGCAGCCTCTCTCCACCCTCTGCCCCAAAAGCCATGGAGAAGGAGTCAGTGGGAACAGGGAGAATCTTGCATTCCCTGTCCCTGCAGATGGGCATCTCCAAGCCCATTCTCATGGCTTGGGAGTCAGTGACCACGCTGGGATGGATATGCCCAGCACCAGTCCAGTCACAGCCAAAGCCACTTCCAGTGGCCTCCCCAGGGTTTATCAGAGGCTGGGACATGTGTGTGTGTGACTTTAGCCAGTCTGAGCACACGCCTTGGCCTGAGGATTCTCTAGGGAGGGAGAGAGGGGTGTCCTGAGCCACTGCTGTGGCTGAGCTCCTGGTGGGAGAGCCACGGTCACATGCAGGAGGATCCAGAGGAGGACCCTGCTCACATCCGTGGGAGCAGGATGCTTTCCAGCTGTGCAGGAGCAAGGGCATCCAAGGGGCTGTGGCTGGGTCAGGTGGTGCAGGCTGGGGGGCTCAGTTATGGCTTTGCGAAGGACCCAAGGAACCCTTAGCCCAGTCTGGAGGGGACAGAGGACTTAGAAGGAAAATCTGGGCATGATGTGCAGGAAGGCAAAGGAAGGTAAATTTGGAGAGGAAAAATTGATGGTCAGTCTCTGCATGGGGACTGCTCTGGGGTCATGGAGTCACAGCCCACTGCAGTCCCCTCCACACTCCAGGAGTCACAGCTGCCACCTCTGAGCCACCTCTGTGCCCCCTCAGCCACTTCAGAGAGAAGGAGCAGATGTTGCAGAGGCCCATTCCCTGCAGAATGCTCTGCCTGGGCTGTTTTACTCTCTGTGGATGCCTGGAGAAGAGTACCAGTGTTCCATCTGACAAGGGATTGGAGAGCAAAAACCCTGAAAAACTGCTCAGCAAAGCCAGGACTAAGCACAAGTGAGCAGGGGAGATGATCTTGCCCCAGAGGAGCTGAGTCCAAGCACCCAGGTGGAGGTGGGGGAGCTGCAGAGTGGGTGTCTGGAAATGCCAGCAAATCCAGCCCAGTATGGCTGCAGCCTCTCCCTCAGCAGGTTCAGCCTGCCGTGCCGAGCAGGTATCTCAGAGCCACACGGATACACAGACAGGCACAGGACAGACCAACACTCACACACCTGCCACCAGCAAGGCACAACTCCCCTGCACCAGACCTCCATCCCACACCAGTGTCTACCCCATGACCACAATCCCTGATCCCAGGACCAGCACCCACCCTGTGGATGTGATCTCTGATCCCAGGACCAGCACCCATCCTGTGGATGTGATCTCTGATCCCAGGACCAGCACCCATCCTGTGGATGTGATCTCTGATCCCAGGACCAGCACCCATCCTGTGGATGTGATCTTTGATCCCAGGACCAGCACCCATCCTGTGGATGTGATCTCTGATCCCAGGACCAGCACCCACCCTGTGGATGTGATCCCTGATCCCAGGACCAGCACCCATCCCGTGGATGTGATCTCTGATCTCAGGATCAGCATCTGTCCTGTGACCCTGATCCCTTATCCCAGGCTCAGCACCCATCCCGTGACCCTGATCCCTTATTCAATGGGACTGGTGCCCACCCCAAGAGTGAGATCTCCTATTGCAGGACCAGCATGGACCCTGCAGCGTGATCCCTTATCCACATTGGGACCTGCATTCCCACTTCCAGCCACATTAATGTGTTCTGCCCTGGACTGTCTCAAAACCTCCCTGTACCAGCTTGTACTTGGGTCACAAACCTCAGGAGATTGTTCCTTCCAGGAAGGTTATTGAAACTGGTCTTGAAAACACCTGGAAATAGCATCTCAATTCTGCCCATGTTTTACTGAAATCTCTCCCTGCAGCAGGAACACCCTGAGAGGGGGGGTCCCTACAGGTCTTCAGGCACCTGAAGCAGCTGCAGTGGTTTGTGACCCAGGAGAGCAGATATCACCTGTGCCATTACCTTTCTGTAGGGATACAGAAGCCCCCTGCATGCCTCTGTGCTTCTGGGGAGTGTGATCCTGGTTAGTGAGCTCCAGTGAAATCCACGCTGCTCATCGGAAAACCCACCTGAACCTTTCCCTTAAATGTGATGCAGAAATGTCTCTGCCTCCTGTGGCTGTTGTGATGATAAATCACCTGAGGAGTACTGAGGTGCGCAGCAACCATACAAGTCAGGGATAAATAATCAATGGACAGAAGTTGGGCTGCTCAGGAGTTGAACTCCCAGTTGTAGTCAGGAATGTGACCTGTGGAGTAGAACCTGCGGTGCTGATCAGGGGATGTTTAACAGCCCCAAACTCACACATCCTGTGGGCTTGAGACTGGATTTAAAACCGGAAGAACACGTGAAAATCTTCATTAAACATTGGAATAACATAAAGTTACAAATTAACTTTTACTTAACTACAGGGAGAAAAAGTCACAGAATCCTTAAATCCCTACGGTTGGAAAAGATCTCCAGGATCAGTGAGTCCAACCTTTGACCAAACACTCAGCCTTTGACCTGGTCACTCAGCCAGAGCACTGAGTGCCATGTTGGGTCATTCCTTGAACACCTCCAGGGATGGGGACTCTACCACTTCCCTGAGCAGCCTCTTCCAAGGCCTGACAACCCTTTCCGTGAAGGAATTCTTCCTGATGTTCAACATAAAACTCCTCTGACACAGCTTGAGGACGTTTCCCCTTGTTCTGTCCCTTGTTCTCTGGGAGCAGAGCCCGACCCTTTCCTGGCTGCATCCTTCCGTCAGAAGTCGTATAGAGCCAGAAGGTTCCTCCGGGTTTCCTTTTCTCCAGGCTGAGTCCCCCATCCCGCTCCCTCAGCCGCTCCTGGTCCGCCAGCCCTTGCCCCAGCTCCCTTACCACCGACACCGGAGTGAAAAAACAGCCGCGGGCGGAGCAAAGCCTGTGTGAGACCACGATCAGTTTTTTTTAACCTGCTGGTGTAACCCGAGAAGTGTCTGCCCAAGGCAGGGACCTGTGACTGCCCCATTAACCCAAACTCGCCGCGAGAAACGAGCGAGGCCCAAACCCATCGCCAGGTAATTTCACGCGGCAAAATGTTATCCTCAGGGAAATCAAAGCAGCCGATTCTCTGTCATCCCGACAAAACGGGGCAGAGGAGGGTGAGGGGGGCGGAGGAGACCTCGGAGCGCTCTGTTCTGGATGCACCGCCTTGTTCCGGGGGCGGGGGGGTGATGTGACCGCCCCGCTCGCTCCGCTCCGCCTCGCCCCCCGCGCCCCACAGCGCTGGAACCGCAACGATGTCCGCGCTCAGCGCCAGTCGGGTGAGCGGGGCACGGGGGGCACAGCGACACGGGAGGATCAGGGCAGGAGGGACGGGGTTGGGGTCGTGCTGGGGCGGCGCTGCCAGCCTCAATGCCGGGGGTCTCTAATCGGGGTCGGTGCGCGCTGCCCCTCCCGCGCCGCTCCGTTCCTCACCGGGGGGTCGGTGCCGGTCCCGTTAGAAATCTGGAACATTCCTTTTATCGGGATCTATCGGTCGCCCTCTCCGGGAAGTGCGTGGGCACTTCCAGTTCTCCCCGTCATTCCCGAATTAGAGGAAAGGTGAAGGGCGCCGGCTCTGCCGCGTCCATCCAGCGTCCCTGCCATGCCCCCCCCAGTGTGGGACACCTGCCTCAAGTGTCACGGTGACAGCGGGAGGGGCGGAGGCAACTGTGCCCGAGGGCAGGGATCTAAGAGATGAGGTTCCTGGCACCGGGGTTCGAGGTTCAGTGGGAGCAGAGCAGCTGGAAGGCACGAGGAGCTGGGTCTAAGCGTGGAGTGGACAGCGAGGCTGGTGGAGTGAGCAGGGGCTTGCACAAACCCTTATACAGAATCCCAGACTAGTTTGGGTGAAGGGACCTAAGAGACCACCAGTCCCACCCCACTGCCAACTTGGAGCCACTAGACCAGCTTGCTCCAAGTCCTATCCCACCTGACTGGGAACACCCCCACTGCTCCAGTGCCTCATCCCTGTGAGAGAACTTCGGTCTCTTGTCACTCTGTGTTTCCCCTGGGGCGATCCCCCTGCCCAACCCTCACCTTCAGCCGTGCAGGGGTGTTGATGTACCCAGAGTCACTTCAGTCATGCCCTTGACCTCGTCCAGCCCCGGGGAAAGGAGAACCACGAGTCTGAACACCTCAATCACAAACTCGGCAGCTCCTTTGGGGAGTATGTCACCTTCAGCCGTGTTGGGAATTTTGGGCTTTTCCTAGTTTTGTCTAAACCTTTTGATGGAGATGCTGCATAGGACTGGATCATCGTTAAGAAAAAAACCAAAAAAACCAGCAAAACCAAACCTGAACCAAAGCCCAAACAAATAAACCCCCCATGGTTACAATACCCTGCCCTTTTTTCTACCTCATCTTTTTGTCAGTTATAGTTCAACTAATGTCTAAAACACTTGGGAGGGTTGTTTCCTGGTGTGGTGGTTTTTTTGTTTTCCTTACACACTTGTGGCAGCAGTTTGGTAAGAAAACAGGCAAAAAGGGAAAACACGAGTGAGAAAGGACAGTTTTGCTGCACTTGTGTCTTGTGAAAACCCCACAGATAAAACTTTATCTTGTGGACACTCCCAGGCTGTGCACACATGCTGACTCAGTAGCTCAACATTCCATGCTTGATCCCAGCTCTCCCCACAGTTCACTTCTTGGTTTTACAGATATTTTCAGTGTTCTGTGACAATACCTGCTTTCCCTGTGTGTCACCTGTCACAGCCTGTGTCCCTTGCTGTGCTGTGGGGCTGCACTGGCACCTTTAGGACAGGCCCCTCACTCTGGGCTGGGATATTCCCTCACTGTCATGGTCCTTTCCTGCTGCAGCTGCTCCGGACCCTGGCTTGGCCCGGCTGGAGATCGCGCTCCAGCAAACCTGCCCAAAACGTGCACCTGAGCAAAGCTGGGAATGGCTTCAGCTTTGGTGAGTGCAGCAGGGCTGGGAAGGGAGGGAACAGAGAGGGACAAATGGCAGTGCAGGCTGAAGAAAGCAAACAAAGGACCAGAATAAACAGAAAAAAAAAAAAAAAAAAAAAAAACAAAAAAAAACCCAAAACACCCACTNTGAAAAAACCGACCAAAAACCCAAGCAACAGTACTGCAGTTCAGGAGGAACTTCCAAGACAGGTGTTTATTTGGAATAGATTTCTATTCTTTTTATAAAAACTATTTGAAAATCAAAAGTGCTTTTTCTCTCCAGCTCAGGACAGCCAGGGCAGGGGGTGATATTTCAGAGACTTTGTTCTTTTTTGTTACTGTCTTGAGCTTTTTTAATTGCACAAATCGCCTCAGCACTGAGCAATGAAACCTTTAAACCAATGAAGCCTTTAAAATGGCTTTTAAACCATTAGAATGACCATAAGCAGCACCAGGGGAACATGGAAGGTCTAGGAATGTGACACAGAACTTTCTCCACACCTGAACTATTACAGCAAATTCTCTGGGGCAGCAGCAGACGCTTGACAGATGTTTTTGGTAAAAACGTTTTATTACCTGTCACTTTCTGCTTCATTTACAGTAGTTTTTGAATAANGGGGGGGGGGTTCAGAGGGAAGGAGGAAGTTGAGTTTCTTTATGACTATTTTGCCTTATTTTTTTCAACAGAACTGACAGATGAACAGAAGGAATTCCAAGCTACTGCCCGGAAATTTGCTCTGGAGGAGATTATTCCTGTCGCTGCACAGTATGACAGGACTGGGGAGGTAAATCCACCCCACAGGAGGAAAAAACAGATTTTTCTCTTACCCCAAAATTCGAAATTTTACCTGTGATAATCAGCCATGATTTTCCTTGTTTCAGTATCCTGTGCCACTCATCAAACGGGCTTGGGAACTTGGGCTGATGAATTCACACATCCCAGAGAGCTGCGGTGAGTGTGATCCCTTTTAATTCCTAAAATAAACCAAAGAAAAGGCCTTGGAGGAGACTGTGGTGTGAAATTATGGATTGCATATAAAATCACCTGTTGCACACTGCAGTAATCCCAAAGCAATCTGTGGGTAGATTGGCACACACGGGTGTGGTGAGACTGGGTGGGATCAGGAATTCGAGGAGTTAGATTCTGATGCAGTAATTTATGACCAGATTTTCTTCCATGATTCCAGTTCTTATGATCCCCATGTCAGGAATTCAAGGGTTTACTTTGATCCTGCCTCAAGATGGAGGGATTTAGGGGCTCATTCCTGAGGATCAGTTACCAGTTTAGCTGAGGTGCAGCCGGTGCGTAACCATGAAAAAAAATGTTACATTTCAGATTCCCCGTTTTTACCTGAAAGTGGAGTAGGGAACTGTCTAGAGCGGGCCCTGTTGGGTCTTTTTGACTGATTTGGTGTATCCGGTATCAAAAACTGAGTTTCTACAGCAGAGCCTGAGAATCATGGGAAGGTTTGAATCAAGAGCACCCTTTTAAAGGTCCCCTTGTCTGACCCCCAGCAGTGAGAGGGAGGGGCTGGGTGGGTGCAAAACACTTGAAATTCAGGAATGAATTTGAAAAAACATCAGGTTTCATAGTGGGAAATCATCAGCACAATTTGGCTGGATATACATATATAGCCTGGAAAAGGAGGTATTGATGAGACTGATGGTGGGTGTGGAAAAGTTGAGGCTGGTGTGAAGAGCTGTGGGAGAAGGTCACGGAACCAAGTGTTCAAATGAAATTCAAAATGGGAAAAGAGAAAACACAGGAAAGGGAGGAAGTAATTCAAAGTTCCCAGGTAAAATGGTGTCTGCTGCACTAATCCCTGCCTCTGGAAAAAGGGATTTGAAGGATATAATTGACAGGTTTGAGAAATATCAGAGCCCATGTGCCCCTCTTCTGCCTCCTAAGAGCTCCCCAGGGAATGCTCAGATGTAAAGCAGTGACAGATTCTGGTGGCACCTTCTGGACATTTTGTGCCTCTTGTCCTATCCTGGGCACAAAATGAACCCCCCTTGAGAGCAGTGAAATGGGATTTATTGAATAATCTGATTTCAATGAAAAGAAACAAATAAAATAACAAAAATTTCAATCTGGCACCACGCTGTTTCCCAGGGTGTTCCCAAGGGAGAACATCTGATGTAACTTGGTGCCCATGGGGGACATTTGACATAACAAATGCTTGCAAATCATTAATACTCTGCACTTGAGACCCCCCCTGAGTCCCCTCCTGTCCCCCACAGGTGGGCTGGGGCTGGGCACCTTCGAGGCATGTCTGATCACAGAGGAGCTGGCATATGGATGCACAGGGGTGCAGACAGCCATCGAGGCCAATTCCCTGGGGGTGAGTCCTGTACCTGTCTGGAACTGGGGGTGGGGCTGTCAAACTGGGCTCTGGGTCCTCCAAACTGGGCTCTGGATCCTCCAAACTGGGCTCTGGATCCTCCAAACTGGGCTCTGGGCCTTTGACGTGATGGATTAATGCTCTGAACATTCCCTTCCAGCAAATGCCCGTGATCATCGCTGGGAATGAGCAGCAGCAGAAAAAATACTTGGGCAGGATGACAGAGGAGCCCCTGATGTGTGTAAGTATGACCAGGGAATCCTGTTGATTAATTAATTAATGACAGAGGAACCCCTGATGTGTATTTGATCAGGGAATCCCATTACCATAGTAATTAATTAATGACAGATGAGCCTCTGAGGTTTGTGTCACCGGGGTTGGTCATTGCCCACAATTCCACAACGATTTTGTGGTTTCCCAAACCCAGAATTGTATATTCCTTGGGATCTGGGGGTTGTTCTTCCAGGCTTACTGTGTGACGGAGCCGGGCGCAGGCTCGGATGTGGCCGGGCTCAAAACCCGGGCAGAGAAGAAAGGGGATGAGTACGTCATCAACGGGCAGAAGATGTGGATCACCAATGGTGGGAAGGCCAACTGGTGAGTTCCTTCTGGGCTCTAACTGTTGCCTGGAAAGGCTGACCTGGAAACAGAGACTGGGCAGAGTAAAAGAATAAAAAAGGATTTATTGAAAGGATCCAATTTGGGCCATGCAGGAACCCCTTGGGGCTACACCCAAGCAATCCAGCAATGGTCACAAAATGGATTCGCCGGTCATGAGGGCTCACACTTTTATAAGCTCTGGTCCATTAGCATATTGGAGTTAATTGTCCAACTACAGCCTCAGATTATGAAGCTCCATCTTCTTTGTTTTCTCTCTCTTCTTCACCATTGTTTCCACTCTTGGGCCTAAAATTTGACCTTGGTCCCAAGCTAGAAAGGAATTGTTTTGTCTCCCAGCCCTCTGAAGAGAGCTCAGCAACCCTTCATATGAAATCCAGAACTGCACATTAAACCAGCACAGAGTCTGAAAAAATATAAAAGCTAAAACTTAAGGCATCAATACTGGTCTGTACTGGGGTTTCTTTAAGGGCGTGTTGCAAACCAGTGTGTTCCAGTGTGTCAGCAGCTCATCAGGAAGAGGCACCAGGAGTCCCAGTGCTATGGGTACCCAAAGAGGGAATGGGCCAATGACATCAGAACTCAATGATGTCACAGCTAATTACATCAGAGTTCGATGATGTCACAGCTCTGGTCAGAATGCCTCTCATTTGGGCTAAAACCAGACACAGTTCCTGTTGCAGTGCACCCTTTAATATGGGACGACCAAATTAAGAAAGGATTCAAGTTTCTCTTTGTCTCCCTTAAAAGGTGAAAAGCCAGAAATTTCTTTCCCAATTTTGATGTATGCTAATACAGAAACACCTCATAGAACCCTCTAGACTTCACCTTAGACATGGGATTGTCTAATTGGACCAATGCCAAAAGTTCTGCCTGGGCATTGCATTAAAAGCATTGAACAAAGGAACCTCATAGCATTTTTGGGGTGTTTTAGCAGAGACAAGGATCTCCTTGCCTCTGGCACAGCTTTTCCCTACAGTTTGTTATTTTTGTTGTTAATAAATCTTATTCTGTTTTGTAACACAACCTTTGATGCCATTCCACTATTTTTATGCCATTAGGAATTACTAGACAAAACCCAAAAGTGATAAACCCTCTGAGAGCTCATAACACTTGACTCAAATAATATTTTATCAAGTTCTCTCCACTTTCCCTTTGGGACAGGGAGTTATTCAGAGTCAATTCCAAAATGCTCAGGTTACCGAGCCCTGACCTGGCTCCCACACAGGGATCAGCTGCTTCTGACTCAGCTGGGAACGCCTGCCACTCACAGGGAAAACAGAAAAACTCTGGGATTTTATTGTCTTAAGGTAATACATTTCCAAGGAGACCCAGAGCCTGGCCTGTGCTGCAGAGTCCAGGGAGGGCAGCACAGACCTTTCCTCGGGGCTTACACTCTCCCCACCCCAACACACAAACTCTTCTCAGTTCAAGAGGAAAAACTTTCTACATTTATCTATGAAAGTTGGGATTTCTTACTGTTTAATTTCTTGCCTGAGGCAGAACCATCACAGGGACTCTGCCAGCACATTTCTGACCCCCCCCTAAATAGGATTTACAGTAATTGCTGACACAAAAACCTAATTTACAAGTTATACATGGAAGAGTAAAATGGAAATATTTTCAATTGAGAGGAAATGGCCTTTTACAGAATTCTGTATTCCCTGTACAATAATCCTTAGAGATGTGCTGAGAATTGGCTTATTTTGGGCTATTTGGGAGGCTGAGTGGTATATTAAGACTTACAACACATGGAAAAGCTGGAGAAAATTTGCAGGTTTACCTAAGGGAATTTCATTAAACCTTGTTTTTGCAGGAAGAGATGCCCAGACAACACTGACATTCCTTGCACTCCTTCTGCCTCATTTGTTTGGTTCTTTTGGGTTTGGGTTGTTTTTTTTTTTTTTTTTTTTTTTTTTTTTTTGGAAGGGCCAATTAAAAAGGGTTGTTGCTTTGCCACTCGATTTCCTGTACAGTACAAATATGGACAAAACCACTCGGCATTTTTGCCACAAAGTGTCTGATTGTTGGGGATGAGCTGAGCCCCCATCTCTGTCCTCCCCAGGTACTTTCTGCTAGCCCGCACTGATCCTGACCCCAGGGCCCCAGCCAGCAAAGCCTTCACGGGCTTCATCGTGGAGGCCGACAGCCCTGGGATCCAGATTGGCAGGAAGGTAATCACCAGGAATTCCAGCTCCTGCCTGAACCAGTAACACGATGAATTCCCATGAAAAGAAAATGGCTGAACCTTATCAGGGCTCATAGGGGTATTGGAGTTCTCACAGTGCCCAGAAACTCTTTATAAGACACATTTAATAATTA
>VXBU01000173.1:532369-555736 GCA_013400315.1 Bombycilla garrulus | reverse complement strand
AAAAAAAAAGTGGGATGAACATAAATGAAAAAGAAAATATTGGAAGAGATGAGTTTTATTTATCATGAGGCTGATCTGAGCCCATCAGCCTGATGTGCACAAGGACAATCTCTGTCCCAGCCCCAGTTCCTCGAGCTGGAGTAGTCAGGAGCATTAGATTGATTGCCTCTAAGTGTTATCTACTCTTCATAAAAGGCAAATTGTTCCCTCTCATTCTTTTTGGCACCAGTTTTAACCTTGTTTCGCCTAAAATATGATTCCTTAATGCATGAAATTTTTAAGTATTGGGATTATCTCTGAAGGCTAAAGAAGTATATTGGTGGTAAATGTGATTATAAAAGGTTCTTTAATAGACTCTAAATGATGCTTTGCACTGAGCCTGACTGCAGCTCCGCAGTTTGGGCTGGGACTGCACAGCTCTCGCTCCTGGCTGTCCCACAGAGGGGCCGTGCCCTGATTTGGGAACTTCAGGAACTCTGCTGTGTGTGAGGGATGCAGAGCCTGCCCGTGCACCCGTTAATCTCTCCCAGGCTCTGGCAGGGCGGGCAGTGGGCTGGATCCTGCTCCGTCCCTTCACTGAGCTCTACCCTGGGAACAGCTGCTAGAGGAGGAGGCCCAGAGCTGCTGATAAAGCAGCCGGGGTGACTCACACTGGTACGGCCACTACAGATTTTCTCTGTTAATTTGTCAGATTAAGCAGCCACAGAGATGTTCTCTGTTTATCGCCACAGCACAGCTGCTGTTCCAGCTTACAGCAGGCTCTTCCACAACCAGCAAACTGATCTTTCTTCTTTAGCAGGTTCTTTGCTTTACAGCAATTTAAACATGTCTAAAAAGCACCATGACTTTATTTCTTAAACTGGAACTTTTTTTGGCCATGTCTCTGACCTGATCAATTCTCTCAGTAGAGCAGCTATTTAAAAAAACCAAAACCAACCATTTATAGCACAATTATCACCTCTCTGGCATGACACCACTGACTAATTACTCTGAGACTGCTTCATGTGCACCATTTTTCACCATTCCACGTGAAATGTTAGGGTCTGAAGCAGCAAATCCAACAAGCCCAGNCCATTCCACGTGAAATGTTAGGGTTCCTGCAGAGCTGGGACCTTGTCCTTTCTCTGCTGTGCCTCCAGATCCAGGCAGAGGCCGATAATTCTGTGTCTGCAAATCCCTGAGAGGTTTTATGGCAAGAAAGTGTTGGCTGTGTGGTGTGGGTATATATGGCCCAGGCAGAGAGTTGGCTTCACATTTGTAGCTAAATTAGTATGAAAGTTATAATTGTAGCTAAATAAATATGAGTTGGCCCCATATTTGCAGCATAGCTCTAACGAAAAGAGGGATACTGTAGGTTTGTGGGGAGTTGCTTTCTGATGTCTGAAGCAGCAAATCCTACAAGCCCAAAGCAGAGTCCTACACTCTGAATTAATCAGAGGATAACATCAGACTCCCTGTGCCCATGCAGAAAATCAAGGTTCCCTTCACATTTCAGAAAAGAAATGATGTCAGTGAAGCTATTATGTTTCTGTAGCTTTAAGTAACTGCCACGAACACAATTTCAAAGATGATTTCAGATGGCTTATTTGATTTGCTTCTGAAGCAAATTGTGTCATTGCAAAGACAAAACAAAAATTCCCACAACATTAGAGCTGCTTTAATTGCCTCTTTTAATGTGTGGTGTTACCAAAATTAGAAACATGATTAGAATGAAACAGGTTTCTGTAAAATATCTTTTATCATTAGTGTTATTGTGGAGCCTTGAATGATTCTTGTGTTCAGACAAAAGTGTAACTGGCTTTTGATACAATATTTTGAGCCAAGTGACCTGTCCGTTCATAAGGAACATGTTTGGTTTGTTTTTCTTCCCCCTCCCCAATTTAGTTGGCTTTTGGAGTGACCTCAAGTTCACTTAGACTTGAAATTGCCTCCCAGTCTACAAATTGGAGTATTTTGAGCTGGAAGAACCAGAAACAATATTAATTTTATTAATAGCATGCAAATAAGTTTACACTAAAACCACACAGACAGATGTTTTCTTTCTACCTGTGTCGTTGAGGAAGGAAATGTGATGTGAAAGAATGATTTGAAATGCTCTTTTGACTGCAGCAGCTCTGGAAATGGTTTAGGTGAAGTCTGCTGCCACAGGTGTTGGGATGCTGGTGGAGTTAAGGACCAGTGTGGACCCATGGAGAAGGAGCAGGTGCAATATGGCCTCATCCTGTTTTTTTTCTGGAGCTTATTTAAATTACAGCTTTTTGTTTAATTTTTTTGTTTGTTTGTTTGTTTTCTTGGTACAAATCCATTTAAGCCTTCTGAGCTTTTAGAGCCTTGCAGAGGATGTTGAGGGGGAGCAGCTCTGGGCTGTGGTTCTGTCATTGTCCTGCCCTTGTCCCCTTTGCATCCACACTTCCATTGCTTGGGAAGAGTCTGGGGGCAGAACTGAACCTTTTCTAAGGTTCTGCATAAAGAGAAGTCCAAGCTGTAATTCTCCTTGGTGTTAGAATGGCCTCGAATAAAGGCTCTTTCCTGACTAACTACAGGTATTATTTTTTTTGGTCTTTAATTAGCCAGAGTAATACCAAAATGCTTATGCTACTTCTTATTCCTGATATAGCTTCAAAGATATTCCAGTAACTTTTTAAAATATCTCCGAATTTGATTAAGGATGTAATCAGGCTGTTATATGGCTGATTCTCATCTTTTACAACCGATAATTAATTATTGGAATGCAAAATGTGTATATTGTGCACTAAATATCAGCATCCTCTTTGTATGGCTCTATCACTTTGATTTCTTTCATCACTTCTGCAGTACAGCTACTACTGTGTGATTCTTCACCGAGACAACACACACTTACACACATTGCTCTGTTGATTAGCAGTTTAATTTTTCCTTACAGAAAATGATTAAATTTCCTTACCAGTAAATTAGTGTTAATTCAGTCTAAGGAGTTTTTATTATTACTTTTCCTAGAACAGAAGAATACCAGTTTCCAAAAATGTCTCTAAACTGGGAGCTAGTCTTTCCTATTTCCATTTTCAATGTTTTCTGATTAGCTCTGTGCTTTTCACTGTCTTTCTCTTCCCTTTTTGTACTGGGCTTTGTTTTAGTAAAGATGTTCTTTCCTAAGAAAGATGAATGATGGTCCTTGAGAATTTTAAATAATTTTTAATTACACTCTGGTTGTGCCTTTATATTTCCCTGAGATCCCATCATGCTGAATGTGGTGCTGAGCAAGGAGAACCCCTCCTCCAGGGTTTTTCCAGGGTGATTGTTCATAGCCAGCTGTACTGGGAGTTTCTCCTGGGTCCTTTGCACACACCGAAGATGAGGATCTCCCCTGATTTTGTTGCTGTTTAAGGGATACAGGTATTTTGGAATTGGGATCCACTGTTTACACATTAAAAGGCTCTCTAAGAATTTCTCTGGAAGGAAACACTACCTGATCCTTTACACTTTTCCCCTCTAGCAACCAAAAAAACTTTCTGCCCCACCAAACTAAAACTCCTCTCTTCCCCAGAAGACAGAACTGTGCTGCAGCCTCCCTGTGGCTGGAATCTGCATTTTTTGGAGCAGGAACCTTCACCAGCAATAAAATGCTCATGCTCCCCATCAATCTGCTTGATTCCCCTTCCTTCTCCCAGTTCCAGAGCTCCCTTTGGATTTACCTGGGCTACCTGTTCCCATGTTAAATGGGCCATCTCCAGATCGAAATCTCCCAGTGGTGTCTGAACTTGAACAACAACGCTTCATTTGTATACATTGTGAATGATAAACAAAAATTTGTCTGGAACCAAGCTATTATAAAGTCTGATCAGTTCCTATTTCAAATGACACTCGGCAAGAGCAATTCCAACTCCGTAATCCGTGTGACAGCTATTCCAGAGTTCCTGCTATTGTGTGGCGTGAAATTGTTTGTCTTGCATCCAACTTGCAGAGACACAGGCATGATTTGATAATCAGAGCAGCAAAACTGCGTCCTGCCAGCACGTGACCTGGGAGCAGGGATGTTTGCAGCCACGGTCACAGTGTCACTGGGTACAGATGTCTGCCGTGGCTTTTAGCCTTTGGGTTTACTGAAAGTATGTGATATTTATTTCAAGAGAGGCTCCATCCTTTTGACATGAATCACTCGCATCTCTGCCCAGCCCTGCACGCTGGGAGAATTAGTTGCATTGTTTCAGATGGCAGGGGAAACGTTTCCAGATTAAAAGGATAAATGGTTATGTGCAGCGGTAATCAGTTGTTGCAAACATTATTCTAAATCAGGCTGATTAATGATTGCATTATGATGGGTTCCAAACGGACACAAATCTGGATGTTATGTTTTTGGCAGTGAGCAAAGACCATGTGTTTTGACTGCTTGGGTTGGTTCAGAAATTGATGTTCCCTTTTGATCAGTTCCTGTAAAGATCTGTTTTTCCTTTCCAAATGCCTGGGAAAAAAAAAGATGCAAAGCAACATTATTACTTTATATGGTGGAGACATGAAAATTGACCACACCTGAGATTTCTATCTATGGGAGAGTAGGTCTGTTTGGACATACTGACAGATCTGCAGGAGGTTGTTAGAGCTGTTTGTGCTCTGTTACCTGAATATCCTTCTCCTGAATGAGATAATGCAGACACCAGTCAAAAATGGCTGGAGGAGAGGTATTTACATGCAGCCTTGGCTTTGCAGTGTGGCGAACTCCTTCTCCATACTCATGCAATTCAGATGGAATCCCCTGAGGGGTGGGAAGTTGATGAAGCAAAAATGAAATGTAAAACAACTTTCTAAACCTCTTTACCACTAAGCAGGAAAGTTTTGTGTTCTTCGGGTTCACGAGTCAGAACGATGCATGTTTATAAAGAGTGAAGTTGGGGGTATTCTGGGTCTATTGGGTAAATATTTTTAATCATTTTTTTATCCTTTTGGTGCTTCCCTGCTCCAAAGTGGGTGTCATACAAAAAAGTCGGCTCTCATTTTTTTATGTTTTCATTTTTTTAATCTGCTTTAATCTTTTCAATGTTGTCTTCTGCATTGCAGCTTAGTACCTTCAGCTGCCAGATGTTTGTCAAAATGTCATCTTGCCCTTTCTTATTTTTCTCATTTTATTGACCCAATGAGCATCCAAATGTAAGAAATTGCAGCTTGTGAGCATGGAAAAGAGATCTAAAGGCAGATTTAAGGGTTGGTTTTCAGCCATAACATCAGCAATCTCTGCAGAGCCTTTCCAGCAGGGAAACTGCACTTGTGTGTGTTAGGCTGGCACTTGTGTTACTCTCTGGGCATTCAAATTTGTGAGATTTCATGTGATCACAGGAGCTCCTTTCTGGAGCTGAGTGATTGTGTTTATCCTTGGGTTCTGCACATTTTGAGGATGTGTTTTAATAGTACTGAGTTTGGGCAGATCTGCAGATACTAATTTCTTTCCCTGGAAATATTATTGATTATGAAATTTTGGAGAAATCTGGTAAATCTTGAGTTCAGCATTTAATACACAGCTCTTGAATCAGTTTAATCTGTAAAGCAGAGCCATGCACCTGATGTTCACAGCAGGCACTGGGAACACCAGTGGAGACAGGGGTAGGATAAATCACTCTGAGTAAGAGTTTAATTAATTGCACTTTGAATTCCAATAAGAGATGCTGTCTTTGTGTGGTGAATACCATCTCCCTAATTTCACATTCAGTTTTAGACTGGGTAATAAACAAACCTCTCATTGCCTGTGGATTGACTTTAAAAAGTTTTACTCTTATTAGAGAACATTTGATTACAGAGTAATTTGTTATGCATCTCTTAAAGAATTCAGATTGATTCTGAAGAATGTGGGCAACTTTAGATTCTCTCTTTCTCAACCAAAAAAGTTGCACGTCTCATGGACCTACACTTGATTTATTAATGAACTTGTTCCATCAGCTTTCCAGCAGTGGCTTTATCTTCATTTTTGTTGGAAATAAAGCATTTTAGCAAATTGAGTTTCTTTATGACTGTTTTCAGTAAATAATGATAAAACATATACCTCTTAAAAGTAGCTGAAGATGGTTTTGTGGTTGTAGCAAAACTAAGGAATTGGATTTCCCTGAATAAAAGAAGATGGCTTTACCTATTGCAGGAGCAGCTGGATCAGATGAGTATATTCATATTTGTAGAGAGAGAACAGATTCTCACACATCCCGTTCTTTGGGTGCTTCATTACATATATCCCATCTTATTTCAGGCTTGGGCTGTCCGTGGCTCTATCTGACTTCATTTTCCTGGCTATTTTAATAGTGAAGAAGATGAAGAATTTTTTTGCTCGTTTAGTTGATCTTTTCTTTATGTACAATCTTAAAATATGTCTGAGTAGTCAGATGAAAGAAACATGTTGCTTTCCATCGCTCAGAAGATTAGGGTGCGATGAGGAGATCACATTTCGGGATGTTAACTTGTGGGCGCTGCTGGATCATGGAATGTGAAATAGATGCTTGTGTTAGTTCAATACTGAGTTTGCAAACAGTGCTGCTTTGCAGGAAGGATCCACAGGGTTTCACTCTGCATCTCTGCAGGGTTTTACCACAAGGGTTTATCTGCGGAAATCCTTCACCACTTAACCACTGTGCAAGACTAATCTCTGTTTCAGGAGCACAGCTTGAATATCAAAGTTATGCCAAACCAAAGACCTTGATGGAGTTCAGGTTGTACTCCCATGCAAACATTCATTTTTGAGGACAGAAGATTATTATTTCTGTGGAGAATTAGCTCTTGGATGCTACCACTTAAGTCTTTGCCTATTGGGAATAGGATGCTTATAAATCAGATGTGATGAAATTTCACTGGCAGTTTTTTCTATGTTGATTCGAGAAACAAATCTTTCCTTCAGCCCCACTTGAAAGAAAAAAATTAAATAGTGTAAGTAAAAGTCTGCTTTGGTTTTCACAGGTGACTGCAGACTATTCTTATCTTGGTACAGTTCTTTCTCAATATATTCTGTTCTTCTTTAGACATATTGCAGTGAGGTTAAATTCTCTAATGAACTATTCAGCTGTGTATGAGAGCACAGCTGCTAATCCAGAAATTTTCAGCAATTAATCAGGGCTATTTCTGTTAAGTAAAAGTGTCTGTAAGGTGCATCCAGCTCCATGAATCCAAGTAACCTGAACAAACATGATCTTCATCATCTGAAATTGTGGACAAAAACATAAATATAACTTCCACTCACCTTGTACACAGGAGGACTTTCACCTTCAAAAGCAATCTCTGAATTGGATTTTTAAACGTCTTTTCTGCTCAGAAAATTAGATGGTATGGGTTTGAAACAATCTAGCCCTCAATGTAAGTTGGTTATGCCTACCTGCCTTAGCAAAAGTATTTCTCTTTTATTCTCTTTTTTTTTAACTCTCTTTCTATTTTTTTTTCAACATATACCATTATCTACTACACCAGGGAGTAAAATAAGTTAAGTAAAAGGAAATCATGGTTAAAATCACAACTCAAGAATTAGCTTTCACATTGGGGGGGAAATTATTGAGCACAAAGCAAAATACATTTTAGTGAAGGAAATAATGAGAGACTTATGAAAAATACAATCATTTTAGAAAACCTTGTATACAGTGAGTAATAATCAGTTCTCCATAATATTAAAGAAGGAGCACTTAAATTTTTTTGACATCCCTAATCATGGAGCCTGGGGAGCTGTACAGAACATTTGCATTAAATTACTCCTCATTTTCCCAGCCCTATCTGCCCCTTCCTTAGGTTTCGCTGCCAGTATTTGTGAATTTGGCAGAAGCCTACAGATTTCATAGCTAATATTGTTGTCTCCTGCCAGGAATATCAGAGTAAGGTGCATTGGAAGCTGCAGGGCAATTAAGCGTTGAGGGAAATCACGCTGATTTTCATCTGTGGCACCCAGGTGCCATCGTTTGTATCAGATTACTCGAGCGGTGTTGCAGAAGATGCTCCCGTGCATCACTTGAGACGTCCTGGGTATTTCTGCTAGAGCTCAGCTGAACTCTGGTGGGGAGGAGGTGAACCTGCAATTTCCAGAGTGCAGTGGCAGAGGGATGGAGCAGTTCTGGTGGCTCTGTGAGCTGTGTGTGCCCGCGCTGTGCTGCCTTTCCCTCGATTGCAGAGCAGGCGGCTCTGCCTGACGTGTGCTGACATTTCCTGTTGTGGCCTTGCACTCCCCTCCCCAGTGCCATTGTCTGTGCTCTCACCTCAGCACTGCTAAGTGGGCTTTTTCACCAGTGGTCATTCTCGGCCTAATTCTGCTTTCATTTAGGGCTTTTTCCAGCAATAAAAGTTGTGTCGGCTCAGCTGTGTCAGCAGAACAGCTCTCTCCTGGGGCAGATCCAGCCTTGTAGGAATGCACTGCGTGCATGCAAGTCTTGCCTATTAAAACCAGGCTTTTCTGCAGCTTTTTAACCCGTGTAATCACATTAAGTCAAAACCAATGTAGTCAGTGGTGAAAACCTGAATGCTTTTGGGGAATAAGCTCTAGTTCTGGAAATTTGTTAACACAAGGCAGGTAATGATGGACAAGGGGGAATAGCTTTAAGCTGAAGGAGGGTAGATTAGATTTCAGGAGGAGAAGCTGTGGCTGCCCCTGGATCCCTGGCAGTGCCCAAGGCCAGGCTGGACAGGATTGGAACACCCTGGGACAGTGGGAAGTGTCCTTGCCATGGCAGGGGCTGGGACTGGAAGAGCTTTGAGGTCCTTGCAACCCAAACAATTTTGTGATTCCATGAGGGTTTATTAGCCTTACTCATTTACAGCTGATTAGATAAAAAAAAAATCCCAGCGTCTTTAGAGAACAGTGTGTCTGCTTTTGAAAA
Source organism: Bombycilla garrulus (assembly GCA_013400315.1). Taxonomy (NCBI): domain Eukaryota; kingdom Metazoa; phylum Chordata; class Aves; order Passeriformes; family Bombycillidae; genus Bombycilla; species Bombycilla garrulus. The sequence continues at coordinate 546,935 of VXBU01000173.1, read as the reverse complement.
TCAGGAATAAATATGCCCAAGAACTGTGTAACAAACAGAAGTGTGCACATGTAGGAGGTCCCCATGAGGCTCTTAACCAAGGTCTGTTCTGGTGGCCAAGATGATGCGAGCTGAGGCATCTTCCCCCTGCTTGCTGAATTAACAGAGGTGTGATGCATGATCCTTCCCAGGGTTATAATTAGAGATGACACCCTTAGGAAAAAGACAAGTCTAGAGCATCTGGGTTGGGACTTCTGAGACGGAGAGAAACACAATTTCAATTAAGTGCAGTGGATTAGCACTGGCTGGGAAGTGGAATTGATGTTCTGAAGGAAAGGAAAACAGTTCAAGGAAATGTTTGAATATTTCCCCAGTAAAAATTACTGTAGTCCTCAAATGCCAAAACAAACAACCCACTGGAATTGTCTAAATGCTGTATTTTCTCATTACTGAACCATTATGTTTTGCTATTAAATATTAAATTCTTTGGCATTACATAACTCAGTATTATGCAGATCAGGACATTAATTCCTTTGGCGTCACTAAAATCAGGTTTGAACAGAATAGATGCCCTTGAACTGTTTTATTCTTAGTAAAATTGCCTTTTCGAATAAGAAGCTCCCGTGTTGAAGACTAACTGGTCAACTCCATATTTCAGCAAAAATGATCCCATTTATGTATGTCTGGCTCTCTCCCAAACGGTTTCTGCTACCAGAACTCAATTTCTGTTTTCTGATCTGCAGAGAGGGTAAAAGTTTTTGGCATACATATTTTCATTCATGCTGTGTAAAAAAAAAAAAATCCATGAAGGGCTCTGTTTATCACTTCCTCTGTTGATATGACTTAATGTGGTACAGATTAAAATTAAGATTATTCTTGTGAAAATGCACAATGTGATTCAGTCACCACAGGGACTCCTTTTGAGTTATTGTGGGCCAACTCCTCCACCACCAAGGAAAGCCTCTCTGGGCTGAGGTAGGTAAATCTCATTTCCAGGGAGTGGAAAGGTATTAATATTTTAGCAGTTTTGGGGAGTTTCAGTACCCTGTGATGCGGGCTTTGCTCCACATTTAGGGTTTCCATCACATGAGAATTCTGACCTAATACTTTTATATCCCTTGCTGAAGCAATGTCCCTAAGCAGGAGATTTCAGTGAGACAGAGCATCCTCTTGTCCTTGGTGCACAGAGCTGAAGTCATTGAACTCAAAGAATTACTGAGGGAAAATATTTGGCGTTTGCTGCGTAGGAGTTTGGATCTGGGTGATGTTTCTTTTTGACTTTAAAATCCATGTCACCTTAGGAATTGTAGCATTCTAAGAAGATTTATAATTGTTTCCTTGGAAATAGTCCCAGGGATGGTATCACTACAATGCTACAAAGGACCAAAGCGGTCTCAAAGCCACAAGCTTCATATGTCATGTAGGGCTTCAGTCTATTGAAGAGCACCCTACGCAGAGATTTCGGGGAGGGAAATTAAAAATGCAGTCTGAAACACTCCAGTGATTTACCACAGAGTCTGCAAAAGCAACAGGACTTCTAAGTCTACCTTCTCTTGCTGGATCTTTCTCATTTATCACAGCCCTTCAAGGAGTTCCTCTTTAGGAGACCCCAATTCCCTGCTTGCTGTTATGTCTTCTTGTGATCATGAATCCAAAGTACAGAAGCGCTGTTGGATGGGATTCTCTTCGGAAAGGCTGGGAAAGCTGCCTCAGGAGTAAAGTTACCAGTCTGATACACTTTTCATCCACACTTCTGGCTTCTTTCACTAAAGCCTCAGGCACTGCAGTGGGATCACTGCTGTGGGACCGAGATCGCAGTTGGCAGAGGCAGCTCTTCCCTGGGACACCATGGCTTTGTTTGCCACACAGGGAGACTTTGCATTGAAATGGGCTCTGAAAGCAAAGTGGGAAAAGGAAATCCCCTGCTCAGGGCAAGTGGGCAGCAGGAGAAATCATGAATTGTTGAACAAGCCTGGCTGAAGTGTCCTGGGAGCCAGCACAGGTGTGTAGAAAGGACGGACCTGGTTGGCGGTTGCTGTGTGTGCTCAGCAGGCTGACATGTCTGGGAGCAGGAATGTATGCTCTGAGGGGAGAAGAGATCTTTGGGCAGCAGGATATCTTCCTAATGGGATTGCTGTGTCTATCCAGGTGATGTTTTTAAGGCAACAAGGAAAGGAGTAAGGAAGTCATCATCAAATTATACTGATATAGAGCATCCTTATAAAACAGTCTCCAAAGAACTTAGTACAAAGGTGTTGAGAAGAAAATGCTTAGAGCTGAAGTCAGGTCTTTTTTTTTCTCTCTTTTTATTTTTTAATTTAAACCTTCTAAATGAAAAGGTCCTGTAAATTTGTTATTTATAGAAGTGAAAAATACTGCCTGTGGAGCTGCTGGTGGTTCATTATTCAACTGAGTATAGTACCTTGTTTTAAAGACTGTTCTTGCAAATGATTATTCTCCATTTCTGTCAGCCTGTCCTCACACTGTGGGACCCTCACTGAGCCAAGTCATTTAAAAGTCAAAAAAACAGCAAATGTCTTAGTTTATTTGTTGGTTTTTTTTTAACACTGAATATAGTAGCAAACATATGTGATATCTTAGCTTTATTCCTTAACTGCTCTGGATTCTTTTTGGATTGATTACTATCATGGAAATAAATAGAAACTTTCTCTCCATTCCCATTTCTAAGGCTATGGCTATGAACTGAGAAGACTGGGGCAGCAGAGAGGTTAGGGAACTTTTAAAAAGAAAATTGCTGGATGTAAATGTGCTGGCAAGGGGAAGAATTCTTGGGGTTCTTATCTGTGACCTGATCCAAGGAGAGACTTCCAGTAGGCATTGGATCAAATCAGATACGGTTGGTGTGGCTTTGAAATTAGAAACCTGAAAAGGAAGATAATTTCAAGGACTGACATGGCCTGGATCACTGGTGTGTGTCTCCACTGTGCAAACACATCCTAGATATAAAAAGATCAATTGCATGATCTAGCTCTCATGCTTTGCATCCTCCCTGGCTCTTGTAAAATTGCACAGAAAATATTAAAACCTGTTCCATGATGAAAAAGGTGTTTTGAAGCACCTACTGTTGATTTAGGGAGTAGGTAACTGAAACAGAGCTGCAAAGAGGAAAAGGAAGGACACAAACCAATGTCAGTCAATGAAGTTTTCAAAGTCTCAGAGAAAGAACATAATACAATATGTTTTTGCTCTGGGCTCTGACTTGCTGAGGTGAAAACTAAAATAGCAAGAATTGTTTTCTGTAGAAAAGGAATTTTTTTTTAAGTATTATAAAATATATTTGTGATAATCTTTTCACCATATAATTTATGATATATTAAGATACTCCGCCTTTTTTTTCTGCTTTTTTGTAGGGTCTTACAATATTTTATCCTTTCTATCCATTTATTCTTTTTTGTTTCTATGCAGGAGATACAATAAATCCTCCCTTTGGTTGTGCACTGATGTAAAATTGAACAGCAGCCCCCTGTTCTGTACGTGCTGCTGTCCCCTGGCAAACATTGGCAGATGTTTGGATACTTATTATTCTCACATCATGATCTGAAAAATGTGATGTCTTTTTATTATAAGGAAATAGGTTGTTGCTTATCTGATCCCAACCCCATTATGATATCTGGACAAATTTTAATTGATTTCCATAAGTTTTGGAACGTTTCTCAAGATATTTCTGTTCAAAAGCAGCTTGTGGCAGTGTAGGAAGAGGAAGATCACAGGGACCTTGGCAGCTTCCTCCCTGGATTTCCTCAGTCTCTCTCCCTTCCTGGAGTCAGGTCACAGCCTCCTTTGCTGCTCCTGCCATCCAGAAGTGTTTTCCTATAACTCTCTGCCTCATTGGTTCTCCATCTGTTTTACTCTGAGCATCTTTTTGGTGACCTATGTTCGCATCTGGTGTAAATATGCTGCCATTCAAAGTGTTTTCACTCTGTCACTTACCATTTCAGGGCATGATTTATTATAGCAGGGGCTGTGCTCTGGGCTGGAGGGAGGGAGGAAATCCAGGCATGGCCTCCAGGATTTCTTAGGCTTTGCTTGACTGGGATTGGGAAGCATGAGGCAATGTGGTGCTGGGAGCTGTGACTGATAAACCTGTCCCCCCGAATTATGGAGTAAATGGAGCTGGGGACCAGATAGGCAGAGAAGACAGCTGTGTTAGACATGTTTACTGAAAGTTGTGAAGGACCCGAGCCAAACCTCGTGGATGTCAGTCAGAAGTCTGCCAGCCACTCTGAAAGACATTTGAAAACAAATGCTGGAGGTTTGACTCACTTTTCTGAGTTAGATGACAGTGCCTTCATTAAAGCCCGCTTCTCCTCTCCTTTTGCAGTTAGAAAAACAATATAATTCATAGAGATGGAGCACCACATTACTATCTAATAGCAATTTGTATTCTAAAGCTGTACTGATTTTGCTCTTATTTCAACACCAGATTAACAGGGGAAAGAATTACAAAAGAATTGCTGTTGGAAAAGGAATTTGAATACAGACCAGGTGGCTAATTTGCTCCCATTAGTTACTATGTTTAACAAGGGAGTGTGCAGTCTGCTTTAAAGTCTCTGGAAGAACATCTCTATTGCTATTTAACATTGCTGCACAGATTTGAATTTTTGCCTGCTTTCCTTTGTGCTGGAGCTCTTTCCCCCAAAACACTGGGCAAAGAAAATAGCATCTGGATGAGAAGTGGCATATCCGAACAGCTCCGTGTGTCTATTCCATGAATTGGTACCGAAGAAGAGGATGCATCATCATGCTTTGATAACAAGCAAATCAGGAGCAATTACTTTTTTCTTTCAGAGAAAAGAGGATCACTTACAGTACTTCAAAATAAGATTTTTTTTTTCCCCTCTGGAGAATAATAATCATTCTCTGTGTAAGCTGAGACACTATCATCTCTTTCAGTCTCGCTGTGTGTGAGCCATGCGTGGTGTCTGAATGCATCTCTGCACTTAGGAGCTGGATTGGATGGGCTGTGGTGATGTCACTTCTTAAATATCACTGACTCCTGATCCAGTTGGATCAGATTTTGGTCTCTGTAACACATCCTCTCTTCTGAAGGAGAAAATGAGTAGAACAGATTGTTTTCCATAAGGTTTTGGCAACTAGAAAATGTTTGTGAGGTGATAACGTCGTGATTGCTCATGCCTGAGTATGCAGAATGAAATTCTATAAGGAAAGCTCTTTATTTCCTAGCAGAAGCTCATGGCAAACAGATGTGGGTAATACACCACGAATCACGGGTGGGGACAGAAACCACGTTGCTATTGGACAACAAACAGCATGTTCAAATAATGTAGATTGATATTAAGAACCAAAGACAAGTGCAAATATCAATCTTTTATAACTACTCTCTTTTTTTTCTATGCCTGGCTTTTTACNTCCTAGCAGAAGCTCATGGCAAACAGATGTGGGTAATACACCACGAATCACGGGTGGGGACAGAAACCACGTTGCTATTGGACAACAAACAGCATGTTCAAATAATGTAGATTGATATTAAGAACCAAAGACAAGTGCAAATATCAATCTTTTATAACTACTTTTTCTTCTATGCCTGGCTTTTTATTTACATTTATTTGCTATTTTCCAATGGGATTAGAAAGTTCAACAGCTTCATGGTGAGGCTTATTTCTTCAGTACTTGAAGAAGCTGCATGGAAGAAGCCTGTTCTGCTGTTTATAAACACTGGTACATAATTAATGAAATGAAAACAGTTCATTTATTAGCCAGTGGTGCAACATGCAACAGGAAAAGCTGAAGCCTGGTTTTTAGTTGCATCTTTGTGTGTATTTTTTTTTTTTTTTTTTTTTTTTTTTTTTTTTTACTTTTAGCCTTGTTGCATCACAGCAGGCAGGAAATACTCTGGCATGGCTGCTGAGGCTGGAGTTAGTGGTGCCTCTGTCCATGTGCTTTCCTCAGCCAGCTGCAGTGCCCAGACCGGTTTGGCTGCTGTGCTCCTTGCCCTGGGCTGTCCCTGCACGATTGCCCTGGCTCCAGGCAGAGGAGGTGCAGCTCTCCTGTGACCCTGCAGATTGAGCTGTGCGTCCTGGAAGCACAAACAGGACAATTTCTACAATTTCTTCCAGCCTTCATTCGCTGAACCTGCCTCTTTTTCTTTTAAGCTGCCCCTGAGCTATTGCAAGGCTGTTTAAGTTTGCCACCTTGCTCGTTACGTTTGCCCTCTCTTTGCTGCTGTAATGGCAGAGCCATGGAGGGATAGCATTACCCTGGCTCCTACTGTGCCCGTCAGAATTACAGGAATCAACAAAGCAGCTGTAAACCCTGTGCTAGGAGCAAGCTGGCTATGGAAAAAAATACTCATAATACCTGTCTTTTGGTGTCAGTTGTTGTCTGCAAGGCACAATAGAACATCTGGAAGCGAGAGCCCTCCTATTCAGAGAGCTGAAATTGCATTAGCTGCTCTGGCATAAAGGACAGGATTAGAATGACAGACCTCCCCACTGAAATATTTGCTTCTGAATAAACTTGTCAAATGCAACAAGGGGTGTCATGGCAAAACTTTCCAGCTTCTGCTGTGAGAAGAGCTTCTGTTTCAGTGATGACAAGAGGGCTGTGTTTAATTGAGCTGCATTTTGCTGCTGTCTGCTGTAGGAGATACAATGAAAGGGGACAAAGGCCAAGTTCAATTCATTGCTATCAAGCTTTCTTTCTTCTAGGAGCAGGTAACAGCAAAACAATTACTGCAGGCTGAAACAGGTGTGTTGTGGCAAGAATGGGGGAAGCGAGAAACTGCTGCAGTAGCTCCACATTAATTTATGCTCAAGAGAGAGTCACCATTCTTTATGGCACAACAGGGGACCCAAATATAATGGGGAATACAAACTAGGGAGATAATGGAGAAGGAAAGCGCCTTTCAATACCTTTAGAGTTCATGAGTTATTCCTGTTTGCCAGAATCCACTTTGGTGAGCATTCACTCAGCATAATGAAAGCGTAGCTTACCCTGTAGCTTTGTAGAAACTAGGTCAGGTAAATTTGAGGTGCTATTATAGCTTTATTCATCCTTAAACTATAGATCAAATAGTTCTATTAAAAATTTTTAAAAGGGCAGATTTCAGTAGTATCCATCACAAAACTCTCGTGTCATTCAGGACATTAAAATTAGACAAAGACCATAGGTCTGGCTTGTAATACTCCAGGAAGTTATGTAGGCAGCTTGTTGATAATTCATGTACTTCAAAACATGGTTCTGACTTAGAAATGCTTGTCTTTGCTCTTTAGGATTACTGTTTCTCCCCCAATATTTATTCCTCTGTTTATTTTAGATTACCCTGTAAGAAAACAATACCAGTTTCCCACCTTGGTTGGGGGTTGGAAAAGCATCTCCACAGCTGGGCAGTGGCTTTTTCTGCCTCTCTCAAGGAGTTTGGGCACAGAAACAAATCTGTTGCATTTGTGCAGCTTTCTCTGGGGGCTCAAGTTTCATCCTCCTTCCTCATAGGGTTGTCCAGGCTGTCCTGGGACTCCTCACTAATGTTGTCTTGTCACTTGTGCCACCTTGGTGTGTCTATAGAGCACTGTGCTGAGCTAACTCAGGGGTTATTTGTGTCTATAATGATGACAGACATTGACAAAATTAACTTGAAACTCCTCCTTCAAAGAGCCAGGGATGTGGAGCCATACAGGCCACAGAAGTGTTCTTTCTGATTTCTTCGAGGGAATTTTGCCTTTTCTCCTCCATTTAGAGACCAGAAATGGGAGTGTATTTTAGGTTGTGTCATCTCTAGTTGAGACACTTCAGTTTTGAAAGATTAAACAAGAACTGTTTCTTTGGTGCCAGTTTAAAAATGATTTGGGGTGAGGAGGGATGGCCTCAAGGTGCCTCATCCACAGAGCCCGTTTGGCTGCAGGGCAGGAACACATCCAGAGGGGACACTCAGGTGGAGATCCTGGCACACACAGCAGGAGACACAAAATTTTGCCTTCCAGGACATTACACAGCAGTTGGAGTGAATGTTCAGCTAACGTGAATGAATTAATAAAATTTGGCTCTTAAACAAAAAATGGAGCACGCTGATTTGGGTGTATCAGCTGCTCATTTTCTTCAAAAATGGTAAAACAGAGTGATTCAACACTTCCAGGATGTTTTTTTTTCCCCACGCTTCTAAATTTAATAAATGTTTTGTTGGTTTTTATGGTTCCAGGGTTACTTCCATGAAGCAGTGATATTGCCCCAGGGGAGGGGGAAAAAAATCACATTTCAATTTTTTCCTAGAATAGTGTTTTAAATTATGCCCAACAGATGACAACAAATATGATTAATGTTAAAAGAACAGAATAGTTTTGTTTAATTCATTCTTTGTGAAGTCCTATTCTTCTTCGTGCTTGGATCCCGGGGGAAAAAACAGTTTAATGTGATTTCTGTTCCCCATTTACTGTTTGCTGGTCTCAGATGGTCTTCTGGTCTGCCTCTGCAGTGTTTCAGTAGTGACCTACCTCAAAGATATGGACATTGTTTGTTCCCTGAGCTCTTCACAAGCACAAAGGTGCAAATCAATTATTCAGTAGAAATTTTCTCCCTGACAAAGCTTTCCCTTGATATCTTAACTGAACACAGCCTTACTCATATACTGATTTCTTGCTTCCTTTCAGCATGGAAATCAGTGTCTTTTAATGAGTTAACCAAGCTAATAATTTCTAGCTTTTAATGTGTTTAGTGTGCTTCAGCAAGAGTTAATATTGTTGTGGCGGTGAGGGTTATAAACAGTGTTGGTCTGGTCTGGCAGCTGCGGTGCAAATTCCAGGGGAAACTGGAATTTAAGTTTAAATAAATATGATTGTGTGTGCCAGGTTATGAAAAATCCTCTGAAAATCCTACCTGTGAGCACACAGAACACCTGCATCTCTAGAGCTGGCACTGGACACTCCTTGGAGCAGTAAGGTGGATGCTCTGTCGTGGCTGTGGAGGGAGTTCAGGCACCTGAGCCCCTTTCAGCTGTCCCACACTCCTGGCAGCTCTGGCGTGGGGCATGAGGAGGCGGAAATGAAAGGCAAAAAATGAGAGAACCCAAATCTAGGACAGAGGGGTAGCTAATGACAAAAAGTAAATTGCTAAGTGAAAAAGCATGGAGATTAAATAAAAATAAACAGGCTGGGATCCTGGTTCTGTGACATAAGACTTTCCTTAAGGGTTAGGATGGATTTTGCCCGGTTGGTTGGTGGAATTCTCCATCCTCTAAGCTGACTAGAGCAAGCTATGAAAAAGAGCAGTTATTTCTTCTTTCTTGCCTGCTTTTAACAGTTTTTGGTAAGCATGGAAACAATGTGGACTATGTTAGTGAAACAAATTGGGTGCCAAGAAGCACTGGTGCCCTCACCCAGGATGGAAAAGCAGAGTCTGTGAGCTCCTGTGGGCTGAGAACCACAGAACACTTTCTGTAATAACTCCTGTGAGCTTCCAGAGCACACAGGACAATCTCTCCATGTCCTCCCTCTCATTTCTCCTTCAGGTCCTCTCTGTGGTTGTTCTTCTCCCTGGAGATAATTGATTTGTGCTGAGTTTTTCCTCTTGGTTTTTATCAGTTGACCAGAAAAAAACCCATAGCCAACCTGCAAGTTCCTTATCTCACTACATGAGAATAAATTATAGCAACAAGCTCTTGCTTTTTCGGAACTTTTCTACCAGTAGATACCTATTACCCCATCTATTGTGTCCACTTTTCTGGATTTCATTGGTTTTTAAAAATAGAAAGTAAAAAATGAGTGATTTCCCAGACATCTGATCAAGTGATTTCCCATTCTCCATCTGTTCCATATAATACTTGCTCCTCTTGCTACTTGGTATTTATTTCTGTGGCCAATGGATGCAATAAGGGATTGTAATTTAATTGTTGGCAGAAGTTAAGATCACCCTCTCATTTGCACTATGGCTTTGCTTTTCAAAATTTCCTTTGTCTCTTACAATGCAGATCTCCACTTTGAATTAGAATTGTAAAATTACCTCCTGTGTGGATTTGAAAGCCACCGTCACTGCACAAACATCTTTCAAGGGCTTTATTCTTCAATCTTGTGTATAAAACCTGATTTTTTGTTAGTTACTAATGAAGCCTTTGCTGTTGTCGAGGCACTAATGAGTGCAAAAGGGAAAAGACAACATTGTAGGATGTGTGAACTTAGAGAAAGAGTTTTAATTGATAGGTTGCAGTTCACCATTTAGAAAATGTGAGCCTTCTGGAAGCCACGGGTGGTGCGCTTTGTTCGCTTGTTGCTTCTTCAGTCATAAAGAATTTTCTATCAGTGCTGGAAATCACAGAACTGAAAGCTTGTTACAATCTTCCATGGTGCTGGAAAGGAAATACTACCTGGATGTTTGCCCTAAATATATACCCATAAATACACCTACTTAGCCTAATTAAAAAAAGAAAATAATTTGGAGTCGCAACTTTTTAATTCTTACATTTTGTAGATATTTCTTCCTTCTGCTCTCTGGAGAAAATGTCTCTTTCTTTAAGTTTGATAAATTTACTGAAGCAAATCCCAGAGCCTCCCTGCTTTGTGTGTTAATTGCATTATTTTCATTTACAGATGGGGGAGCATGGGGAGGTTAAGTGGTTTGCCTGTGGTGTGACCTGAGTTTGCCTCTTGGCGGGGATTAGAACTGAGGGAGGGAAATCCTCATCAGTGACTGGGAGCACTGGGAATAACCAGCAGGTCTGGGAGTGACACCTGGAGCCTGCTTACGCCTTCTGCACTAAAATGGCACTAAAATGAGTGAAGTATAGGTGAAAATATCCATGCATTAAAATGAGGCTCCAAATGACCCCATTTGCTGTGCCTTCTGCTTCAGTTTCAGCTCAGTTCGTAATCTAGCTCCTCACAAGAGAAACTCCTACTGTGAATAGCTGCTTCTTAATAATAGAATATTACTTTACTGATTAATATTTGTTGGACACTCAGTCTAATTATGGTTTCTCACAGCTACTTTAATTACTATCATATGAGGTTTAACTTCAGCAAAACATTCCAGATGAGTTTAACGATGCTTTGCAATTTAACTCTGTACACGGCAGCGTGGCAGCTGGGAGAGAGGAAAACACCCTCCTTGCTGAGCCCAGGACACGTGTTTGGGAATGATAAGATGTGTCAGTATTTTTGTTCCTGAATCAAAAGATGTAATACTGAGGATTTACAGAATCTGGGAGCTCTGAAACCTCAGCCTGGGGAATAGCTGCCGTGAACACGATTAAGTGGATAGAGGGGAGCTCTGTGTAGCGCAGTTGAGGATGTCGGTGTTTACTCGCTAATTGAAATTGGAGAGGCAGAATTAAAAGCCTGTGATTAGTAAGGCATGCCAATACCTTTGAGGACTGGCTTCTGTCTTCTCAAATGTGCAGAGGAACACGGGATTCTTGTTCTCGGTGAGAAATTATCCTGTTTCTTCTACGTCATTTGTGTTGAAAAGCGAAAGGTGAAATGTGGAGATAAGACTTTGGAAGAAGTTATTCAATGAGTTTTTCTTTCCAGGATATCCTGATTTAAACTGGAGGTATAGTCCGCATACGTATTTGTTGAATATCTTGGTGGGAAGTACAAAATACTTGGACTGGATTTTTGTAGTAAATATAAACACTTTGGCAGAGCATTGATGAAGGATACCAGGCATGAAAAACTTGGAGGATTCACTAAAAATGGGACCTGTAGTTCTCAGCTTTTATTTGTGCATCTCCAGCTCCACTTCCTGATCTCACTCCTCAATTTCCTCACCTTTTATAGAAAAATGCTCAAAAGCAAAGTATCTTCTTTACCATTGAGTACAATAAGTTATCATTTAAAACCCCAAACCCAAGAGATTTTTGTGCATCAGTCCTGTGGAATCAGGAATGATGTCCTTGAAGTCCAACCTGAATTTTGACATACTTTTTAACTACCCTAAACTCGCACCAGAAGTGCTTGAACTTCTGTACATTCACAAGAGAGGGCTTGAATGCTTGGTTGATAAAATGTCTGATAAGACCAATGTTGTGGGAATAAATCCTTCTCATTTTTTCAGGGACTCGTGCTTCATTAAAACTTTGTTCTGCTCCTTTGAAATTGTTTGTACCAGTTTAGGGAAGCAGGAATATATGTAGCTTCAGAAATGCTCCTGCTTCATGAGATGTAGGAAGGCATGGGAATTTGATGATGGAAAAAGGGTCTCTTACAATATCTAAAAAAAGAAAAATTAGGTTTCTGGATTTGCATAATGCTGATTTATTTTGAAGTGTCATGCCTTATACTTTCACCCTTGCAAACTGATTCTTATTTAGGAGATGAAAGATTGTGCAAAATATAATATTCTTGTATAATTTAAACTGCCTGATAATGTGCTATAGCCTCCTAGAATTCAGGCCCAAACATTAGGCATTGATTTAAAAAAGGCATTTAAATAATTTAAAATTGTTCAATGCTGAGCATGATCAGCACCCCAATCATTTTCAAATAAAAGTACCTATAAAAATTGAAGCAGATGAATAATTTTAAATTGCTTTATACTGTGCAAGCACAGAACCCCAATCACTTTCAGGCTGAAGCTCATACGAAAAAATTTAAGTGCTCCAGTAAATTTAAATTGCTATATACAAGGAAAAGGGCCTTTAAATTACTGAAAACTTGAATTTTTTCTTTAAATTTTCTTATTTTTTATGTACAANCATGGTGGAGTTTGTGGGATACAAGTTCTGTTCTTGTGCCTCAGGACTGGCAGCTGTTCTTCCACCTAAGGAAAACATTGTTCTCATGGGTACAGATAATTTTCTATGATTATTGCTTCTACAATAAAAAAAAAAACAACAAAACCCCTTAACATTTGTAGCAATTAACATCCAGAAACAGCGTTCCTTGANTTTCTTCTACGTCATTTGTGTTGAAAAGCGAAAGGTGAAATGTGGAGATAAGACTTTGGAAGAAGTTATTCAATGAGTTTTTCTTTCCAGGATATCCTGATTTAAACTGGAGGTATAGTCCACATACGTATTTGTTGAATATCTTGGTGGGAAGTACAAAATACTTGGACTGGATTTTTGTAGTAAATATAAACACTTTGGCAGAGCATTGATGAAGGATACCAGGCATGAAAAACTTGGAGGATTCACTAAAAATGGGACCTGTAGTTCTCAGCTTTTATTTGTGCATCTCCAGCTCCACTTCCTGATCTCACTCCTCAATTTCCTCACCTTTTATAGAAAAATGCTCAAAAGCAAAGTATCTTCTTTACCATTGAGTACAATAAGTTATCATTTAAAACCCCAAACCCAAGAGATTTTTGTGCATCAGTCCTGTGGAATCAGGAATGATGTCCTTGAAGTCCAACCTGAATTTTGACATACTTTGTAACTACCCTAAAGTTGCACCAGAAGTGCTTGAACTTCTGTACATTCACAAGAGAGGGCTTGAATGCTTGGTTGATAAAATGTCTGATAAGACCAATGTTGTGGGAATAAATCCTTCTCATTTTTTCAGGGACTCAGACTTCATTAAAACTTTGTTCTCCTCCTTTGAAATTGTACCAGTTTAGGGAAGCAGGAATATATGTAGCTTCAGAAATGCTCCTGCTTCATGAGATGTAGGAAGGCATGGGAATTTGATGATGGAAAAAGGGTCTCTTACAATATCTAAAAAAAGAAAAATTAGGTTTCTGGATTTGCATAATGCTGATTTATTTTGAAGTGTCATGCCTTATACTTTCACCCTTGCAAACTGATTCTTATTTAGGAGATGAAAGATTGTGCAAAATATAATATTCTTGTATAATTTAAACTGCCTGATAATGTGCTATAGCCTCCTAGAATTCAGGCCCAAACATTAGGCATTGATTTAAAAAAGGCATTTAAATAATTTAAAATTGTTCAATGCTGAGCATGATCAGCACCCCAATCATTTTCAAATAAAAGTACCTATAAAAATTGAAGCAGATGAATAATTTTAAATTGCTTTATACTGTGCAAGCACAGAACCCCAATCACTTTCAGGCTGAAGCTCATACGAAAAAATTTAAGTGCTCCAGTAAACTTAAATTGCTATATACAAGGAAAAGGGCCTTTAAATTACTGAAAACTTGAATTTTTTCTTTAAATTTTCTTATTTTTTATGTACAACTCAAATAGTTTTACTTCATGAAAATGAGCCAAACAATCTGATTTTATAAACTTGCAAAATATTTCATTAACCTCTGTTCCATGTAGTAATGGTGGGACATTCCACAATCAAATGTCACATATCCCGCTGCAGGAATTCTCAGTACTGTTATTATTTAAGCAGAATCCAGGGTAGGGATTTACATTTTTCACAACTTCTCATGTTTTTTATGTTTATTGTTCGTGTCTGCTGCCTGTTGAATGTCCCGTGGGACACCTGATTTATTTGGTAAATACAGATAATTATAGAAAAAATAAGTGATCTATAAATGGAAGTGCCATCCATAATGTTTAGTGAGGGGGCTACAGCAGCTTCCTGACTACTGCTAGAACTGGATTTGATTTAAATAATGGATTCCAAAAGCAAATTATCGTTTATTGTAATAATAAAAAGAAATAAATTAATAAATATAAAAGAAATAATAAATAAAAGCAAATTATAGC
>VXBU01000173.1:460065-532351 GCA_013400315.1 Bombycilla garrulus | reverse complement strand
CATGGTGGAGTTTGTGGGATACAAGTTCTGTTCTTGTGCCTCAGGACTGGCAGCTGTTCTTCCACCTAAGGAAAACATTGTTCTCATGGGTACAGATAATTTTCTATGATTATTGCTTCTACAATAAAAACAACAAAACCCCTTAATATTTGTAGCAATTAACATCCAGAAACAGCGTTCCTTGACAGTTGAAAGAAAGTTCTGTAAAGAAATAAGGAATAAGTATTTAACAGGGTGTTACTGAGGCTTTCTCCAATACTCCTGAGATCTCCTGCTCAACGTGGCAGGGTTTTCTTTGACTGCCTAATACATGTGAGGTCAATAGTTGCATCTTTTGCATAAAAGATTTCATTCAGCTTTTAAATTGCAAGCAATTACAAGAGAGGGGGTTACAGACCAGGGTCTTGGTTTCACATTATTTATGTTCTAATTAACTTACCAGACTGATTTTTTTCCCCCCTGTTTTAGCTACTAAGTGTTGATCTTTAATAGTTATCTGTTCCTGGCATTAATGGGTTTTATTTCTTTAGAAAGGTCATTCTTGATGTAATGTCACTGTTAACACAAGGGAGCCTGTAAGTTTTAGACATTTTGCTTGATTGTGATGAGCTCAAAAATATTGAACTACTTGCTGTCTTTCCCCTGAGGGTTGCTTTCACTCAGAAGAGTTGGTACAAGTTCTTTTTAATTTTTGACTGTGTTTTTGCAATTCATTAGAAGTACTCCTCAATGAGCAGCTGACAGAGCCAAAAATACTTGGGCTTATTTTTTTATCCTTTTATATTTATTTCCAAATGACTCCATGAGCTTGAGAATTGCTACTTGTTTTAGGTAAACACATAATGTCTGGACTTATAAAATGAGCAGTGATGCAAAAACTTTGGTCGTAATGAATTAAATCCATGCATGGTTACTACTGTACGACTACTAAGGTACTCTTTAGGAAAAGAAGATAAAATCACTTAAAAACAAGCACTGAAAAGGATTTCTAAGCTCAGCTCACAGGATTTTTGTGGAAATGAGAAGAAGATGAGAAGCTAATATGTTGACCCACTAAAAAAAGATTAAGGTGATTTACAGCCCTATCCTTACTAAGAGTTCACCCCTGAGCTTGGTTTTTAAATAGAAACCCGCAGGAAGCCAATCTTCACAACTTCAATACTTTTAAATTTACTTTATTTACTTTAATACTATCGTACTATTATTGCTCTGTATTATTAGCTGTAAAGAAATATTAACCATGTGGTATGCAGATACCTTTGTGTAAAAGTTTTCTATAGCTTGTTTTACAGAACAGCTTGTCCTCATCCTGTTGATGTCAAGTAAAATCTTGTCAAAACTGGCAGAGAGATTTGTATTGGGCTCCTTGTAGAAATTTCTCCATTTTCATTGAGTCTTTGGATGCTAGACTTGTTTTTCCTCCAATAACCTTGCCGAAATCAAGGGATTTTACTTGAAAGTATTAATTTTTTTAAAATCTTGCATTTGTCAGTGTTTAGGAGAAGGTCAGAAAATGTTCAACGAATCTGTTTTTGAAGTTGAAAACCAGTTATTTTTACTTGTCCTTATACTTGTATGAGTTCTGGGGGTTGGTTTCTATTTTTGTAATGTTTGAAGGTGATAGAAGTGCATTTGTGTTTAATCCTTAAATCCATGTTATACTTTCAAAGATTGTTTTCAGCAAGCTCATTTTCAGTTTTAGCTTAGCAGTGCAAAAGACAGATGTTGAGTGTTACACCGAGTTCGGTTTGTGCTGCAGTAATAATTGCTTTAGACTCTAACTTTGTAGAATATGAGGAAAATAATAGGTGGAAGGTTGTTTTTTCTTTTTGATAACTATCATGCTACTGGGAAATTAAACATGTATCATGTTCCTTAGAGTTTCCAGCCATCCTACCCAAAACCCACTATCTGCTGTAAGAAATATGATTTTAATTTTTTCTCTAACAGCTTTTGCCACATCAGTGTTTTCCTATGTGGAATAAAGACTTTGCCCCATTCAACTCCATGTGAAGGGTTTTAAATAAGTTTAAACATTTTTAAATTTATTTTCTTTTTAGAAAACCAGAGATCCATATTTTCATTCATCCAAATGCTTCATGGAGTCATTACTGCTGGAAAAGAGGATCAACCTGTTTATTTCATTAGGCAATAAATAACTGAAATGTTTGATATGAGCAGATCTTCAAAAAGGTTATTGTTGTAAGGCAGTTTAGGTTTCAGCAATTCCACACCTTGCAGCACAACCAGTCCAGAACTCTGACTCTCAATGTTTCTTTTTTATGCCTCTTTCACTGGTACAGGAGTGCTGTGGAATGGCTCATTTGCATTATTCTGTACCCTGTAAAATGAATTTATTATGCAGCTTCTCTAAATAGGCTAACCAGTTGTAATCTCATTCCGGTGGCGTATGAGTTTCAACAAAACATGATTGCTTCTTTCATAATGCCTAAAAATAAACAAAAAATAACCTTGGAGTCCAAAGTGTCCTTTTGCTCAAGTCTAGGGCATTAAATGGTGCTATTAATCATGATGGGTAGTTATTTACTTGTTAAATACTTGAGTAATTTAAAATATTACTTTCTTTGCGCCCAAGTAACAGGTTTTGGTCTCTGTTATTAATCATTAAAATACTTAATGAAGCAGGATGAGAGCCATTCCCTGGATTACAAAAATCTGAACAACATTCAGCTGAAAGTGGAGTTGTCCCTGCACTCTGAGCCTTGTGGGTACAAACCATCCTCAGCTGGGAGCCCTGCAGGATCTGTGGGCACATCCTGAAGCTCAGCTGGCAATCTGTGTGGGGATGAAGGCTGAGCTTGGGTTTGGGCTGGAGAATCTCTGCTGACCGTGGGCAGAAAGATTTAAGAGTCCATGAGGGTTTGCATCTGTGTTGATGTTTCATAAAGATCAATCCTGGCTCTGCAGAAGCTGCTTAGCACTGCTGGAGGTGAATGGTGGTCGTGCCTCCTCTGATGTCTGATTTCTCAGCTCTGTGTGCTGGTTAATTTTAGAATGATTGTGAGCCACAGCATGACAAGACTTAAAAACAAATTTTAGGAAGCATTAGGCACCATATTTTGGGCTTAAGGAAATATCCAGACCCTGGAGAACATTTATCTGGAATTCTTGATGTGTTTTGCACAGGTGGAGCTTAAGTAGGCCCAAAGAAATGTTAGTGAGATGATCACAGGGATTATCCAAAGAGAAGGGGATGGAAAGAGTTTGGTTTGTCTAGCTCAACAAATTGAAGATTTAGAAGGGCAAAGGTTAATTTAGTTATGAGACAGGACTTGCACAGGAATAAATGGCTATAAATTGACCGTGAACAAATTTATTCTGGAAGATATGAAATGACCATCAGAATAAGGGTCAGGAATTGTGAAATGTAGGAATTATTTATGATCAGGATCAAGTGATTTGGCCAAAAGATCACTGAGCCTGCTTGTGACACCAGAGGACACAAGTATAAAGATTTCACAGAATCACAGAATTGTTGGGTTGGAAGGAAATCATCCAAATCAACCTTCCTGCCAAGATGGGTGACCTGGTTCAGGTGACACAGGAATGTGTCCAGATGGGCTTGGAATGTCTCCAGAGCTTCCCTGGAGCTCCCAAGCTTTTCCTGGGTTTCCCAAGTCAAGGGAAATCTAAGCTAGCTCAAGTTCTGAAACATGGAAAAGATGTTAGTAAGAATTAATTTAAAAGCTTATTTTAGGTGTGGTTTCCTGGCAGCTGCCCCAGGTTGGGGTGCAGGTTCTGGGGGTGTCACACCAGGCCCTGTTTTTCACATCATCCTGTGGGCTCAGGGATTCACAGAACTTTGTGGTGACTGGGCTCAGGGCGCAGCTGGGACTGGGAGAGCAGAGAAAGGGACTGGGGAGAGAGGATTGTCCCAGCTCTGCCTGGAAATGGGGATTCTGCCAAAGCGCCCCTGTACCCTGCAGGCACCGCCCATGTTATCCCTCTTCACCCCCAACAGTTTGGGCTCTGTGGTCCCTTTGATCTCAGAACAGACTCCGGGAGCAATAAGAAATGAATAAATAATTTCTGCAGAAAATGATGGTGCCTCTTCCAGAGCTCCTCAATTTCAGAAGGCGAGTGGCTGTTTGAAGCTACCTGTTCTGACACCACCGCTGGCAAATCGCTCCTTGAATAACTTAACGAGATTCCCAGAGCCGAGGAAGATGCACACCTTTCACTGAATAAGCCATAAAATTCTTATAATAAACACAGGTACGTCAGGAAAGTGCTCATAAAAGGGAAGTTCCTGCGGTAGAGACTCTCACAAAAGAGTTTGTCACATTTTGTTTCCAGTTAATGGATGCCTACCGCAGTCACACAGCTTCAGTGACAGGAGAACTGAATTCATTTAAGCCAATAAAGTCACTCTAATTTGCATTTTCATAGCCCACTCTTCTGTTCTCCGAGTGTGACTTTCCCTTTTAGGATGAAGCTGTGCAGTAAATGGATAGGTAGGCCTTTTAAAAGGATATTTATCATCCTTGAAGAATCTTAGTGCCAAATCTTAATAGCATTTCTTACAAAAATGACTGGAATTCTCTATCAGATATAGGGGTAGAGCTGTAGAGATTGGGAACAGGGTTTTTTTGGGTTTTTTTTTTACCTCTTTCCTGATAGAAAAAAGAGCAGTTACAGCCTGAAATAGTGAATACTTCCCCCCAAAATGAAAATGTTGCATAAAAAAGCCCTAAATCAAAGCATTCTAGAAATCAAATTAATATAAAAGAGCTGTGTGTTTAATTAATTTAGTCACATTCAGAGATAAATAATTCAGCATACCTTTACATGAAGTTAAAATGCCTTTGTTAATTATGCCAATCAGAGGATAATTTAGTTGGGCTTTTCAGGTGTTTTTTTTTTTTCCAGTTGATATTAAAAAACACAGAGAACTTTGTGTCCAGTCTGTGTGTGACTTGATGAAATAATTGCCCTAGGACCTCCTGACGCTCTAATTGGAGTCTGTGTAATGCAGAATCAGAACCTCACTCAGAGCAGCGCTCTCTTTATTTTAAGTATCCCTCCGTTAATTTCATTTGAATAACTCCCTCATTTAAATCTAGAGAGAAAACTTCAAACTTCATCATCTCCCTGTGACTGTGTGCTGTTCATCACTTGTTTCCTTCTCTGGTGGCCTCCTCCTTACCCATTTTTGGGAGTCTGCTGTTGCAGCACCTGAACATGGAAAAAGTTTTAAGATTCAAAGATCTCAATCTGCATGATAAAAATATTTTGTCATGAGCAATTTAATTCAGTGTTGGCAGTTCTCATTATTCTGATTGCTTTTTTCTCTCCTTTCTCAGCTCTAAGGATCATCATATTTCTTATGAAAATCTGAAGTTTTCAGATGCAAAAACAAATTTCTGTTTCTCATGTTTCTACAGAAAAGCTTAGAAGCATAAATTTTCGATACCCACTTCCAAGTAAATGAGCCAAATTAAAAAGAAACCCCAAAACCATAATTTAAAAGATAAAAAAACCCTAACCCTACCAGATACTCCAAACAAAACAACCAGAACTAAAACCTCATTTCTCAGGAAGTGACTCATAATTTTTGAACTCTTGAAATCATTGCTCTTAGTAAAATGAGTGTGTTTTCAATTTTAGCAACTCCTTTTTGTGTTCTATGTTGATTTGTTTTCATTTCTGATGCCTCTCCTGAATTCAAAGGTAGAATGTGATCCTACAGAATATTTTCCTCTGAAATGAGGTTTGTTTACATTTACTCTGTGCAGATTTCCTGTCTGGGCAGATGGCTTTCACAGGTGTCTGCACCATTTACATTTCTAATTAAATAGAGCCTTACACAAGGATGAATTTCACACCATTAGAATGTGTGTGAAATGCAATTAATATTCTGCAGCTTGTGTTTGTGTGCTAGGTGATCTCCTCAAGGTAAGGCTAATGAAGATATGAGGGTGTACGCAGCCAAAGGTGAGAAAATTCATTTGCAGAGCGAGCATGTGGCCAAACTGAAACTGTGCAAGTTGAAAGGAACAAAAAGATTCTGAAATTCTTTAGAAAGACTTTTCTGAGATGACTTTCAGTCACCAGAAGAGGAGGCAGAAGGCTCCTGGGTTTTTTGAGGTGTCATGATACTCAAAGATACTTCAGCATCAGGGAGTTTTTTCATTTCCTCTGCAGTACAGTACTAAATTGCTGTCCTTTTATGCTTTCCAGCCATATTCTGTGTGTGCAGCTTTCAGTGCAAATGTTGAGGTCACTAAAGGCCACCAGCATGTGTGTGTTGCTTTATTAACTAAAAAAACCAAGGTGCTTCTTAGGCTGCATGTCTCACCAGGAGTACAGATCTAGCACAGGAGTTTCCTGAACTGTGACATTTCCTTGCACCAACTGGCAATAAATTCTGAAAGAAAAATTGTCAGAATATTCAAACTGAGTCTTTGCTCATTTCTGAAAAGCAGGAGGTTATGAAAATCTTTGATTTTGCGTGTTGGTGAACACAGCATTTGTAGGTCTGAGTAGTCATGACTCTGCTCTGCTTTTCAGACTTCTACCCTTTTAGATTTTCATGATCAAATTGTTTGCTGCTTAACTGGCATTTTCATTCAAGAATTTGGCTTTTTTCTTGGTAGTAGGTGAAGGATCCTTTTGTACTAATTGCCCAGCACTTGACTGGTTGTGTGAACAGTATTTATATATTTAGAGTTCTACATATGACATTTAAATATTATTTACAGTGTGTTTAGCTGGAGTCTTTCTTTAGGCACCTATCAGCCCATAAACCCTTTTATTATACCCAAACATACAAAATCTACATGATTTTTAAATTCAGAATACATTCTGCTTTGAGCAAGTCTCTTTGCCTTAAACATGTATCTGCCTGGCTTATTTTTTTCAAGATATGTTTATGGACCACTGTCCCAGTGTGAAGAATCTGAAAAGAAATTATTTTAAAGAGATAGGCATTTAGTTCAACAGGAGTTTCTTCATGAGAAAAATAAATTAAAAGAATAATTTTCCTTGTAAAAGACAATTAATTAAAAACTCTCCATGTGATGACAGATTTGACATTCTGTCTGATATGTTGAGAAGAAGAAAGCGCCTGGAACTGCACAAGTGGAATAAAATGTTCCATTTCACAGCAAGGCCAAGCTTGAGTCTTGTAATTATTTCAAAGGGAGTAAAGGTCATTTTCTATTTGCTGCATCTCTATTATGTGAGGCTTCTGTACCAGGCTTACAGAAGTTAACTCATGACCCATTTAGATTGCCCAGATTTCAAAGTCAACTTAGACTGTCACAAATCTGATAAAGTAGACATATTCCCTTCCCTAAGTACTGCCAAAGATGATGTCCAAAGAGGCTTTTTATTTATAGCTCTGTAAGACAAGAGTTCCAGCTTTAAGGCTTGAGTAGCTGGGAGATCAGAACATGATTTGCCTCTTACAATCCTTTAGGGGAAGAGCTGTTTGTAGATAAATTTCAGGATATATGGCTTGGACTGTTTTTTCTGGTGAGGACTTGTTATATAACTTTGCTGGCATCTTGAGATGGGAAGAGGTTTTCTCCTGCTGTGATTGCATTTTTATGCATATTCATCCAGGAACACTGAGTCAGAAAGACAGGTACTTCAAACCTGCACCTGTGCACGCAGAAAATGTGTGCAGAAGATGCATGTGTGCCTCTCTCCCTGGGCATGTGCCCATTGAAATGTATATAAGGCAGCGTTTTTAACAATCAGTAATCAAGCTTTATGCACAGTCTTCAGGGCAGGCTCCAAATACCTCAGTTCATGTTTGCAGATGTCTCCTGCTGGAAGACTGAAGGGGACATGTCCAATTCTCAACCCCAAAATCTCCCATAAAATCAATATATCAATGTCATTAAAAGAATGAGGGGTTGAGAGCTGTGGTTTTAACCTTTTTAAGAAAGTCAGGAGTAGTGGGATGATACTGAAATTAATAGTAGTCAAGTGTTTTGCACTTCTCTTGGTGTATTACTTGAAATCTTTCTCTTTCTTGGTTAATCCTTCCAAGGACCAACGTGGAGCAGTTCAGGATGGTGTCCATCTGTTGCACTTGCCTTCCACCAGATTAATTGCCATGAAATATTCTGGCTGTTTCTTGCAGTCTGCTGGCACTTCTGGCCTTTCTAGCAACTGTCAGTGGCAGGAAATAAGTGATCCAGCAGTTGGTTCCCAAAAGAACAACTGATACAAACCAGGTGGGGCATCACTGCCTTTGGGTTTTGTAAATGGGATCACACAAGACTCTCAATGAATGGGAAATGCAAGAAGGGAGAGAGCAAGTCGTGCATCACTGTGATTTAGCAGTTGGACTGTGGGTGCTGGGGAATAGGGGAACGTGCAGCTGTTAAAATATTGCAGGACATCTCTTTAGGATCAGGATCAGCAGACCTGGATGACAAAGGAGCAGAGGTGGGACTGAGATGCTGCTGGTACATTGGGAGAAATGAAAGTGCTGCTGTCACCTGAGCTGCTGAGGGAGAAAAGAGCCTTCAGCATTCACTGGCGAGATACTGAGGAGAAATGATCTTCCCTTTACACCTGAAGAACTTTATTTCCCAAACTGTAGTTGCGTGTTGAGGATGTCTCGAGTAAATAGACCCATTGTGCAGAGCCACTTGAATTTAGGAGCAAATGCCACTGAGAACCCCTGTGTTTGTTTCGCTCTTGGTTGCCACACGTGCCCTGTGTAGCTGATTGTGCAGGGCTGCCTGAGGAGCAGCAGATTGCCCACGGCAATTTGGAGATCAGAGTGGGCAGTGCACCACCCAAAAGTCCGGTTTTGTAAAACACCTTTGGATGTTCTAAAGCAGAAAGTACTTCTGAAAATGCACTTACACATATATGGGTTGGAAAATATGATTTGGCTTTTCCTGCTCTTAACCTTGCCTCTTTTTGCCTCTCTCTTTAACCTTTTAAACTTTTTAGTAATTTTTCTTTTGCTCGCTGCTTCTTTCTTGACCATTCTTACCTTCATGCTCTCATTTAACAGCTGCCAAGAAAAATAGCCCTTCAGGTTGTTTTCTCTATTCAGGGATAAAATGCTTCAGAGTCTGAAATTAGAATTGTACCTATTCCCAAGCAATTTTATTTTGCTTTTAAGCTCCCTCCTTTGATGTTCCTGCGGTGACACGGAACTTGGGTGACCATGTACTGACAGTGACACACACTGTACTCAACTGGAACCTTCAGATCCACCTCTGCTGTGATGCACACGTTTCTTTTTCAGGCCTTCCTTGGGCTAAACAAGCTTTTGATTTTAGGGAAAATGGACAAACTGTGGCTTAGAGGGAAAGAAGAGAAGCAGTTTATACTTGCCAGCAAAGAATTTCTTTTATAAATGAAACTTCTGTATGTAAGACTTTACCCTTGGATAGAGAATTTCTTCTGCAAGTTGGTGATCAACTTTGAGACAGATTTGCAGCTCTTAATTTCTAACTTATTCCAATCAACTTCATGTGCTTAGATTCAGCATATATTTAGGTCCAACTGTATTCAGCTAGGTCTAAAGAAATGTGATTTTTAGGAGCAACATTACATCCTATGTTTTTACGGACCAGTAACATTCTTTATTGCTATTCTGAACTGAAATTCACCTTGAAAGCTACTATTTTATAATTTTCATGCTAGCCCATATATATAAAACCAAAAACCTTACATAAAAAATTGTTTAGCAAGATTTGAAGGGGAAGTGTGATGTGATGGATATTTTGTTTTATGAGTATGGACCCCAATGTTTTGTTTTATGAGCACTGAGCCTAAACCTGCTATGGTTCCCAGAAGCCAACATGATGGATGAAGGAGTGGATGTTAAAAGTCTATTTTTGTTTTTTTTCCCCCTCAGGTTCTGCTGCTTGCATGTGCAGAAGATTTAGAATGTGTCCCTGGATTCCAGCAGAAGGTTTTTTATATAGAAAAGCCATCTGAATTCACAGAGGACCAGCTGGTTCTGAACCGTAAGTCATTTTCATATATTACTGTTGTGCAAAAATCAGAATTGTTTATGTATTCATTTCATTGTTGCCATTTATCAGAAAGACTTTTTTGTTTTGTACCTAAGATTTTAGATATTGCCATGGTTCAGTCTGAGTTCCCCTGTATTAATTCTATGTCTCTACAGACTTTATTCTGTTTCATGTATTAGAAATGGCAAAATACAGTAAATAATCATTTAGGGCTCTGTGAATGCTGTGAAAACCTAGAATCAGCCACTTCTTACAAATTCAATTTACTCTGAAATTATTTTTTTTAAATCTTACCTATGAGCTTGGAAAGCTAGACTTGCTCATCAACATCTTCGTTAAATTATCTCTGCAACTCGGATTTAGAAGTTTGTATTTTGAAAGCACTCACAGCTGATATTAGTCCAAGTCTTTACATGAGATTCAGAGGCTGGAAGAAGTTTGGGATCATCAGGGATAGCAAAGTGTCACACAACCGGAATATTCAGTGTATTTCCATTGAGCAGTGTCACGTTATAAAACCCAATCTGGCAGTGTACACCCAAAGCATTAAACTGAAGGAGATGTAACAGTTTAACAGTTTTTCAGTTCTGGTGTTGGTTCATTCCAATACTTCAGGGTTACAAATTGTTCATTCTGTTCTGGGACTTTGGGACTCCAGCACTGTCAAACGACGCAGTCCCTTATTCAGTGGTCAATGTCTTTAAAAACTTAAAAAAGGATTTAAGTGCCGCTATGTTCATAACGCCTAAACACATCTGAATTTTTACATGTGATATTTATTACCAATGATTTCTTTGCTGTGCTTGGCTACTGGTGCTGAAGCAGGAATTCTTCTGGTGTCCAGCACTGGGCAGTGGTGCTTGACCCCAATGTGCAATATCTGGATCCTACAGTGGGATACATCCCATAGCTTGGTGGAACCATGAAATGCAAACCAATATTACTCACCAAATGCACATTTCCCATCTCGGTTCCCTCCAGACATCACTGCTACATATTGATGTATTTTCACTTTGGGTGAAGGTGTAATCTGTGCACATTCACTTTAAAATAGCTCTAACTTCTCAAAATGAAATGTCAGAATTAGTTGCCAAAGTCTATTGAAATAACTCTCTTAAACTTAAGTCATTCAGCCTTTGGAGGTACTAAAATAAACCTCGAGGATAACATTTTTAGTCTCAGCATTTAGACATGTTGCTTAGTCTGAGCTGCTTTTTCACAGGAACTTTAGATCACGAGCAGGAATACTAGTCAGAGATGTGAGATTGTTGTTCAGCTTAGAAAAGAGATTTCAAACTTCTTATTTCTTTGGGAAATTTCATTTTCTCTGGAACTCTAATTTTGGAGTTGTCAAACACATTATTCAAACATGGCTAAAAGTTGAAATTCTTAGAATATAATAGGTTTAATAAGCATGCAGACTTGAAGACCTATTAAAAGAAGCAATTGGGACAAACTAGTGGTAAAATTGAATAAAAACAACCTATGTTGAATACTTTTTCTGTTCAGAACTCTGAGGCTGTAGTGTGTCTGACCAGATCTCCTGCTAGTTTGGAGAGGATCACCCCAAGGATGGGCTGGTTCAGCCAAACTGACTGGCCTGCTCCATGGTGACGTAAAATGAACACAATAATTAAGATGCCATCATTAGTGAGAGGAGGAGGGGAGAGCATGAAGACACTCAGAAATTGCTGGGAACAATCTCTGGAATTAAATTATTTTAATAAGCAGACACTGAATTGGGTTAATGTGCAGCATTGGACGGAGGCAGACTGTCGATGCGTGATCCTGGTTAATTCGATCACCCACAAACAGGGTGTCCTTCATGCAGCACCATTAAACCTCAGCACAGTTCCTTCACTTCAGCTGTCAACAGAATTGATAATTTTAATTGTCTGTTTGAGTACACTTTGCATGCTCTTGCATCTTTTTATGCCCATTACCAAGAGCAGTGTAATTTAGCAGTTGCACTGCGATGTGAGGCTTACCAGGGCTGTGTAAATTAATAGAGCAAATATGTAAACCAAGCCTATAGCAGTGATTGTTTTTGTAGTCCTCAATAAGCCAAGGAGCTCCTTAATTCTTTTCTGAAGTGCAGTAACACAATCTTTTTCTTTTTTTCTTTTTCAATTTAAACAAGAGCCTACTGTACGTTTCATTGCTAGCATCTCCTTGTAATTAAATGTAGGTTGTGGCTGGGTCTTATGTATTTATTACTTCTACACATGGCAGTGTTAATTATATTTTACATTTACTGATGGGAAGAATGAAGAGAAGGCCATACTGAGGGTGGAGAATTTTCTCTTATTTCTTGTTCTGATTTGTAGCAATTTTTATTAAAGCCTCCTTATGAGCTGGCCATAACAAGTCCAGCTGTGTGTGCATATTCTGCTTCCTATTAGTTTCACTGGTATTCAGTAACTATTAGTTTTTCTGTCATTGAGCTCAGGCTGAACTTGTTTTTAATTCTTATTTATTTTTTGCTCTTGCATCTCGTTTAGCAGCAATCCCCCAGACTTTGACCATTTCATTGTCCCAGTTTGGTCATTATTCTTTCCCCTCAGACCCCTTCAGATCTCCTTATAACTTCTGTTTTCTATAACCATAAACAAAATAAGGCATTGGTCTTTTCCTTTTGGCCTGCCCAATTTTTTCCCTTTGTGCAGTACCAGATGTTCCCTTGATGTAATGGGAAAAGATCCATGGAGTCACTTTATGGAAATAGTAATTATGTCCACATAATCATTATTCTAGCAAACAGTTGTCTCACTGTTTTGGTTTTTTTAAATTTTCCTTATAGTTTTGGGGTGTTTTTTTTGTTTTTTTTTTTTTTTTTTTTTTTTTTTTTTTTACTTTACACCTTGGACCATCTTTGCAATCCAACAGAGAAAATCATCAAGATTTCCACCTTCTTGATGAAGTGCTAATTGACAGCATTTAATTACAGGTTTTGCACCTGTCAGAAGCACTGGTGGCCATGAAATGGCTCCCCATCAGCCAGCCTGTCCCTGCCAAGGCTGGCAGGTCACTGCCAGTGACAGGGCTCTGTCACGCTGGGCTCAGGAAAAGTTCCTCATCAGACTCAACAAACGTGGCAATGTAATTGTGGTACATTAATCACCTTTATACTTAACACACATCGGGCTTGGCTTTTGGGGGTATTTTTAATTGACAATGAATCAAATAGTGCACTTGAATAATGGAGGCAATTAACATAAAGCACGAGGTGATGCATTGTGCATACTAAACTGGGGGAGGCATTGCCAGTGCTTTAAATGTCAAAACAAAGGAAGTTTTGACCCTTACTTGAAAAGCTCTAATTTGGATGTTAATTAATGGCTGGCCTCTTGTGTCCCTTATGTGATAGATTGCATGTTCAGAACCCGGGCTGCTTCAAGATCAAGGTTTTGTCTGTCTGCATTTGGGTACTTTTTGTTCTGTGGATTTTAACAAAGAGCTTTCTATTCAACCATATCAAAATCATTATTTACTCATATGATGTGAAATATCTTAGTGTACTCATTAATGCTTAAAAGGAGCTTTTCAATTGTCTGGCAAAGCTGCGTCCTCCAACAAGATTTGCTTTGTTCAGACAAAATAAAGCCTGTGGAAAGACCAGAGAAGATCATTCCTCCTCCTACAGCCTTGTGTGCACACAGATCATGACCCTGATCGTGCTCACATCCAAACATTTCCCATTGATTCTGAGCTGATGCTGTGTGAAAGCTGTGATTTATCACATCCACCCTTCCCACTGAATCCACGGCAGCTGATTGCACAGGTGGCCTCTTCCTGGGCCTGTTTCGTGCTACCAGCAGTGGTGCTGCTCCTCTCCTGCTCGTTCTGATCCTGGAGTTATCACACCCACATCGTCCATGTCCCATCCTTCCCTTTCCCCGCACCTTGCACAGCTTCATTCAGCCCCTGGGATGTGCCAGAGCCTCTGCAGGCACATCACAGCCTCTGCTGACACAGGGTTTGGATGTGACTCTTAACTCTTCCTGCTGAACATTGCAGGGTTTGGGTAATTGGGATTGCACATGGTAGTTTTAGCTTGCAAAAGAACATGTTCAAGCAAGGTAAGATTTTAAGCGTAGCAATTTCTTGCAGGGAAAACTGTCTGGGCTTCTGGGTAATAGCGAGATAACTCCGGATTTTCCATCTATTCAGTGTGTCCTTGCTGAAATACTGTTGTAACTTTTCAAAATGAAGAAGTTTTTAATGCATTTTGAGTTTTACGAACATCTTAAACTTTCTTTCAATTCACATAAATCGCTCGATGTGTTAAGAACGTGTCTCAGAAGATGTTGAAAAATGACTTGGTTTCCATTCCTTGGCAGGAGGGAGCAGGTTCAGTGGAAAGGCATCAACTTTCCTATCCAGATAGGGGAGTGCCTGTTATATCCTAAAATATCTGTCTTAATGGGCTCATATGCATGGATAGAATTTGAATACTAGAGCTTCAATCTGACTCTTGGGTATATGGTTAAGATAAGGCACCTGGAACTCTCGTTCCATGGGGACAAAAATATTGGTCAGGATTTGAAGCAATGCATCTGAATCACACTATGTCTATTTAAATGATCATAGGAAGCCAAACTCATGTGAGGAAAACTCCAGGGTGTGTGCAAATTGATTGCAAAGTTGTGGAAGATTTAAAGTGGGAGGTTGGGAAGTTTACTACGTGTTTGTGGAGGCAGGGTGAGTGAGATCCTTTTGCACCTAAATACCTGATGCATTGCCTTTGAAGTTTGATGCTGAACTCCTACACGGAGGGAGAAAGTTGTCTGGCAATACATATTATGACTAAATAATCCCAAATGTCTCAAATGTGCCTCTGAATAGACACATGCAGATTGGTGTTGCAGCACAACAATATCACATCATCTCTTGAACTGCTTTCACACATGATCAAAGCTAAACAAAATAGGAGGGAATAGTTGTTGAGTGCCAGGTGGTCTGACAATTCCCTCCCAAACAATGAGTGTCAGCTTCCAGGACCTGAGGGGGAAGGAGTCAAAAATAGACTTTTTGATTTTTATGCATATACATTTAATTAAAGTGCTGCTTGCAAAGGCAGGACATTAGACTGCACAGAATGAAAGAATTATTTGGTCTCTGAAAAACATCTTCAGGGCTGAATCAAAACCTCTCAGGGGTGCAGTCAGCTCTTGTGGAATAACAGAGGGAAAGGAATATGTGTTGGTGAAACCTCCTCTTGGCATTTTAATTCCATGGTGGAGGAAATGAGGATCTAAACCCAAAGTTTCTTGTCTCTTTAATTGAGAAAAAACACACAATCCTGTTTAAAAAACAAAGCAAAACAAGTATAAACCCACAGGAAAAGTGGGTGAGGATCTTTACAGCGACAGTGAATGCTCCGTTAGCAGCTTGGTCTGGATTTAGGAAGATAAAAGTAGCAGATTACTTGATTTGAGATTTAATTTGTTTCTGGAGACTTTCCAAGAGCCATAATGTTTCACAGCTAATACTTTTTTTAAATACGTGTGGGCTTTGGTTGGCTGAAACATGCCAGCTGTTCTCCTAATAATCTAAATCAATGGCCAACTGCTCGGTATTAGCAGGTTGGGTCTCTTGCTCAGTGCAGTGCAAACCTTGTATTAATAATGTCCCCAGGTGCTTCAGTGGAAGACTTCTCTGCTCATTTCCAGTTGGCAATTTCAGAACAAAAAAAATCAAATTAACTAAGCTATTACTCCTGAACCGATTACCCTCGCAGGCCATGAGGCAGCTCCTTCTCTGCAGGTGCAGAAATATGTTGGAAGGCCAAAATCTCTTTTAGGAAAACGTAGGTGGCTTAGCTTAGGCCAAACTCCATAAGCAAATAATCTGACACTGATTGCCTGTGGCTGGCAGCATTTTAACAGGGTCATCTTCCCGAGGAAATGAGAGTTGGGATGTGAGATTTCTGTAGAGCTGGGGTCACTCTGGAGAGGATCCAGCACCAGCCCAGCTTTGTCAGAAGGAGATTTTGTGCATATTTGACAGGAGATGCAAATCACCCCACACTGAGACATTAATGCGTTTCTGTAGAACATTTCTTGGTATTTTCACGGACTGCCTCTCTGTCAGGACTTTTAATTTGAGGATCTTAGGAAAGCACCATTCAAAAGAATCATGGCTAGCTAACCTTTTCCATTACATTTCAAAGTGCAGTGTGGACATTTAGCAGGAATTAATGGGAGTATGTGAGGTTAAATCTTCCTTTAAACATAGAATCTCATTTAAGTTAATGATATCTTAAAGCATGCAAGTATTCTTGAAAATAATTGTAGATGTAGCTCACAATTAATTCTGAGCTTTCAGGATTTCTCTCTGTTAATCCAAATCAAATTATAACTTTCCTAATGTAATTATGATTATGCTTCTACTTGCAGTTTTTCTTTCCCTTTGCTTATTTAAATCAGTCCTTTTCAGACAGAGCAGTCTGTCGGCTTTAATGGACACATCTCCTTTCATACAGCTTTCCTGTGCCATGTGATTTCTCAGTCTTGCCTTGAGAATAAGTCCCACTGGCTGTAAACTCAGGAAGTCTTTCAGGAATTTTAGATGGGGGATTTTTCTAGCTGGAGGCTAATGCTCTGATTTTGTTTTATGCCTCTGTTCAGACTACCCACCTGGACTTTTTTCCTCTGTGGAAGGGAAAGAAAAAGTAACTTTTAATGGAGTGATTCTGCAGACTCTGGGCAGTCTGGAATGACTTTGTGCATATTTGTATGCCTTGTACCTGCTGCTTCTGGGGCAGACAAGTGAACCTGTGCACAGGGGACTAAGTGCATGTCATAGTCTGTGATGTGAATATTAACTAAAATGTTTGTCTGGTGTTTTTTTAATCCCTGAAAAAATATCAGCCTGGGCAAAGCGTAGGATTTGCTCAAATAAGAATCCCTTCCTGCAAGGGATTATCTTTAACTAAATTTGAAATTCCCTTACCAAGGAATTCTTTTAAAACAAATTAGAATAAAACTAGGAGCCTTGGGAAGACCTGAAAGATTCCTATCATGATCTGGGCTGTTGCTTATTAGACAAGAATTCCACTTGCAATATTCACTTTGATTTGTTTACTTGCTTTAAAAAAAGAAAAGCAATAAAAAAACCCAGTGAACCTTTTGTGTCTCAGCTGTGGAGAGAACTGAAGCAGAACTGAGGGGCCTTCAATAAGGCAGCAAAACAGAGGCAAAGCTGGAGCAGCTCCCACAGGTAGTCAATAGCAGAAGAGAAATTTCCCCCTGAAGTTGGAGCCAGCGCTGGTAAATCTCTGACACTTTTGAAACACTTGCTGGCAAGAACCAGAGCCGAAAAGCAGGTTAGACGGCAGTAAGTGAAATCTCCTTGATGCTCAGGACCATTCTGCTGCCAGGGATTCAGATTTGTTTCACTGAAGAGCAGATTGGGAATTTTGTCTCTCTTATCAACAGTGTTGGGAATGCTCTGCCTGGATCTGGCTTTATGTATAAGCTGGATGGTCTTGCCTTGGACTTTTCCTAAAATAGTGTAAAGTTTGTAGACAATGGGTGTGTTTTTTTTATTTTGCTAATATTGTATTCTATAATTAAATATATTTCTATTCTCTGCTAACCACACTGATAGGAAACATTGTTTATGTAAATGTATTAAGGCACATGGCTTTTGTTTACCTTCCTTTGTGTCGCAGCAAAACAGAGGAAACACAAAAATGTGCTCTGGTCTGCTAAAAAGCCAAATTGCCTGGTTGCAATTAGGACCCCTGGTGACTTTATTTAGCTGGAATTTTAATTACAGTGCCAGCTCTCAACGCTTACAATAAAACAGTAGGGAGACAACTATAATTTGACCTTTATAAAACATTAACACCAACCCATACAGAAACATAACTTCAGCTTAAGAGAATACAGTGGGAGGCAGAATTCAAGAAATTATGAAAACAGTGTGCTTACGATACCTTAACTTCTGGAAAAAGCACAGCAATGAGGACAGCAAAGTGTGATATTGGTGTGTTTGGTTCCCTGAACCATCTCGTGATCCTCATACAGAAATGCTGCATTGTTGGCAGGGGAAAAACTTCTCGTGGTTTTTCACTTTTTGGGGAAATCAGTGCTGCTGTGAGGCTTGGGGTATAGGAAGCTGCCCAAACCCCATGGGAAACGCTGGTGGATAAAACCCAGCTTGTTTCTTTTCCCAGAAAAGCCAATTCAGAAATCTTCAGGTGCCCATCCATTCCCTCTGAATCCCTCCTGTGCTGCAGCCTGGGCCAAGGGCTCCTTGCTGCTGTGGGAGGCCAGAGTGGGATGAGGTGAGGAAGAGGAGGATGGAGCAGGACAGTCAGTGCCCTGTGGGATGAGAATGGCAGTGCAGCAGCACCAGAAATGTCACAAATCCGAGAGTATCATTAGTTAATTCTGGCTGGAATAGTCCCTGAGTTGTGGTGTGGCAGCTCACAGTGTTTTTTAATTCTGTCATCACGCAAAGATGGTGAATAGTGTGCTCCAGGTCTTCTCTTGTTAATTTAATATATAATAAGCATAGTTAATAAATGTCACTTTTTTTTTTTAATGAAACTGACTTGAAGCTGTAAACACGAGGATACTTTGAACGTCCCATAACAAAAGGAAAATTTGAAGACGTCTGAATGCCAAGGTTACAAGTTGCCTTTGTGTGACATGAAACATTTTTCTTTCTGCTGTTTGCTGACAGGTGACATATCAACTCCTAAAATCTCTTCTCCCCTGACTTTTGATGTGATGTTTCACACCCTATTATATTTGTGTTGCATTGTGGATGCAAACAAAAATGATGGGGGGTAGAAAAGCAGTTATTCAATATTGTGGTCAAGAGTTTTCCAGGGGTTCATTCTGGCTGAATGAAAAACCATCAGCTCAGCTGCCTAAGATTTGGTGTTTGGGTGTCCAGTTACCATTGCTCTGTTTTTTTGGGATTTTTTGGTGTTTCTTTTTAATCAAGGCTCTTCTAGTTAGAATTTATATTCAGCCTGGTTTGTATTTATGGAGGAACCATTCAAGTGTGTCATAAAAAAATATAGGGAGTAGTGATTTTATAATATTTTTCTAGAGCAATGAAAGCAGTATTGTGGGAGTTATACAGGGTAATTTGCAACCAAAGAGCTCATTTCATTTAAATTTTTAAAAGTTACATTTGTGACAGAGGAAAGAGTCTGAAATTATCTTTAATAACAGAGCTGATGAGTTCATTCTTCCGATTAATAAGAAAATGCAACTCTCCAAATGTGTAAGATTTGGTGTTTCTTCTGAGAAATCAGTCAGATCTCATGCAGGTAGGCAGAAAGTTTTTGGCATAGTAGAATAGCAGCTTCTGTCAAATCAATATAAATCAAAACAAGAAATTTTATTTAAAATTATATTATTACGTCTGGCACTTTAGTTTTATTCTTTGAGACACTGCCTTTAATAGCTTCTCCAATAAAGCTCAAAGAAGCTGAAATATAGAAGCTTTAACACTTCCATAATAAATCTATTAATTGTAATGCTTCTGAAAACATTGGGCATTGACTACTTACTGCTGTTTTTATAAGTCAGCATCACTTCCCAGAACTGTCTGATACCAGCTGCAGTTAGTGCTGGTAATTAATTGAAATGAAATTACTCGAATGATGAATGAGGGCTGGACACATTTGACTTAACCCTTTCTGGCACTGCAGCTGCGCTTTAGGTCCTGATTTAGGAGGTGTTTAAGCAGCACCTTAATTTCAGTTCCTTGCCCACTCTACAGAAGTTTCTCAG
The DNA here is from genome assembly GCA_013400315.1 of Bombycilla garrulus. Lineage (NCBI taxonomy): Eukaryota > Metazoa > Chordata > Aves > Passeriformes > Bombycillidae > Bombycilla > Bombycilla garrulus. The sequence continues at coordinate 512,619 of VXBU01000173.1, read as the reverse complement.
TGTGCCAGAGCCCCAGATTCTCTCGGCTCCAGCCTCAGTCTTTTCTTGCACAGAATGTCCTTTGGGAAGGGCTCTGAGGAGGCTGCTCCCTCTGCAGCTGTGCTCAAGGAAAGGTATGAGAGCTCCCCAGCACATGAGTTTTCTGTGCTGAAATTGATGATTTGGGCGGATTAGGCTCAGGACCATAAATGCAGCAAGGAGTTCCATTTCCATGGGTGAGTGCTGCTCCTGCTGAAATTGGGTTTTTCTGCACAAGCCTGTGCCAAAACTCTCATCCTTCCTGTCTGCAAGGGCTACTGGATTTTAGATAACTGATCAAACAAGTCTAGACTGGTCTTCTTAATGTTCTCTTAATGACTCTTAAACAGACCAGACCTCTGGACAGGGCTGAGCTCTGGCAATGGGAGCAGGGGCTGGAGCTGCTGGCAGTGTGGGGTGAGAGCCTCGGCAGCTTGGGATGCTGAGCATGACTGTGGGGAGCAGCTGGCGCTGCCCTCAGGAGAACTGACAGCTTCAACAGTTTAATAAAGAGATAAATATTGTTAAAAATTCTATTAAAGGCTGGACTTAATGTGGCCAGATTGAGAGTGATCAGTTATGAGTAAAGGCGGTAAAATTGTTCTCTGTCAAGATTTATTGTTCATGCAGGTCTCTAAAACCAGGCGTACAGCAAGGCTTCCTGCTAAAGCTGGGAGTGTAGAGAGCCCAGAGGCAGCCTCAGCTTCCAGTTTGTCCTCTGGGAATCAGCTGAAGAGTTTAACAGAGCTTTGCCAGTTGAGGGAAGGGGGAGAGCACGGGCTTGACTCAGGATGTAGAGCTCCAGATTTCATCCTGAGTGCTTCTTTCCAGAAGCAGTGCCTGCAAAGGTCAGCTCAGGATCCAGTTTAGACCAGAGGGCCATTGTGAGGTTCCCAGGCACTGCACAGTTCAGGGATCTGTGCACAGCAGGTCCCAGGAGCTGGGAAGGTGTGGGATGTGGCAGGGGGGGCACACGCTGAGCCAGCACCTGCCAGGGCTGAGCTGTGTGTGTGCGCAGGGCTGTGAGGGGAGAACGGGACCTCCTGCCTCCATGGGATTAAAGAACAAAAACCAGCGAAACACCAAAATCAACCAAACCCCACCAAAACAAATCTAAACATAGAATGAAGCCCTCAAAGCAACATTCAGGCAAATACAGCAACTTTTGCTTCTCTTCCTGTCCTTTCACCCGTGACAGTCTGTGAGAGCCTTCATGGCAATCTGAGTTTTTAGTTTTCTTGTTGAGGCTTTCCTGAGGAGCAGAGCTTTTACTTCAACTTACACATGCCATATTCCCAGGAGATTGAAACCTTAGCTGTGCACATAAGCCTGTTTTTTATCTTTCTGTTGCCCCTTCCTTCTGTTGAAAGAGTTTTGCTTTAAAAGGATTAATTACATGTGCATTAAATTGGTGACTCCACAGCCTGGTATTTTGCCCATTTCCAGTAGTTAAAGTGATTGTTTCAATCCCTACTTACCTGTTTATATTTTTAATGATTTAAATCCATCAATGATTAGATAAAACCATGAGAAGCATCAGTGCTTTCAAAATAAATATTTTTATGGGTATTTTGATAACTATTCAGGGAGCTGAAGCTAGAACTTGCTTGTGATTTGTGCACAAGAGTATTTGGATGTAATGATTTCAGGGTATGTCGGAATATTTAAACATCAATTTCAGCAGAAAACAGAGGAAAATGTGCCTTGTTTTCTGGATTCTCAAGTCATGTGCTAGAGAATCATTCTTATAGTTTGTTTTTGTTTTTATTTTTTATAACAATAGTAAATGAGATGCAGCTGAAGTGGTTCCAGTAAAAGGGAGCTGGCACAGCTCGCTGGTGCAGGAGAGTTTTCTGTAGAGGGGACAGTGCAGGTGAGCTGGAGCCTTCCAGATCCTGGTGGGATTCTGGAGCTCCTGGTTACATGAAGAACGTGAGGTCTTTCCCCTCCAGTGTTTTGCTTTGTTATTCTAGAACCTTATATATTTTTTATTTTTATTTGTTTTTCCTTCATTTGTTAGAAATTTAATGTTTGCGTGTCAAGAGGAATGTTCTCTCTTGCATGAACAGCTTTTTACTATGCTTTGATAAGAAAAAATATTTTTGCTTTAGAATTTGATTCTTATGGAATTCCTGAACACCTTCTGCTTGGCAGCTGAACCAAAACCAAATTATTCGCAGAGCCCTAATGGTGTCAGTAAATTGATTTCCCTTGAACACAAGCCTGCATTTCCTCTCTGGGATGCCCCAAAGTGATCGTTATTAATGATAAACAACAATAGAAACTGTAGAGAAATTAATAAGTGGGATGTTGCTCTGAAATGAGAACAGCGAGGTGGATGAAGGATACCGAGCACATCTCCCCTCCTCTGCCATCAGCTGCTCCTCATTCATGGATGGATTGTGGAAAGGCCAGACTGTGGCTGATTTTCCAGCTGGTTTGCTCTGGGAGGAGCAGGTGCATTTACAGAGCATGTGCTTCCTCAGGTGTGTTTGTCTTGGAGACTTTAGATGGGAAAAAGTAGAGAAACCTTCCCTTGAAAGAAGGGGATGGAACAAGAATGAGTAAATTACCTCTAAAGATGAATTTTTGATGAGCTGCTTCTTGTAATAAATTGTCCTGATCTCAAAGCTCCTTTTCTACCATGCTGAAAACAGTGATGGGTTTTTGCCAGTTCTACTGGCACACCTGAACTCTGCTAAGTCTGATGTAATGAATGCAAATGATGTTCTGTGTACTCCCCTCCAATTCTGGGCTAAAAAAAACTTAATTAGAAGGATTACAGGAACTGGAACAAAATGGAGAGAAATATACATTAAATTTTTTCCCAAAAATATAGAAATCTAATTGACAATTTTGATCTGAAGATTGGAAGGCTTTGTTGAAAACTGTTGAGGTGTAGCCATGAAATCTTACAGGAATTACAAAAAGTGCTGAACACTGATCTGCAAATGCCATTTGTAGCTGACTTCATGCAGTTCTGTTTTACCTCTGGAAAGTAAAATCAATTTCAGATTAACTTTGACAGGGAGGTGTTGAGGTATGTGAGTCAGCACTTAGCCTGATATTTCTGCCAGCCTGTTGGGAAGACAAAGAATTGTGATGGATATTATCAATAACAGTGCTAGCCTGAAAGGAAAATTGGCAAACTAAGTTAAGAAACACTTTTCTGCCTTGTCCTGGCACTCTTCACAAAAAACTAGATTATAAGTTGTTATTAGTGTACAAAGCTAACATTTATCTTGAGATTTAGGAACTTTTTTTCCCCCTGCTCTACCCCCTTTTTGTAAAAAAAACCCTGCTGTTAGTGCTTTTACTGGGTTTTTTTCCACTTTGAAATCTGGAACAGCTTTTTTTTTTTTCTTTTTATCTGAAACAGTGTATTTGGTAGAAGTCAGTACAGCATGACTGAAACAATGAGGGATTTCATTCTTTTTATCCACAGTTGTGGAGCTATATTTAATAACCCTTTATAATAATCTTTCCACTATACTGAATTATGTATTGATTCCTCTTTTGCAGTAGCTTCATTACAGAATTCCAGAAGGAAAATAGGCTTTTAGATGTCAACCTGAAACTCTTCACAGTTTTGAATACGGTATTACACAGGATTCTGTGAGGACCTAATCACACGTTGTTTGATTTCTGTGAAACAACTCTCATTGACTTCCCTGAGAGCTGGCTGAGACTTGGCCTGTGCTATTCTTGTGTTATTGAAAGTATAATGAGCATTTGGATTCAATTTTCCATCTCTTTCAAGTCTTACATGTTAGCTCTGCCGTGCACGTGGTCCTGCTACCCAGAATGATGGATTGTTGGGCTGGAAAAGCCCCCTGAGATCGAGTCCAGCCATCACCCCAAATCCAGGGGCCACCTCCAAGGATGGGGACCCAGCTCTGGGAATTGTGTTTCAATGCTGAATAACCCTTTCAGTGAAGAATTTTTTCCTAATAGCCAATCTAAACCTCCCCGGTGCAATTTGAGGCCATTTACTCTTTTCCCATCACTTGTTAGTTTTGAGACTGACCCTACCTGGCTACAGCCTCCTCTCAGGGAGTTGTAGAGCAGTAAGGTCTCCCCTGAGCCCCCTTTTTTCCAGGCAAAACATCCTCAGCTGCTCCTCCCCAGTGTGGGCTCCAGGCCCATCCCAGCTCTGCTCTGTGTCCTTTGGCCACACCCAGCACCCAAAATCTGTCTCGTAGCTCTCACGAGATTCAGAGCTCTGTGAACCCTGACTGGAGCTTTCAGGAAGACGCTTTTAGTACAGGCTTTGAAATTAAAAAATATTCACACATTTTAAATTACCAATTTGGTTGATGGAGCTCCTGCAGATGCTGTGTGTGACAGAGTGTGGAAGCTGGGTCTGTGCCTCTGGGTGCATGGGCTCCTCTGGCTGAAATTCCAGGGGTTAACAGCTCTGGAGCGTGCAGGGGTCTCTGGTCAATGATTTTTAGTGGTTGCTGTTACAGAAAGCATGAGTGGTATTTAAGAGAGACGGAGCCTCTGGTCAATGATTTTTAGTGGTTGCTGTTACAGAAAGCATGAGTGGTATTTAAGAGAGACGGAGCCTCTGGTCAATGATTTTTAGTGGTTGCTGTTACAGAAAGCATGAGTGGTATTTAAGAGAGACGGAGCCTCTGGTCAATGATTTTTAGTGGTTGCTGTTACAGAAAGCATGAGTGGTATTTAAGAGAGACGGAGCCCCATATTAAAGTTAATGCCTTTGATTTCCTTCAAATCGTCTGTAATCCATGTGGGCTGTCATGATTTACACCTGGCTCGGCCACAGCAAGAAGTCTGAAATGGTTGTGTAATCTGCATCAACACTCGTGCACGAGAGGAATGGCACGTGCTGCTCACTGCAGGTGCTGTCAAGGTATTTATCTCTCCTTACCCAGAAGGCTGCACTGAGCTTAATTGGTCTTTCTCATTATTTATATTTCTAGGAAAAAAATGGGATTGAATACCAGGAGAGGAAGATAACAGAGGTTTTGCTGCATAAGATAAATAAAAAACAGTTCCACTTTGTTTCTAAACATCATCAATGTGACCAGGTTTTTGGTCTTCCCCACTGCCCCTAAAATCTTGGGGGTCTCCTGAGGATAATCTTAATAGGATAAAGTGGTCTCTGAAAGGCAATTAGCAAGATTCCCATGAACTGGGCCATGCTCAACCCTTTCCTGATTAATGCTCATCTTAATTCCGTTTCTTGGGATTTGTTTACTCATTTCATGTATAATGTATTTAGTTCCCTTAGCTCTGCACCCTGGTGCCTTCACGTCCCTGTCCAGCTGCACCTGTGAGCAGCCAGCAGCCCCAGAAGGGCTGGAGAGCTGTGGAAAGTGAGCTTAGATCACAGCCCATAAAAAGTCTGATCAGTACCAATAATTGAAGTAATTAATGCTGTAATGATGTTTATGAAAAGGGAACCAGAGAGGAAGACACTGGGCTTTTTAGGATGAAATTCAGCACCTTGTGTCAGCTCTCCTGATTTTATTTAGAGGAATCATATTTCTTTGGAGGCGTGCAGTTCACAGTGTAATAAAGCTCTGGGGAAAGTTCTCTCTTACCATATGCCTTATGTGCTATACCACTAAAATTATTTTTATTTCTTTATTTTTAAATTCTTTTCTAAGACAGAAAGTCAAAAGTTTGTCACTTCTTACCCAGTCTTTGTCCATGACTGCATTTAGAGAATTCCAGGACAAGCCAGGATCTGTTTAATTGTCTTCCAGCAGATACTATTGCATACGTTTAATTAATATTGCACCTTTATACTGCAATTTCCCTGTTCAGGAAGACTCTACCTCCAGGAGGCTTTTGAGCTCATTTGATCTGCTTCAACACCTTTTGTGAGCTGTGCTTGTTTCTTTTATGTTTATTTCTGTCTCTGGAAATTGGTGCAGTGGGAAAGCGAGGTCCCTGCCACCCACCTGCTTCCTTGAGCTCCAACACTCCAGCACCAGCCCACCTACAGACCAGAAATAAGCAAACAAGCTCTGACCAGAAGGTTCCAGCAATCAGCATGTCCCTCTTGTTCTAAAATTAAATGAGATGCAGAACCTGTCTCAAACCAGCCAGTTGGAGGGGTAATAGAGAGGGGAGGTCCATTACTGAAACTGCATCCACAATTGCACCACGTACAGCAGCATCCTGCAGCTGGTAAATGTTCGAACTGCCAGAAGTAATATAATCTCTGAGGCAGGGAATATCTTCCTACACCTATTTTCAGTTAGTAACAATCTTAGTAGACCACTGCTGGAAAGAAATGGAGATGAGTAAGTTTTCTTGGCTTTACAGTACATAAAAAACCATTGAAGATAATGACATGATTCAATGTTCTTGGAAGATAAACATGAATAGGGCACTGGAGGGTTTGGAGCTTTGGGTAATGACATTTCTTTGGGATGTTTGGGGCACTTTGTCCTGGCCACAGGCTGGTGCTGCCGAGCTGGGAATCAAATGCTGAAGGCACCTTTACACCCAGAGTCGCTTTGAGCCCCTCACACCAAACCAGTTGTGGGTCACATCTGAACTGGCTGCAGTCACCATCAGCACCCGCTGACTTATTCCTTCACAGGCTCCCTCAGGATCTTTGCAGTGTTTTCTACCTGGCATTGCTTTTGTTTAGCTGGTTTGCATATTGCTCTTGAGCTGTCAGCTAATTGCCAGGCAGCTTTCACCCAGCAGTGTGCTCACTGTGAGGAGAGGAAACAGGAATTCACCACGTCCTGCCCGTGGTGCCCATCAGTGCCCTGCAGCCTCATTTATTGTGGTGCTGAGGGGACAGTGTGGAGCTGCTCCATGGCACCTGAGCCACCAGCGGGCTCTGAGCTGCCCTACCCAAACCTTTCCATTCTCGTTCTCACAAGCTGAGGGGCTGCATGTAAACTGCTCCCTGTGTGTGATCCTCGACCCCTCGAAGTGGGGCTGAGGGCGCCCTTAGGCTGCCACAAGGAAGCACAAGTGGAGAACAGAAGGAGCTGCACTGAATGGCGCTGAGGGTTTGGGTGCAGCTCTTGGCAGCAATAACCACATGGAGCGGCTTTACCTTGAGCCTTCAGTAGGGAGGGAAAATTTAAAAGCTGGAAAAAAAGTGCTTAGGACTGCTGGAAATGCATATGAATAAGGAGTTAAGATCCTAAAAAAACCCACTGACTTTCCTTGGCCCTGCTTATTGCACAATGTACATAAGTACTTGTAGTTAAGTCACTGAGGCTGCTGGCAAACTTATGCAAGCATTTATGAGGAAAACATATGCTTGTGCGGAATGCTGACTGGAAGTTTAGCTAATGATCTATTCAGCTCTGGGTGCCATACACAGATCATGAAACATTTACTTCCAATAATTAGCTGTTTTGTAGTTTGGGGCTTCTTATTTTTTATTTCTTTTTGTTCTTTTTTAATCCTACTCAGGCATATTGACAAACATGGCTTTTTGCTCTGCTCTTGGAGAAAGTTGCAGCTGCAAAGGTCTCTTGAGTTATGCCAATCACTTGCAGATGTTCTTCTGAAAGCAGAAATTAAATAGAATTTCTTGATGCCAATAAATTAAAGAAAAATATTAGATTGGCCGTTATCTCTAAAAAGGTCTGCTCTGGTCACAATGCATCAAATGCTGCTAATACAATGATGACCTTTTAAAGGAAAACATATTATGCTGTAGATGTCTTTGTATTTTACCTGTGGAATGCTGCTATGCAAAAGTCAAGCTATTAAACAGTGGGAGAAATGGAGTGAAAATAATCTATTTGCTTTTGTCTGCTGTTCTGATAGGCACATTCTTCTCTTTTTTTCTCCTGTATTCGGTCATGTTCTTCTTGAAACCATAAAACGCAGAGATGGATCAAATACGCAATAACATTTTGGAACATTATATCCTACTGCATTTCGATGAGTTGGATCAAAATTCCAATGACTAAAAGCTGTTGTTCAATAGCAAAACTGAGCAGAACTGCAGAGGAAGATAAACAGGGTCTTTGTCTATCCTCATCGTGGTCAGAGCATTAAAAAATGAGAGCCTAGAGACCAGGCATTAGCTCAGAGCTAAGATGATTTCCATTGACTCCTCAGTAGCTCAGATTTCATGTGAGTGGTTATTTTAGCAAAGATCCCTGAGAGGTGTTTAAGTACCTTTGGTGATCTGTACCCAGATATTCACCTCTGTCCATCACAGAGATGTGGAATCAGAACTCCTCCTTCTTTAGAATTGTGTTCTGGGATTGATTAAACTCTCATTTGCAAGCCATTAAATACCTGTTGGCACAGGTTGTGTTCAACCACAGTTGTGTTCAACATACTTGCCGGAGAAATAGGACTTAATTCCTAGGGCTGTTTTCCCAAAACATTTTCTTCCAGTTTATCCACTTGGAAAATACATTTTTTAAATTTTTCTGTTGTCTGCAGACAAAAAGAGCAAACTCCCTTCTATTTGGCTGTTTCCTAATAGAATGAGCATAGACAAACAGAATGAAAAAAAAACTTTTGAGCTTTAAGAAGCTCTATTTAAGAGAAGAAGGCTTTGCTTCTCAGCCTGGAGAGGACAAAACTGTGAGCTGCTTTACCTTGATGGAAGGGATATAAGAATTTACAAGTTTGCTGGAGCTGTTCTCCAGGCACCAGTTTTGAGATTTGATGCCCATGAAACGCAGAGCCAGGTTGGACTCTGTGGTGGTCACAACCAGGAGCACGTGCCCAGGCCCTGGCACTTGAGGAGGACGGCAGGAATTTCCCCATCCTTGGAGTGTGCCCTGTGCAGAGTCAGCGTGGAGCAGAATTTGCTCCCTGAGGTCAGCTCGTCTCTCAGTGCCACCCCGTTTGCACGGGGCTCTGAGGCAGCACAGGAACTGGAGATATGTTGTGTTTGCACAGGGAGTTAAACAAACATCTCACACTGGTATAATTTTCTGGTTTTCGTGCTGTATAAACAGCTGCTGGTAGCTTGTCAATCAGCTTCTAGGTTGGTGCTACTAATTATACAGGGAAACATTAAAACCGACTATAAAAAGTTTCAAGGCTGATAGCAGAGAAGTCAAAAGGTTCTCAAACATTACTTTTATCCCCTCTTGAGATAAAGGTTTTTCAGAAGGCCCTGGACCTGGAGGATCAAAGGGAGCATTTTGTTTGTAATGAGTACCCAGCAGTGCATCCTTTAATTACCATAGCTTTTGGTGTCTGTTAACAAAAACCCACCAGGCTCTGCAGCAGAAAACATTAATTTATGAGTAACAGACAGTGTTGTGTGAAATACATTGCTGGATATAAATCATTTAATGTTTGAAGACTTAGGCAAAGTCATGTTTAGAATATTCTGTGTTCCTCCCTCCAGCCGATGCTAATTAATGGCAGCGCTTTGCCACTGTAGTCAGCAGGAGATGTTGAATCCCTTCCTTTGAAAATGAGCCCCTTTCTTGGGCTGCTCCCTTCCAAAGGCTCCCAGCCTCTCCTCCAGCTTGGTGTGTCTGGAGAAAAACTCATTTTAAATTTCTTCTCAAGAGCCCCTTTCATATTTACAGCCCTTAAACCTCCCAGAGCTCCTGAGCAAACTCTTAACATCCAAACGAAGCCTCTCAGCATTGTTTAATCACCTCGGCGCCGTAGCTCTGTGGATTCTGTGGTAGCTGCTGGCGAGACCAAACTGACCGCTTTGATTAGCAACATTTCAGGTCAAAGCTATTGTTTGTGCGCCTGGCAGAGGATTCGAGCACATATGGCACTGCCAGCACGTGCCAGGCGTGTTTCTGGCAGGTTCCTCACGTGGGGAGCAGCGATACTGATGCCCTGAGCAGTCTGAGCTGCTGGAGATGAGCGAGGCTGTGGTCTCTGGCAAGGAAGGATATTCAGCGTGTGAGTAGCCTTGGCCAGCTGAACTTTCCTGGGCTGAAGTGTGTGCACAGCAGGCCCTGGCTCGTGTATTAATAAGCTTAAAAGCTTGCAGCAGTTTTTAAAGTCCGATCTGTGTTTGTAAGGTTATATCTACTCAGTCTGAACTAGCTGCAGTATGGAACCAGTGCAGTGAACACAATGAAACATTGAAATTCTTGCTCTGTCAGTGGATGAATATGCTGACCAAATCTGCTCGATTCGTCACTGCAGATGGACAAAGTGCCTTTGCTCATTCTTGAGCCTGTTCTGCAGTTCTCAAAAGTCAGTTTTTTTTCCTAGAGGATTCTCTATCACTGTTCTCTATAATTTTGGCAGTATCTGAGCCAGTGTTAATTTGGGGTCTCTGTGAATGGAAGTTGTCTTCTGTGTCTGACTGCATTGTTTGTTTCTGAGGGATCTTTTTAAATTCAAGGTGAATCAATTGAATTCAGAAGTCTTATACAAGACAAACTACTTTTGCTGTTTTGACATTTTTAATCAAGACCCCCGTTTGGTGCATGTTTGCAAACTCATGAGTGAAATGATCAGCATTTTTTTCATTTCCTTTCGAAGCTTAGAAAAACTAAATCAAGTTTCAGAGTGTCCATTTGTTTTATGACTTCTGTGAGGTGTTTGCCATCTGTGGTGTCTCAGAACAGGGAGACTCAAACCCGAGGTCAGCAGAACTGAAGGTGAAGATTTTGTAAGGGTTTTCTGTCTAAATTGGCACTTTATTTCAAAGCACACTGGGAAGAACTGCTGACATGGAACATGTAATGAAATTTCAAAGCCACCAAGAACGTTTTTTATCCTTTTTTCTTTTATTTTGAAAAAGCAGTAGTAATTATCTGTCAGGCTAAAACTGAATTCTGTTCTAAAAGATGTTGAGAGTGCTGGACATTTGGAGGGAGAAAAATTATACTTAGTAGAAGCTTAAAGATATGTTTCTAATCCAGAGGGGTTTTTCTTATCAACACAATCTCTTATGCACCAACTTAATTGTTTCATCATTTATCCTCATTAAAAGTTAGTGAGTTACAGAAATTATTACTGTATATTAGGAAATTTTTTTTATGAATACTGTGAACCATTCAAGAATTACTTTCCTCTCTAGAAGAATAAATTACTTTCCTCTGTCTTCCTCATGTAATGGGATGTTTATTGCACTTGTGAGAATGCTAAATTGTACATTTCTAAATTTCAGATCATGATAAATGTCCCTGCCCCTCTGGCGTTTTTGAGTAGTATTAACCTTAAAAAAAACCCCAAACCAAACACTTAAAGTTTTGCTGGAAAAACAGTTCTGTAACATATTCCTAAATGATTTATGATTAGAGTCTGCAATTATTGAGGTTAATGTACCTTAATGGACTTAATACAGGTGGGAAAAAAATGTATGTACAGTGAAGGTTGCCCAAGCATTTGCATTCAACTTTTCAGTTTTCTTAATCTCTCATATCCAAGACATTTTTCCTCAGTTGTTGGAAACAGCATCAACCAGCTGCTGTCTGTATTTTTATGAAGTTTCAATTTTATTTTATCTTGGACAAAAACCTCAAGCAAAACAGTTTTCAACTCAAAAAGAGAAACAGGTATTTTTATATGCAGCAGGAAGAAGAATGCCCATTTTCCTTCTGTAAAAACAAATCTTGTGCAGCTCACAGTTCAAGGAGTGTAGGAGGACAGCTGAAATTCAGTAACACAGAATTACTCATTGTTAGGAAATGTTTTTATTTGGGGGAAAACTGGTTTTGATTTGGCAGGGGTAGAGGACTTTGTTTAAATAAATAAAATAGTATTCTCTGTGTGTTTGCTTTCGAAGAGCCTTCTTGAGGCTTCAGTACTTTTATAAAATGAAGGCTTAGGCAAAACCACTTTATTTTCTTGGTACATGACATATGTCCCTAAAGTGTGTTGAGTTTTTCTCTTTCATTGATGTATGATTCTAAAATAAAAAATTCTGTATTAAGAGAAAAATTCCCACCAATGAAAGTGCAAAATGCCAAAGTTAAGTTTACTTGAAAACTCAGCTTTTTTCCCCGTAAGAATGTTCTGTAATTGCACAGCTCCATCCTATTTGTCAATTGAACTTTCTTAGTTATGTTTTCTTTTGAGAGCTCAGCAGAATTAGTGTCCATGAAATTAATTTATATTTTAGAAGCCTTTTAGAAGGTTGCAGGAAAAAAATGTTGCCTCCGTGTTGCTGTGAAATCATTCTAAATAATTGTGCTAAATTATATTAAAAAGCTCCAGGACAGAGAACACTGAGCAGAAGGATAAAGGTCATATATAATTTCTCCTCTGCAATTCAAGTGAGGCAATCTGACATTGCACAGTCAACTGAAAGGCATCTTTTGCAACCAAATAGTTGGGGGTGAATACCAGAATTTTGGCTGTTTATTCCAAGCCATACTTTGAGGGTTAGTTTGTCCAGGGAGCCCATTCCTCCTCATCCTTGCTCACCCTGGGTGTGGAGTGGAAGTGAATAAAAGGAAACACTGCACCATCTGCTGATCTGGAGGCTTTGTATACCATGAAATTGCTTTTGGAAAAGGTGCTTCTGACTGGACCAGCAAGACATTCACTGCTCTCACACGGTGGGGTTTCTTGGCACATCATTTTTCTATCTGTAGTTTCTCCAGCACGTTGGATGTGGTTGTGATGAGCGCTTTGTACTTTTCACCTGGGTTGCTGAGGAGGAAGGCGGGCAAAGCCAGAGAGGAGCCCTGCAGGAGAGCAGAGTGTGAGACTGTGGGAGCGCTCAGAAAGCCGGCTGGAATGTGGTGCCTCCTGGAGGAATTTTGGTGACAAAGAATTCTGTGTTAGAAGCAAAGAGCATTCTGTCTGTGTATCACAGGGGCAGAAATCCGCCCAGCACAGCACAGAAGAGAAGGATGGGTTGAGCACGCAGATAAATCAATGTGCTGGAGCTTTGGGGGTTTGGATTACAGAACAGCATAAATTCCAAAAGCAGTGCAGTGCTGCTGGACCACGAAAGGAAGGGGATGCCAACAGCATGATCTTTGTGTTCTGAAGGGAAAAGGGGATTTAGGAGAAAGGTGTTGCCTGGAATACCTTGCACGTTAGAACAGCCAACGTGTTCTGGGGTACTCTCTCAGCAATTTGAGAAATAGATAAAACCAGCAATGGTTAAGGGTTATAGAGTGGGTCCCAGCTAAAGAGAGACAAATGTGGCAGAGCCGTGGGAATCTGGCCTTCGTGGTGCAGGAGTGATGGGAATGGCCAGCTCTGGGTGAACTTGTTGGGGGTCAGAATCCTCCTTTGCCATAGAAGGAAGAAAAACTGCTGCAATATACAATAATTCAACAAGGATTCTGCTGGAGGAGGATGATGATGATGACAAATGTTCTGTCATATCCCAAGCATTCAAATGGCTGTGTCTCACAAACAGATGCCAAAATTCAAGCAGGCCATTTGATCAAATCCTGATCTGCTGCTGGCGCAGCAGGGACGGCCCAGTAGGATTCCTTAGGCTTGGGAAACGATCTTTTGGGAACGCATGGCAAAATTGTTCCAAGGCCAGGGCGTGGATAAAGTGCAGTTATTAAAAGGCTCAAGTGTTTCTCAAGGGTAAGAAAACTTGGGAAACTCGTGGGCCAGAGAAGAGAAGAGTGCTGTATTTCAGAGTAGCTCAGGGCAGTAGCCAGCTGTCTGGAAGAAGAAGACCAGCCTGCACTGAGATATGAAGAGCAGGAGGGTTCATTGAGCAGCGTGTGATGCATGCAGCCCTCTGCAGATGGGTCTCTATAAAATATTTAACTGGAGATACTGTAAAACCGGGAACCAAGCTCATAACTTTCAGATTGTTGTATTTGTGTTTTAACACCGATTCCTGCCTTGTTTTTTTCTCCTTAATTGCTGTTTCCAGTGTTTTCCAGTGTTTCCAGTGAATAATAAGGCAATTATATTCACAGATTTTCTTTTTTATTTGCAAAAAGAGTTTGAATGTACACCGTGCATATTAAACAGTCACCACAGCGAATTTTTGACAAAACAGATGATTGTGAATTTAGTACAACATGTTTTTCAGCTCAGTTATTTTGGATTAGAGCTTAATATCTTTTTTTCTTTATGTTTATTTTAAGATTCATTTTTTTAATCCTATTTTATGGAGTAGAAGATTTTCTTTCTTGCAGCTTTTCTGTTTTCTGTGTCTATCACCTTTGCTGCAGATCTGAACCACACTTTTAGTATTTCTGCTTAGACTGACTCTTATTAGTTCAAAGCAGAGCTACATATTTTAAATTGATCAAGGCTTCTGAAGCAATTATAACAACTGCTTTTGGGGGACACAGTTGCAGTTTTCATTTTGATATTATATGAAAGTGTGTTTCTTCAAAGCTACAAATGTAAGCTAGTAAGAGGCAGCTGGTAATTATTCTCTAATAAACAGAGTAGGAAGTACATGAAAAACCTTAGGGGACACATACACTGCTTGCAGAGCAATTAATAAAAATCTCAGGACACTTAAAAGAAAATTCAGCCTGAGAATATGTGTGCATTTGGCTGTGAATTTGAGTCCATTCCAAATTAACAGGTCTGTTGTTATCAAATTTCTTATTTGTTTGCTAACATCCTTTTGCTTGTTATCATTCAACAGATTTTAGGAGATAATTTTTACTCTTAATCGACTCTTAATTTTATTTATAAAATCCTTCCAATATCTGCTTTCTCTAAAGCCCAAATAATCAAAGCTTTGATGTATTAATTCCCTCTCTGTTTTAACTTGTTTTGCTTGCAAATATTTGAGCCTGGGTAAAACTTAATGGATCTCCATTAAATAACCAAACAGCTCCAAACAACTGGCAAAATTCCTGTCCTTATGAATGATGTGTTTATTCCTTATGCCTGTTGGTTTTTCTGGCATATTATTACCTTTTCTGACTGCATTTTGCTAAATCTAAGGTGTTTATTGAAAGCTGAAAAGACAAAAGTGTGACCACAGAAGACCTTGAGAAAAGGGCAGAGAAAGAATTTACTGCGGAAGAGCCACATTTGTGGCACTCAGGCTGTGAGTAATTTGTATTTGCAAGGTTAAGGTCTGGTTCAGAAGAAAACCTGAAACCAAAGCAGGAGCTGATCAGGAGGGAGGCACAGGGAGTTTGTCTGAGCTAAGGAGTTCCCTTCAGGCACGGCAAAACCCTGACAAGCTGCAAGGTTACCCTGTCAAAGCAGCACCTTTGGCAGCTCTGTAAGGCAGAGATGGAGTAATTGGATTGGGTGAAATGTGTTCCAGGAGCAGGAAAAGACAAAGTGAGAGGAGGAAAAACATAACTCAAACTCCTGTGAAATTCAGCTGCTTCTTAGGGTGGAAGAATAAAAAGTTGGCTTTGAAGAGTTGATCTCTGTGACATCAGCAAACGTAGGCTGCCGTCTCTTTGAGTGGAGAATGGTTATGAACCTCAAATCAGCTGGGCTTGTACTGCCCAAGGACCAAACCCTGGAGTCCTTGCTTAAAAGGGTGAAAGGTGTTAAAAACGCAGAGTGTGTTCAGCCCCTGATAAAACTGCAAGTTGTGGGTTTGCCATTAAAAATGTGTCATGGTGGATTTGTCATTTAAATCCAAATCATCCATCTTGTATCTTTGTATCAATGCTCTTTCGGGATCAGCCCCACTGTTTGGGATAGGCTGCTTTTCCAGAGATTATATTGCATTCCTTTGTAAGTTATTATGTCACAGGCACTAAAATTGTGATAAATCAGGAGTTTGGAAAGGTGCTGGATGTCCCCTCATTGAGACACAAGCTTTCCATGTGTTTCTAATTCTCTCTCTGCACCTGACAGCGTGAGACTTTATCCATTGGTACCAGGGAAATAAAGAATCAATAGAAGAAGTGTACAGATTTCTCTAAAATTTATTTAGAATACCACATTGAGATGCAGCAGAGCGCCGTAAGTGATTGTGATATCAGTGGAGAAAATGTGGGTGCCATCAGAGAGTGATTTCAGCTTTCCTGAGAGCACAGCCATCATCTCTGGAGGGACTTTGAGCTGAGTTCCTGTTGAAATGTTTTGTTAGCCAGAATTAAGTTGAAAACTCTGCATTTCTGTCCATTTTGGTTGGGTTTTTTTTGAGTCTCTCTAGGAGAGTGGGTTCTCCCAGTGTTTTAAGCTGGTTTGGATCAGTTTTGTGCAGGTATGAGCATAGCAGTCCCCGCTGGCAGCATCCCTGGCTGGTGGGTGCTTTCCTCTTGGCAAAAGGGGAGTTCAGGTTGTTAAACACAGCTGCTGGAGCAGATATAAACAGGTGTGAGCTGGAGCACCATAAATCATGCTGCCCCGAGGCAGCAAAAACTGCCTGCTGTGGCCGACACCCAGCAAGCCTCTGCGGTTTTCCCTTTTTTAATGCAAACCACCCCATTACAGAACACTCTGTAGTTTATCATGTGCTGGTGCTCCTGCACCATGCCAAGCGTGGCACGAAAATCACTGCAACAGCACCTTCACTGCTCTGATTTCTGTCCTTGCTCTGGGAGCTCGATAACCACTTGAGGATTGCTGCGCTCTCCACTTGGTTTTTGCGATTTTGTTTTATTTTTACAAATAACTAGCGTTTTAAAATGAACTGATAGGAGGCCTGCTCTCTGCTGATATGGCAGTGGCATTTGTTGTTGCACTGGTGTTAGGTAGGGGAGAGCATTCTGTTACTAATGGTTTAAGTCATGACTAATGCTATGTGCCAACAACAGAGATACAGATTCAAATTTAAATGAACTACCCAGGCAGTGTTTTACAGGATGTGTTTCTTGTTGGCAATTTGTTGTTCCTGACAACCTCGGATCCTCAGGCCGTTGTTACGCCAGCCGCTGGGATTAGAACGCACACAGGCTGAGTTTATAAATGTTTCAAAACTGCTGCGATGGAGCAGCAGAATTTTAAAATGTAATCAGATAGTCTTTTCAAAGTGGCTAATGTGAAAGAAGCCAGATTTGGTGGGGTTTGATTTTAGTTTGGAAGCAGCATTTTTTTTTAATACTTCAGTATGTTTTTCTGATGCTGCTTCCTACAATCTACTGACTTCTATTTTCCACTAGAAATGAAAAAGCCGAGGCAAAGCTGGAAAGCTACAGGAAGCAAAGTTTTAGGTGCTGGAAGACTCTTCTGCTTCAGGTCCATAAAGGAGCAGATTTTTGTGGGATTGATCTCTCTGAGACAGATGTGCTTACAACACGTCTTCACAGCATCATTTCATTATTGAAGTCTTTCTTCTTCATTATGTTACAGAAGGATTCAGTATTTCTCATTGGACTTTAATGACAAAGAAACCTGTTTTGAACTTTAGAAAGCTGGGCTTTGTCAATCTGGCTTTTTATTTAGTCTTTTTTTTATTATTCGAGCAATCCTTTATAACGAGATTAGCACATGGAAGGTGGCTGAGATCTGCTCCACAGGGGCCCTCACCTTTATCACATCCGTGCTTCAAAAGTTCCCCGACAGCTGCTCACAAACCCTGCTGTGAAGTGCAGCCTATTTCCTTATCTTCCTGTGGAAACGCTTCCCAAGTGTCTGTCCACAGGCATTCAATTCCACATCTCCAAATTAAAACCTGCTCTAAAGGAATACACGATAGGCTGGTGCTCTTTTGTCTCCTGTATCAGCTCCTGAAGTGAGATTAAGGTAAAAGGTATTTTTATACAAAATGAGGGCTCTGTTTCTTATCGCTGTCTTTATCTAAAATGTCAGAGTTAAATGTATCAGACAGGAATGCTTTGTGGAAACAGAACAAACAGTTTATCAATCTGGTTATGATTGCAAGAAATCCTTTGATCCTTCTGATGCTGCTGCTTCCTTTAATACCCAATCTGATTGATACAAAGGTTTTTTCATTTAGGAGTCAAATGTTTGACATGTTTTGGAATAATAACATGGCATAGAGTTGTGTCATGATGATCTCTTTTGTTTATCCATGCGTTTTAAACAATTTAATTATAGAATTAAGTTAATAGTCCAATGTGTCATGGAACCAAGACATTATTAGTGTGATTATTGCAAAAAACCCCACAAATTTGTGAGATTTAGTACCTTATTCAGTTTGTTTTTGTTTTTTTTTCATGGAGAAGCTGTACTTTCTTTTGGTAGAAAAAAAAAGCCCAACCCCCTGATCTTCTTAAAATGGTATAAGTGAAAATTTGACCCTGAAACACAAGCTGTTTATAACTACTGCAACCAGTAATTATGAAGGTACACTTTATGATAGTTTGCTGTAATGCATTATTCAGAATCTTGTTTCTTTTTTTATGATAAATATTAAGAAGTTTTATTTTTGTGATTGAAATACTGGTTTGAGGGTTCCTCCCTCAAAAGAATCAGGATCAGAAAGTTTTCTCCAAATATTTGATACTTTTTATTCTGTATTTTTATTTCTGCCTGTACAAAGGCTCAGGACAGGATCAGTCATTCTTGAATTATTGTTTCCTTTCTGTTGTGGTGAACTCATTTCACACACATCCTCCCCCACAAAGCCCTCCCAAAACATGTTCTTTGTAAGCACTGTCAGAGTGTGGTGGCATTGCACCAACTGCAGTTCTCCCATTTTAGAGATCTTGGATAATTCCTACACAGGCTTTCATCTGTAACTGTGTTTCGAGGATTCTAATCCTGTTCTCTTGGAAAATATGGCAAAAGTCCAGTTAAATTCTTTGAAGTCAAGAATAAATAAGGTGATGCCTCAGGATTGGATAATAGGAATCTGCTGGTTGTGTCATGATCCTCTTAACCTGATGTCTTGCACAGAGTGATCTCTGACAAAACACAATCAAAAAATGCAAGTTCTTGTTTTCACAGCTATTACTTCAAATTTGATCTGTCCCACGTCTTGTTTGGAAGGTCACTAAGCGAAACAAGATTTTCTGTCAAGAAACAAGATTTTCTGTCAGCGCCAGACTCTGCTGGGAGCTCTGCTCTGTAACTCAGCAGCAGGTCCAGCCTTGCTGCCCCTGGGCCCATCCTGTGTGGCTTGGAATTGGAGCAGCCCCGTGAAAAATGCAAATTCCACAGCACAGAACCAGAACCCCAGTTGTGTTCAGCTCTGCACCCTCAGGGAATGTCTGTGGCCCTGGGGTGTTGAAGGAAGTGTGATTTATCCCTCAGACCTAGAAGGGAGCAATTCATTACCAAAGAGTGATTGAATTCATTATTGCCATTAGAGCTCAGAGGAGCTCTGACAGCGCTCACCTCTTTCCCAGAACGGGATGAGTGCTGAGCCTGCCCAACGCTCTCTCTCTCGGTGTGCAGTGTGTCACTCCTGCTGTGGCATGAGTTATCTGCTGTGTAGCTTTAGTGGTGAGCAGAGGATTTCCACACAACACGCGTTTTGAAAGCCTCGTGCTCCCATGAATTCTGTTTGATCTGGAAACACCATTGGTTGTGCAGCTGTGGCCTAACAACGACGTAAAACACACCAAAGTCACTTTAATCTCCACGAGGATCTACCTGGGACATTAATTGTCTCTTTGCCTCAGTGCAGGGGGACATTTTCCTGTGTGCTGAGCCCTAGCTGGAATAGTCACATCAATTAATTGCTCATAACAGAAAAGCACATTAGTCAATAAACACTTTTTGTGCGTAATTAAACGGCAAACTGAAGGTGAGGGATTTAGTAATCCCTAGGAATATTTGTGAATATACTGCAAATTGTTGTGTTTATCTTCTCCTGGATGGTGAGAAAAAGGGACCTTCTGCATTCCACAAGGTAAAAATAATGAGGAAAAAGCTCTTTTTTCTGTTGCCTTGGAGCACTTTCTTCCTGCTCAGTTGTTCCACTACTAAGAATTGGGTTGGTGTCCAAAGGCTTTATACTTAGAAAAAGGAAACAAAGGGTTTCTTCTTCTCCCAAAGAAACCAAAACACATACTCATATCTAGAAAGGGAAATAGGAAACTGAATTTTTTCAACATGATCTCTTAATGCACTGGGTTTACTCCTGGCAGATACAGCTTAACCTTCAAAATTGTACAACAAAGTATCATCATGTATTTGTAGACTTCAGAGTTAACCAGATATGAATTTATTTGAAGCATTTAAACAAATCCAGCAGGCAGGAGTCTGAGAGGAATCTTTCACCAAAGATGTTTTCCACACGTTTCAAGCTGCTTGGGCTAAAAGCTCTGCTCTAATACCTACCCTTAATGCAATATTCAGGAAAAAAAACGAATCTGTATCAAGTTACAAAAAAAAGCCCCACCCTAAACCAACATAGCAGCTTTATGGTAATTTATTTTCCTGCAGGTAGTACCTGACTGTTTAGATGTGATTCTGAGAAAATTTATGATCTCATGTAAGGAAAAAAAAAAGTGTATTTTTTCCCCATCATTAGACTCTCCTCTAAGAATGCCTTATTATAAGTTTGGCAGCACAGCAGGATGTATAATATTGAATACATTGTGTCAGCTCTCTTGTTTGCAGGAGGATAAAGTTCCATTATTCAGAGCTTTGCTTCAAATCCATCCATTGTAGTGCAATTAAACACAGTCCCTTTTTTTTTAGGACTAAGCCTCATGCTTCAAGAAAATAAGCTTTCAAGATGAAGTGTGTGGGGTTTATGTATTACAGGTAAAAGCCCAGCTCGTTCCATGCAGCACACTGGGTCTGAGCAGCTGAGCTTGGGCATCATCTCTGCTCTTCTGGGCTCTTTATTTTGTGCCCTGGCCAAGAACCATGCTCAGGTTGCAGAAAACACTTGACTGCCTGGACTGGAAGGATTCATTGTTTTCTCCTTTCTGTATTTAATTATCCCGCTAAAAACATGAGCTGGGTTTTATGATGTAAATAAGTGTTAGTGAGGTGAATTATGCCAGCGAGCCCGAGCTATTTACTTGGGCCTTGTGGAAATATAAAGGATAATGTAGAAGGGGATAGAGAGGACTTGTGGGTCTTTGTATTTTCTATTTTTCTTTACTGAGGACACAAATAAACATGGTATGTGCCTGTAGGGCTCATGAGTACAGTCATGTGCCCCAGGAAGCCTGCAAGGATTTGAGCAGTGTGTGAAGGAGATATGGGATTGTTTTTTGTGTTCTTTTAAATTGGGATTAGTCACCTCAAAGGAAAAAAATCTGTATTTCACTGGAGTTTCTGTTTGGTTTGATTTTTTTTTTTTTATCATCAGATAAAACAAGAGGATGAACCTCAGGAACAGCTCAGATCTCACCCAGAGTTTTTACTTGTTTGCTTTTACTCATTCTCACTCAAACTGAAAACTCACAGTTCCATTTGAATTTATTTGACTGTTACTGTCTTTAGACAATGGCTGGTTTACATGGATGCTGTTTTCTTGTTGATGTGGAATTTGAAATCTTAATAGTTCTGTGGTTTCTTTAAGGGACTAGGGACACCCAGAGTGCTGAATTTCAAATTCAAGGAACCTGATTTTTTGTGAATATGTCTTTAAAATACTTCCCCACATGCCCGAACTATGAGAGCTTACACTTTATTTCTTCTTGTTTGAAAATAAACAAGTTCTGAAATATTTCAGATACTAGAAAAAGTATAAATATTCCTCCTGACAAGTCCTTTGCCTAATGTAAGTCCCAGAACTCAGGTCTAAAGCCCATCTGTCACCACACAGAGCTAAAAACAAGGCAGAAATAAGAACATTCATATCATCATAATGGAGTTTTGGAGTGCAATGGGAAAAGAGTCATTTCCTGCATTGTGATTCTGGTGTTATTTATTGTATTAGTATTTTTTATATTCAGTTCATATGACCTTTTTCTTCAGCTGCTCTTTAAAATATATACCTTAGATATTGTATCGAGTGCTATGAATGAGTGCTGGAAAATTTAGTTCCTACTGTATTATATTGCCTTGATTTCATGACCTAAATTCCACTCATAGTTCAAAAATATGAAGCAAGATGTTGGTTTTCTTGAAGAAGGCAATTTGAGGAATTCTTTCTGTTGATTTTCTTCCACTAATGTTCTTGCTGCAAGGGAATGTTCTGAACTGGAGGGTTTACAGATTGCCAGGACAGTAATAAAACAGATGTTCATATAGATTTCAAAACCTCCCCAAATTAGACTTTCGCCTTACAACATCCTTAATGTTTCAGCTCTGCTGGGTTGGAGTTTGCAGTTATTTGCAGCCCAAACTCCACTGCACTCACAGGCTCCCAGCCTAAAGCTTTCTAACAAGTTAAGTCTGTTGTTAACCAGCTTAGTGTATTATTTATAACCAGAACATCAGTTAAGATAAAGACTCCACTGCTCTGTGCCCTGCCTGGAAGGGTTTTCAGCCTAATTACAGAGCCAAGTGGATTTTGCAAACACGGAATAAGCCACAGGACAGCTCTGTGTGTGCCCAATCAGTTCTGGGTCACTTATTTGTGAGTTATGACCAAGATTTCCCCTGAATTCTCAGTGCACAAACTTCTGTTATTCCAAGAGGACTAGATTTGTTTTTGTGAGGAACGAGATGAAGGTGCCACCTCCCTTTTTTTCCCATTACTGCTGCTGATTCTTCTGTGTAAGACCCTAAATAATTCCTGTCTCTCCTGAGAGCTGCCCTTTTGGTGTGTTTGTACAGAGCTCTCAGGTCCCACCTTTTGTTTTCCCTCAGCCCAGCTGGATAGGTCTGGCTCTCTCTGTCATTACCTCAGATCAATATTTCTCGCCCTGTGCTTGTTTGTACTTCACTCCAGTGACTCCTCGGTGCTTTTCTGCAGGGCAGAGCAATATTCCAGATGCCCTCAGGGCTGTGAAAGGCCTCGCTGCTGCTCCCTGTGCCAAAGAGCGCTGCCACTGCAGCCGTGCCCAGAGCAGCTCTCCCTGTGCCAGCCTGGGATGTGCTTTCCCCGAGCTGGCTGAATTCAGGATGCTTTCCTGTAACCACCGAGCAGTTTATTATGAGGGCATTTTATTTGAATTTATTCGTCACTACCCGATGAAGAAACATTCTCCAGAAAACAAAGACCTCGCCTAAATTCTGCTTGGAATAATGGAAGGAATTCCCTTTAACTTCAGAGGGTTTTCAGTCAGGGCCTCACTGAAACATTTCAGATACAGTTGTCAAGTAATTGTTCTGTAAATCGTTGTCCTTCTCTTGGTAGCAATTGCTCTTTCATCTTGGATTAAGATGCATATTTTGGGTCTAGCATGTTCAAATTTCAAAAACAACATGTACAGAAGTTACGTCTATTCTTGACTTCTGTTTGTGTTATTGAATATAACAGTCAGAAAAATAAATTTACAGTTTATCCTCGGGGAAGAAGTATTTCCAGACAAGTCATTATTTCAGGGTTTGTCAAAGATCAAAGACAAGGAAGAAGTTGAGAAAGAGTGGAGGAGATGTTTTTTTATCAAAATGTAGGTTTTGCTTTGAAAGATAGGAGAGAGAAAAAGAATACCTCAATTGTGAATTTAGAGTACATAATTAAGAAAAAAGTTATTAGTGACCTCCTGACATAGGGTTGGTATTGTTTTGGTTTCTGACAGGTGTTCATCCGATACAGGATTCAATCTTTTTTGCTAAAGTGTTTCTTGAAATAATTTGGTAGCCAACCTGATGCTAAAGAAAGCAGGATCTTATATAAGGCAGTATATAAAGCTGACCTAGTTAATGTTGTTTAGTATCATGAATAGCTGATGAAACCCAGTGGAAAATTGCAAAGTGTGTGGGGTTTGAAATGGAATAAATAAAATGGAGAAATGGCTCCATTGTGGAGCATCCCATGGCAGAAACACTACTTTTTAAATAAGGGAAAACATGCTGTGATTTGGAAATCCAAGTATGGATGACAGGATGCCCAACAAACCAAACTGAGCAGGGACTCACCTCTGTTTGCACAAATGAGTGTCTGTAAGAGAGTGAGACAATAAAATTGAAGGCTGGGGTACTTGGCTTGGAATGAGTGCTTAATCCATCATTTAATTTACCAGAACACCCAGCCTAACGAGCAGGCCTTTTTAGATTGTATTTCATGTTAAATATGTGCTCGAGTGCCTCACTCACTGTTAAATATTCACTGCATGGACAGATCTCTGACTTCAGAAGGATTATTAGCGAGCTTGTAAAGAACAAGGGTTTGAGATTCTATGAAATTGGGCAGTAATGCTCGGTTGCCTTGTACAGGATCAGGCCCAAATCTGGCACTTGCTAAAGCAGCACTGCAGGGAGAGTGAGAACTTGGTGCTTTTGGGACCAGTTTATAGTCCACTAAGTTTCCAATTTCATCAATTTGTCTATTTCACTTTTTGCTGGGGGATTATTTGGTTAAAACAGTTTGTGTTCTTTTTTCTCCTGGCTCCATTTATGAGGAATTTTCTAGTGAAAAGGCGGAGGATTTCATTTTATGATTTATTTAAAT
This sequence comes from Bombycilla garrulus, assembly GCA_013400315.1. Lineage (NCBI taxonomy): Eukaryota > Metazoa > Chordata > Aves > Passeriformes > Bombycillidae > Bombycilla > Bombycilla garrulus. The sequence goes on along the minus strand of VXBU01000173.1, from coordinate 488,414 downwards.
GAGTATTTTACAATTGCATTTGTTGCATGTACAGAAATAAGGGGAAATAGTTTACCTCTTACTTGCAGGAATCTCAGAGAGCAAGAAAGCTCTGGAGAAGTTTCTTATCCTCTCCTCTCTAACACCACCTCCAAACCAGGTGGTTTTTTGTCCTTTTTCTTGACTGAAAATTTTGTAAGGCATAGCACAGTATAAATAAGAGAGCCCTTCTGGCTCCCAGCATAATTTTTCCCTCACCCTGGTGGAAAGAACATTTCTGGGTTATAATTTGTTTTGGTGCTATAATTGTTGTTCTCAATAAATAAAGTAATTTCAGAGTGACTAAGGAGGCATGTCGTGCATCAAATACACCATGAATGCACAGGGGATAATTATCTTAATTGTGTTATCCTTTATTTAGCTGGATGAATGGCGAGGGATCGTGGGTTTAGCAGATGGGTTCAAGAAGAACAGGATCATTTTCACTGTGTGAGCATTTTGTGTTTGTGGGGCCTCTGCTCAGAGGATCAATTCTCGTTATGCCCATGACGATAACGGAGATGCCGGAGCACAGACCACACTTCCTTCATGCTCCATGTGAGAGGAGAAGCAGCTTTGATCCCTCCCCAGATTAATTCAAAGTCCAATTCCCCGCTCATCAATTGCTGAGACTTTTTTGCCACTCTGTTCTAAATGGTGCCCTGGAAGCAGTGGAGGTGCTGCACTCAGCAAAGTCGTGGTAATAGACTGACAAAGTCAAACAAAACTGCAAAACCATGAATCTTGCTAATTGTGGCTTTTCTTCTCATTTTTATCTCTCTCTGATTCAGAAGCACAGAAAATCTGTTACCTCAGTTGAGATCTGCATCATCTCTTTGAATCAGAATATAAAAGAAGCAGGGCCGTGCTGCTGTTGAATAATTCTAATGTGACATTATATTGACTAGTTATGTTTAATTAAAATATAGTTTTGAATCTGAGATATATAGTGCAGATAACCTTGTTCAAGGGTGAAATTTAACATTAAAATATGAACCAGAGATGTGAAACCTCCCAATAGTGAATCAATAATCAATCAGTAACACTCCTTAATTAAGTGCCAATCAGTTCTAATCATCGTATCACACACTGTAAAACCATTTAGCCTACAGAAGACTTTGGTATCTCCTTCAAACTGAGACTTGTAATATCACAGAATACATTTAAAAAGTGACTTCAGCTGCTGGGATAGTTGAGATAGCTGGAGAAGAAGAAAATTAATCCTAATATTTTCAATATAATTAACTTTATATTTGTATTTTCTCTGTACTTTGGCTTAAATATAGAGAATTTCTATTTTAAAGTGAATTGTGACACAAGCCTTGACAAAGTATGTTAGTGTGACTTTGAAAATACCATCATGGGTTTCTTTTACCCTGATTAACATTTTCCAGTATCTTGTTATGCCAAATATTTCTGGTTTCAGTAATTAACAAAGTCTGGAGAGAATTCAAAACTTACACATCCACAGAGGACCCCTATGACTGCTTTGTTCTACCCCTGTATTTTTGGGTCAGGTGGTTTCCCTGAACTGGTTCTTCTTGACCCTGAGCAGTTCTGTGGGGAAAAAACCAGAAGAAAATAAAATTAAAAATGACCAGTATTGGAGAACTGGGCAGAAATTGAATTTCACCCTTTGCAAACAGTACTTTATTTTGTCTTCTGAAGCGAAGTGGGGTGTCCCTCATGCTCCCTGTTCCCCTTGATTGCAGCGTGTGGTCAGGTTAACCTGCAAACCTTCCTTTGGCCAAGTCGCTGAGCTAAAGCCATTCCTGCTGTGCCAGTGCCAGGAGAATATCCAGGGTGGGATTTACCCCCAGGGTGTGGCAGGCACATCGTGACATGCACAGTGTGCTCACAGCCTGGCCTCCTTAGCAGCTCCGTTATTTTCCTTCAGTGCAGGCTTCTTCCACAGCGAGACCAAACAAAGCCCTTGAACGTGCATATATCCTGCTAGTAAACGTTTTCTTTCCCAAGGAGATATAAATTAAGCCTCCTGGTTTATTCTGCTTTGGTTAAGTTCTGTTAAAGGTACTCGAGTCATAATTTTCTTCACTGCTCTATGGGCAGCAGATAAAGTTGAAAAGCAGGGAGCAGAACACGTGTTCCTGTGCTGTTCTGACCACAGGCAGACTCGTAAACCCACGTCAGACAAAATTAACAAGCAGCCACAGTGACAGAAAGCTTTTGGAAAAGGCAACTTTCACTCGCCGTTAGTTGGGTTTGGAAGCAAATGTTCTTCTACAGCGCTGTCTTGCTTGTTGATATCCAAATAATAGCATTGCTTCTGTTCTCATCCTTCTGGGGAACAGACCAATGCCCTCCATCGGCTTCTAAAAGCCAAATTTTCAGCTGAAATGAATCAGGGTGTGTCTATAACAATCAGCATAGTTCTGAGATGCATCAGCTGTCCCTAAATACAGCAGGCATGCTGAAGCCTTTTGTTTGCAGCAGAACTTCCCTGTTGAATTAAACAGAGACTTCTGCTAAAAAAATCAATATCACAGCATACCTCACTGACATTATTTTAAAACACAAATGATTTTTAGATCCAGATCTTTATACCAAAATAGATTTCCTTTGAATTTTTTCCCATTTACTCATAGCATTAGGAGGTTGTATTTGCATAAATATGTTGGAATCTCTCTTCAGTTCAATGTGCAAGAGTTCAAGTGGAGGATTTGTAGAAGGTTTTATTGTTTCTTGGTTGCTTGGTAGAAGGACAGGGTAAAACCAGTCCTGAAAGAGTCACTGAAGTTTTTTCAGGTGTGCTGTATTGTATTGCACAGGTTCAAATACAAGTTTCGGCCAGGCTCTTCTCAGCTGCACTTAGCAAAGTCTGGAATAATTATAAATCTACATGGACTGTGTCCCTCTTGAGAAAAACACTTTGGATTTCCATTGGCATGGTCAGGGACATTCCAGTGTCCTCTTCAATCGATGCCATTGGCAATGTCCACACATTCTCTGCAGGTGGAACTTCTTTCAAGCCCATTGAAGTTTGGCTGAGAGCCCATCCCAGGTATTGAATTTATGACCCAGATGAATTAAAGCAGTTAGTGACGGTTTTCTTTTTACATGAATTGGTTTGGTCAGGTTAATCTAAATACGAACAACTAATATTGCATGTCATTTTTTAGGGAAAGAAGAGATAGGATTTCTTCTGAAATCCCATATAATCCTCCTCGTGTGCCAGTAAGGTGAATTGAGTTCAATTCACACTGATTTATTTCAGCTGCATCTATTCCAGATGTTCTTCCAGGACTCTCACTGGGAGTTTCTTGTGCTTCATACCCTGCAGAAGCACACAAATGTCAAGAATTAGATAGAACAATGACCTTGATGTACTGGATGTTTGGCCAATGAGATCCAGTAAGACTGAGATCCTCCCTGGTCAGACTTTCCACCTGAGTACTTTAGGTCCTGCTCAAAATCCTGGAGACTTCTGAGGAAATACTAATGTATAGAGGAAGAACAAAACACGAACAATTTAAATTTTCCTGAAAAGTTTATTTCTCTAGAGAGCCACATCTGCTCCATCTGCTGCAAATCTTAGGTGCTTTTGGCTTTGATTTTTTGAGCTTTTCCTGCTGTGCAGGTTTTGACAAACAAGAACTTCCCTGGCCAAGGACTGCAGGGCAGAGTCACACCCAGAACCTGCCACCCTCATTTCATTTCCAGTCAGGTTACACTCACGTGAAATCTACATGTTAATGACATGTTAATGACATGTTAATGACATCGAATCCCTTGCATTGTGATAATTCATCTCTTTTGAACAGAGGAGAAATTATATGTAAGAGCAGAAAAGAGCCAGGGCTTTTCAAAAATTGCAGGGCTTTTACAAGACTTTTAAACAGACAATTCTGTCTAGGAACCTGTTTTTTTTTCACCATTTCAAAATGAGCCTGAAAATAATTTAAAGCACAAAACTTGCATAAGAAAACCCAAACGAAATGCACATTTATTTTTGCTAGGATTACATGATCAAAGCCAGTGAGAGAAAAATACTTTAAAAAGGCATAACTTGTACATGACTTCAAGGCTAATTTAATTTCCTCTCTCTGTCAAATGGTGTACTTCCAGTGTCATAACATAGTCAAGAGATGTCAAATTTTTCAAACTTCTTCCACTTTCTAAAATACTGAAAATTACTTTTTTTTATTGTGATAGTGTTTCACTGCTTTATGAATGTTAAAAAACCATGTTCATATACTTATTTTTTGCTGTTATTGTATGAGCTGAAGAAGACAATGTTGCGGTAGCCATTAACTGTGTCTCACATATACACATTTCAATCCAAACACAGAATTCCAGACTTTCCATTTGCCATTTGCTGTTCCCACTTCCACTTCTCTAATGCATTGTCTGTATGCCAGAACACATTTTGGAATTAAATGGGACGAGGGAAACGCAGCACAATAGAAATTGCAGGTTATTGCAATTTAAAGATATTCGGTGCTGAATGAAATTTGAAAGTCTGTCATTTGGCTAGTAACAGCAGGAGAGAAAATTTTAAAAGGAATTGAGGGAAAGAAATTTTTAGCAAAGGTTTGGGGTGGGGGGAAAGAGCCCCTAATGCAGGAGAGAGGAAAAGTGGTACAGGGTGAGAGCAGCTCCAGCTGTGGGGAAATGAGGCTTTGGAACAAACATTCTTGGAAGAGGTCAGGGATACGTACCAGGAAAAAGCCAGAATAGAACAAAAGCTCTGGTTGAACTCACATCCATTATGGTGTGGAGAGGCACAGGGAAAATCTGCATGAATCCTGGGTTTGATGATGTTTGAAGAACATCCCCACATTATGTCTGAAGGTACTTGTGGAGCTTGAGGACCACTGTGTTTTTCACTTCCCTCTGCCTGCTCTGTCTGTCTTTGCCGGAGCACAAGAACCAATTAGGAAAATGGGATCAACCACAAAAAAATATAGACTGGGAACAGATTTAGGTATATTTTTATTTTCTTTTCTCTTTTTTATTTTTTTTTTCCTGTTCTCCCCCATTGCAGAGAAAACCAGAACAATACATTACGCTAGATAATGCCAAGCTAATAGTCCCCCTCTGAACAGAATGTTCTGCTATTATTCTTATGTAAATTATTATGGAAAATATAGAAAAAAAAATGTTGTAACAAAATTTGAGATAAACAAGTCAAGAGTTTTGTGAAGTTTTCAGTAATTGAGGTGCATTTTAGTACCTACCAAGCAGTACCTGACTGAGAGCAACTTGCAAGCTGATATTTGCTTTGCTATTTTATTCTCAAAATCACAAACTGAGAGCTCCTAGATGAAGGAGCTCTTTTGGGAAATGTGCCTGGGACAAGTGGATGAAAAAGGAACAAATGCTGCTTGGAGCTCCATTTAGTAGGGGTGAACACCAGAAAAGATCACGTCACTTCCAGAAAATAGTGTTTGCTACAGTGTGAGAACAGGGCTGGGCTTGGGTGCAATGGCAGGAAATCAATTTGAATACGGCCTCGCTGATAACACGTGTCAAGTTTACACAGTTCCCCTTAAACCTCACAGGAAAGACTTTGGGGGCTTCTGAGCCTTTTATTTATATTCAGACAACTGCCCAGAGTTACAAAGTGGCTCAATAGCTGCTGTTATGGCTGCTACAAAATATAGTTTTAGCAGTGCTGACACCTACATTGTATTCAGTATTCTCTCGTGTGTCTTTGGCTGTATGTTATTTTCATTCTCTTTAATCATGGAGCCTCAGAGAGGAATTGTTAGTCTAATGAGCTCTCTATCCTTGTACAGCCTGATTAATGCTGCCAGGGCAGCTTGTTTGTGTTATTGTAAAGATCTCCATGCTCTGATCTCAGTTGTGGTGTTTTTAGTGTTCCCTGGCTGGTGATAAAAAGGCCAACTGCTGAACAGCTGCATTCACTCTGCTCCTCGCTGCTGCTGCTCTTCCTTCAGGGGTGCAGCAGGGGCTGGAAGTGGAGAGCCGTGGAGAGGCTGTGGTGGACACGGGCTGTGGATGCTGGAGATTCAGGCAACCATTTTCCTAATTTGTTCTTGATTTGCTTGCGGTGGTTGGTTCCTCTTCTGTATCTTCTGATGTTGTAACCATTTCCAAGAGTAAAAAACCAGGTGTTGGGTTGGTTTTTTTTTCCCCCTGCATTTATTTAGATTGAGGAATGCCCTGTCTATTTGCACAAAGCATTAAGGGAATGGCAGCTGTGCACGAGATCTCAGGTGCCTGTGCAGTGTGGAGAAGCCAGGCCCTGTTCCCTGCAGACTCCCAGCAAGGGTTTCCCTGGAGGAAGCAGTGGCCATTCCCATCCCTGCAGCAGCCTCCTCCTGTCCAGCTCCCACTGTCCCACAGAGCTCCAAAGAGCGGCCCCTCAGCACTCTGCTCCCAGCCTGAGGATTTCCTGTGCCCTCCTCCCTTTGCCAAGGAACTTTCTGTCTTTGGATACCACCAGTCCCCAGGGAATGGCAGTGAGGGTGAAGTCAGAGCTGTTCCTTGCTGGAAGCTCAGCAAGGACGTTCCTTGGCTGCTTTGGAAGCTCTACCTGGTGAAAGCTCATTTGGCAGGAAGGTCCAGGTAAAGGACATGGCAACATCACAGGGGTTTGAGCAAATGGCCGCAAAACAAGGAAAGACTTCTAAGCTTTTGTGTTTCTTTGGCTGTCTCAAATCTGTGTGCTTAAATGGTACAGCTGCTATGGAGAATTTCGGGGGAAGGTTCATGTCAGGCATCACTGAATCTCTTTCTTAGATGACTTTTTAGGGAATGGTCTGTCAGCTGCCACACTCGCATCTCTGTGTGTATCAGCGTTAGGCTCGACAGAAAAGAGTAAGAATGTTTCCTGATGCATAACACAGATTTTGTCTTTTGATTCCTGTGGATGTAAAATTATTTCTTCACTAAAAAATCCTTTAATACCTCTTGTACTATGTCCACAATTTATGACCTTGGCTGCTCAGGGCAGAAAATGTGCTCAGTGGACCTTTGTGAGCCTTTTTGCCATCATCTCAGAGGGTGGTAGTGTACAAAATTTCTTGTACCTGTATTTTGCCTTCTGTTCTAAAAAGCCTTCAAGAATGTGGCAAACATGTAAGCAATTCCCAGGATTTCCAAGATTAACCGCTCCATGTGCTGCCTTTCAGAAGAAATACTTTGCCTCAGCAAGTGTTGCCATTCAGGCGTATCTTGGTTTGAATTCAAATAGCTCTAAAACACTGATCTCTACCTCTGTTTTGTCTAATACAAATGTAGGAGTCTTTAAAGACTGGCCACTGGAGCAATCTCATTTTAATAAAATACCTTCAATTCTCTTTCTGCTGAGCACTGTCTGTTTCAGGATTGCAGCCCTGGGAATCCACTTAGCAAATACTGAATGGAATAATGGCTGCATTCAAGCACTACCACAGCAATGCCAGCTCCTTTTCTGATTGTTTGTTTGTTTGTTTGTTTGGGCAGGATGGGATTCATTAGTGGTTCTCAAGCATTTCAAGTCATTCCTGTGTTAGGATTTTTAGATTTTCTCCCCATTGGGGGACTGGGCTGCAGATCTGATGCAGTAGCTCGGTGTGGCCATGCTGCATCTCTATCATTATGAAATTTACTCCTTTTATTTTTAAATCCTGGCTATCGGAGATCTCTCTTCAGAAGCCCACAGGTACTACAGTTCTGCCTAACTTCAGCTGAAGGTGTTGGAATTTTTTGAAAGATGGAGAGTTTAATCAGACTTTTCCTTTTAAATTGCTTGCCTCATTTTCTTTTAATTTGGTTCTACTCTGGAGATTTTATAGACCTGAGTGTTGTGTGCTTTCTGCCAGAATCTGAGGGGGTTTAATGAGTTTCTTTGGAATAGCTGTTTTGGAATCCTTAATGGAAGTTTAAGTCTCAGAAGTACCTCAAAACTTTGTCTTTGGCGCTATTTAGTGCCCAAGAGTAGAAAACCATCACAACACCACACTCAGCTCCTTAAAACACTAATTTTTTTGCTCCTTAACACTAAGATATACTGTAAATGGTGATTTTCTCTTCCCCTCCTTCTGGATTCTCATGTATTTATAAATCTGCTTTCTAAGTTATTTATATTTCAAGTTGTTCTGGAAATGGGAAAGCAAACAAACAGAAAAAAACCTCCAAGTATCTTGAAAAGAAATTTACAGTGGAATAAAATTTAATTGTTTGTAGTAACTTCTAGGTTTCTTTAAGGAGTAAAAGAGGAGAAAACATCCCTTTATAAACAGATCTGTGTCTGTTTTTTAGAATAAGCTAGGGAATGGCATTGTATGTTGCTGTTATTCTTGTGGTTGATCACACAAGCAGACCAGCTTTTAATCATTTCGAACTCCTTGCACTGAAAAAATGACCTTTTTAAAATATATGTATTGGGATGTAACATAATTTTGAGGCTTAATGAGAAAGGAAAGTCTGTCTCGATAGAGACAATTTTTCTTGATAAAATTGAAGCATTCATGGGGAGAAGCGTTGATGGAAAGCACAGGGGATTTTTGTTGGGTTTTTCCTTTTTGGCTTTTTTTTCTCTTTAACCTCGTCAGTGTGAAGATCTTACATCAGTGGAACACGGTGGGTAGGAGAGTGGGGTAGTGCAGCTTCTCCAGGTGTTCTCTTGCCATTGCTCCTCTGTCTCCTGGCAGCATCCACACCACTGAGGCACAACTGATCAGCAGCTTTTCTCTACCACAAAACACAAACCAGTACATTTATGATTTTCCTCACAATCTCCTCCCCTTCCTTTGCAGCATCTCCTGGTCACTTTCAACTTAAATATCTACAGCAAGAATAATAATATTAACCAAGAGATCTGTCAGTAGTTACTTGCTTATTTATAGACATTTATGCTACTTTATGCAGAGTTGACTTTTATGCTGTTCTGTACCAATATATTTTATGGAATTATTGCTTGGGACAGAATGAAATTAACTATTCAAATATTTGATTTCGTTTTCTCACTCTATGTTATAACACACAGCTCCTCAAAGACAGAATTGTTCTTCCAACATTAAAAAAGTCAGACGGAGGGATTTATTTGTCCTAGTTGTATCTTTTTTTAAGCAAAAGGAAGAGCAAAGCTGGGAATCCCAACCTTCCTGTTCTTGCTGTTAAGAGAATGATTTACCTTGCAAAGGGCAGGAGGATCTGACCCCAAGGTTATTTCCTTGATTTGGGGAATCAAAGTTTGACAGACCATGACAAAAACTGCGTAAGGCCTAAAAGCAGCTGTTGGTACTGAGGGGGATTTTTTAGCACTCCAGCCTGATAATGTGATTTCTTATGAGCTTCTGGTCTGTTCCTTAATTTTCTGTTTCCAAAATCCTGAAGTTTTTCTCTTTTGCCTGAACTGGTTCCCAAAGGTCTGTACTCCCGTCTCTTTAAACTCTTATTCAGAACAGAGGGAAAGTTGCAGCGTCTTTTTAGACATTTTTGAAAACCTCATTAAATCATTTATTGTTCAATTGTGATAATACTTCAAGGGAAAAGCGGTTTTGGTGTTACTGAAGAATTTCACATGTGTGACCTTGATCGTAGCAGAATGAGTGAAATTATTCTATAAGAAGTAAAATGTGCTATTAATACATAAAATATCTCGTTTCTGAACTCGTGCTTTTCCCACAGTTTTTTATGACCTCAGGATATATATATATACACACTCAGAATATATATTATGCAGTAGTGTATACAGCTGTGTGTTCCCTGTGCCTCACTGCAAAATGATGATACCTCAGATGTCTCCTGTGTTTTCCATTCCTTGGTGTTTATTTGCCAAGCCATCCTCCCCTTCCCTTCAGGCAGAGTTTTACCACACAATAAAAGCCAGCGTGGCAGTGGCAGCTCCTGGGGCAGTGACCCTCCTTTGGTGTCTCACAGGGCCGGAGGGGGGAGAGCCCTTTCCACTTCTCCTTGCAGGATGACCTGTGGAAAAGCCCACAGAGCAGGCTGATCTGTTTTTGAATGTCGAAATGCTGCTGTTTCAGTCCCACTGGAGATATTTGATCAGAAATTTCCTTTCCTCCTCTGCAAGGATTGCCGCCTCTTGGGAGAGAGATGCTGTGGGTGTTGACTGAGGACTGAAGGAGCAGTAGGGGCGTTGTGCTGAGTGCTCCATGACAAACAAACCTTTTACACTTTCCAGCACCATTGTATTTATTTTACACCATCTGTGGTGAGCTGGTTTGGAATTCTGCTGGAATCATCCCCAGTTGCCGCTGAGACCAAAATCGTGTTTCTTTGGGGAGGATCTTCCACAGGCACCGCGATTCCACGGTCAGCCTGCAGGGATCAGGAGCCCCTGACCGAGCAAGCACTGCTGACAAAGCCTGAACCACCGGCGAAGAGCAGCAAGGAGTGAAAGGTGCTGCCTAAAAAGGGACCGTAACGTGCTGCTCACAGTAACGCAGAAAGAGCTTTCGTTGAATGCAAGTTCAAGTTAACAACGCTGTGTTGAAAGCAGCTGTCAGGTGTATAGAAAATACAGTCAGGCAGACATCATTTACACTTCCTTAATGCATAACCTGTGGGGAAGCTCGCAGGGGAAGAACACAATAACTGACTGACAGCTCAGAGGCTGGGACTTTTTGTTTTGCTGCAGTTTTGTAGGATTTGTGATAGAATTTCGTTCAGAAATTAACACAGGGCATATTTTTCTTTAGTTATTATTAATTAGGTGGATTTGTATGAATCTTCAACATCTGAATTGGGTTTGTGTCTTAGGTTTTAAAGACACTTGATCACTTGTTGAAAGAGTTACAAAAACCAAGTGAGTTTGTGTTTTTAACTCCCCAAATTAACACCCACAGCAGCGTCGTTGGGAGATAAATATCTTATCTGAGCTCCTGCTTCCTTGCATGCAACACTGCCATTCCACTTGGACAGAAAAAAAGCTCTGTCTTTTTGTCAAAAAAAACCAGATGTAGATTTTTCTGAACTCCCTGTGCTCTGAAGCGTGTGCAGTTCTAAAGGTACACGGGTAATTGTGGTGGGTAAATACATGGATGGTCCATTAGATGTGCAAATACCCACCTGTCCTGCTGCAGAGGGGAGCACCTGCACAGCTGCTCCAGTGCTGCTGACAGCTGTCAGGACCTCACAGCAGGTCCTGTCAGGTGCTCAAGTGTTTCCAGAGAGTGCCAGAGGAGCTGTGTTCTGTGCAAATGCTCGGACTGGGAGAGGATGGTGTGGGAATCCAGGACACAGGAATAGCTCCTGTGCCTGTTCTGAGTGGTTTTATTTCTCAGCAGAGCACAGTTTTTAGTCTTTGGCCATGGAAAAAGCTTCCAGGGCTTTGTGAGAAGTTGAGTTTTTGTAAGTGTGTAGAGTAGATGATATTGTAGTTTATCACAAGGTGAAAAAGAAGATTTTGGGGTTTAGTATGGAAGGGAGATGAAAAACGAGTTAGAAGACTTTTCGGTGTTGATTCAGTTTCTTCCTTCTTCTTCATCTTCTCTATTTTCTGCAGTGTTGGTGGCACAGTGATTGGTCAGACAAAGTCAGTGCAGATGTTACGTGACTGAAGAATAATTAGGAATTGGTAGAAAAATAAAAACATACTACGTGTTAGATATGTTGTAAAACTCAATTGGATAAGGTATCTGTATAAAACCCTTGGAATCGTCCATTTTGTGTCTTTCTGGCACATGGCACTGAAGTGTGCAGGGCCTGTTTTCATCCAAGGCTCTGAACTGCGATAAAGAAATAATAAACAACTGCAGAGCGAGGCCAATGAGTCCCACTTGTCTCATTGCTGGTTCAGACCCTGGCACAGACTTTTCACAGAGGATTCCTGGAAAGGGAGCCCCTGGTGTGGGAGGTGAATCCCACAGATGGCTGTCACATTTTGCAGTTGGAAATCAGAGCACAGAACAGGAGGGGTTGATGCTCTCAGGGGTGGCTGGGTCACAGCCTGGAGAAGCCAGGCAGGTGAGGTGTGACTGCCAATCTTTCTGACCACAGATTTGTGGGAACATCACAAACTCCTCACTCAAAGTTCATTAAATATTTGATAAGCACTATAGAAAATTTTCAGGTGGATCCTATATTGTTAATGTTTATTATAAAGGAGATGGTTGCAGACACACTCCACATTTTGTAGCATCTCTACTGAATAATTTTTTTTCTGCAAATGTATATGAGATCACATAACTCATGGCAGAACGTAGAATAACCAGTGTAAACTTTGAAAACAGTACTTCTGAAAGTCTTGGCAGAAGAGATTTCAAAGTGATCCAAGCACAGAAAGATGGAAAATAATTTCATAAACTTACTGTGAATATTGATATTCAGAATTAAGTGGTTTACATATATTTTTAAGAAGCGTACTCCACTACTGGGAGTTCCACCTACAATTTCCGACAAAGTTTTAAATGGCATAGTTTAAAATCATGCTTTTAAAATACTGAGAAGGTCTTTTCAAAAAGACTACTCTGCCAAATAAAGGGAACAGCATGGGACATGAGCAGCCCAAATAATGAAATATTCCTCCAGTGTCCTCTGTCTCCAGAGGCTGGTGCTGTGCAGTGCCTTGCTGCAATCACACCCAATGTAGGTGTGATGAATCGCCAAGCGGAGATGGCTGCTGACAGCCCTGTGTTTTCATTTTGAAATTGCAAAATATTTTTAAGCAAACACCAAATGAAGTTCCTTGGTGTGAAGGTGGCACATATGTAGAATTTTAAGCACAAAGTGATGGAAAAATGTGCTTATGGAGGCAGGACTGGAAGTGCTTCAGCAACAGCCCTTTGTTCTGGATGAACAAACCTCGGTAATGGGAGAGAAATCCCATTTTCACCAATTCCCTGCATTCAACCAGGAGAAATCCACCTCTGATGCTGCAATCTGAGTCCCTAAAGCTGCTGAGTGACACTGAAATCTGAGTGAGACTGTTCACTGTGGACTCAGCACGAAAGGTGGGGCATTAAAACCTGGGTCTAGCACCTCTGCAGATGTTCCTGTGGACCTGGCTCCAGTTTTTGGGATGTTTTGGGGCACAATTTAGGAACAGCCCACCAGATCCCACTGAGCCAAACATGAAACTGCAAAGCCAAATATGACGAACCCTGATTTTGAGTTCCCCCAGTTTGACTGCTAAAGATTTCAGTATCAAATCAAGCACTGAGCTAGAGACAGCTGCACTGCCCCTCATTTTTTAGGGAATCCAGAAGCTGTATTATTTAGTGGCTAAATTTGTTAACACCCACAAGGATGTATCTGTACATCAGCATTAGCAAAATAACCATTTGTTTTCTTTACCAACAGAAGAGTTGGCTTTTGCAATGTTGTTTCCATTCTGGATGTCAGATTTAAAGCCTAAGAAGTTGCTTTGCCTTATAACATTCCATTGTTGTTTTTGTCTGCACACATCAATACTTATTCTTCATATTTTACCCTGTTGTAGCCTCACAGTGCTCTAAGGGGCTGTAACACAAACTGAACCTGCTCTTGAGAAAAAAATCTGTGTCCAACAGAAATTTTCAAATTTTGTTAAAAAAACCCCAACCAAACAAGCAAATCAAACAAAAAAATCAAACTCACAAAAACAAACAAACAAACAAAAAGCCCAAAGAGCAAATTACTTTCTTTTAGATCTGGACAAGAATTCAAAGCTGTGAAACAAGAAGGGAGAAATGTCGAAGCAGAAACACTACTGTAAACACAGCAAAGCATTCTAATGACAAAACATTTGGTTTACAAATTTACCAGACTGAATAGCAACAGTAAGCCTGTGAAATAAGTTTATAAAAGAATAAGTTTAGGATTCCTAAGAGCTTTTTGACATGAATTGGAGGGAAGCGGAGAGTGAAATGAATCTGTGCAATCAAAAAAGAAGAACACAAAGCGTTATTTTATTTTGAATTTTCAAAGTAAACATATTATGCTTCTGTGTAATGTTTGTATTCTGAAAAGAAAAGAAAATAAGATTCTTTATTTTGGGTTTTTTTTTTTTCCTCAGTTGTATTATGGGGCTTTAGAAAAGGCAGGTAAGGAAGCATTACTTTAACAGAGTTATAGAAACATGAAGATTTCCTTTACCCTGTTAAACCCAAGACCTAAACGTATCAATGCAGAAAAATCAATTCATTTAGTGAAAAAAAGTATTATTTACTACTAGCTAGATTCTTTATTTCTGATGGAAACAATTTGTTTTCCCCAATAAGTGTCAGGAGCCATCAGGGTATTTGGAATGGAGTTTATTCAAGGGCTGAAATGAACAGAGCTCTCAAATGAGAGAATTGAGAGGTGGGAGAAAAACAAATCATTTTAATGCCATTCAGAAGGGGCCCTGACTAATCAGATTGTTGTTCATGGCTCCTTGCTGTTTAGAGGAGAGAATAGCATAATTTAGTGAAATATTTGCACTACAATGCTTGCAAATTTGGGGAAATGGAATTTGTATTAAGCCAGGATTATTTTTGATCTTATCCCTCTGTGCTCCTATTTTTTAAAATTTTTTTTCTTTCTCCTTTTTTTTTTTTTTTTTCCTANTTTTTTTTTTTTGGTGAATGTAAGCAGTGCTGGTGTATGTGCATAAAGAAAATGGCTTATTTTCTTTGAAGTGTCAATAACATTGTCAGGCATTTATCCGAGTAAACACACAGCAGAATGATTAAGTCAGGGTGAGGCTGAATGCATGAGACACAAATTAATTTTAGCATTGTTTATAATCTGTACAATACACAAGATCCAGAATGCTTAGGGGGAAAAGTACCGAGCTATGTAAGAAATGTCACAATGAGAGATGGGAAATGAGTTGTTACCTAAAGAGTTTTGGAAAGAACCCCTGGTTTGGATTGGTGAAATGATTACCAAAGACATTTCCTAGCAGCAGGACAATGGGGCAGTTAAAGGAATGGCATTCCAGTGCTGATGAATCCATATCCCAGTGTGGCTGGGGGGGAAATGTCATCTGCTGTGGGTGTGTCTTCCCGTGGCACTGAAATATCTCCGTGTGCTCCAGCACCTCTGGGCACTGCCAGCATGTTACTGTGAAAATGAAGGGAGGTGAGAGGAAAGCATGTTTTTGTGAAGATTGCTCTGGTGTGGAATCACAGAATCACAGCTTGGGCTGGAAGGGACCTGAACGCTCTTGTTCCACCCCTCACCATGGGCAGGGACTCCTCCCTCTACCCCGGGCTGCTCCCAGCCCCCTCCAGCTGGGCCTTGAGCCCCTCCAGGGATCCCGGGGCAGCCACAGCCTCTCTGGGCACCTGTGCCAGGGTCTGCCCACCTCTGAGTGGAGAATGTCTGCCCAGTTACATCTCAATAACAATATTTCCAGTTGCAGCTTAATCAGAACTCTCTGAGACCAGTGCAAAGCCCCTTTGTCATCAGGATCCGAGCCTGAGCCAGTTCTGTCAGAGGTACGAACTGACAGCAGGCAGGAATGAGTACCCCCTTCGTGTGGGAAAGGAAAAGCAGAAATATTCCAGTGAACAAAGAAAGCCAGGAAAAAAAAAAACCTCTGTGTCCCAAATCTCTCTGAAGCAAATAAAAGTAATCAAAAAAGCCATACTGTGTTTTTGGCAGCAGAGAGGTTTCCTAGAAAGGACATGAAGAAGCCACTAAACATCAAACTCTACTTAAAAACTTCTTACAATGTCAGCTCATTAAAAATGAAATAATTTTCTGTTTTATTGAATAACTTGTTGAGGTTATATTAAACTTCAGCACATGCTGTATGTTAAAGATCTGAGTTGTGTTTGCACACAGGATGGGTACTGGTATTTTGATATTGCTCATTATTAAAAAAAGAAAATCTCTCCATAAAATGTAATGTAGCGATCCAGTTTCAGTTTTATGTTTACACCATTTATTTAAAAACACACAGCAAAAACAATTTACAAAAATAGAGAAGAAAAGTTAAATCACTTCTTCAAGGAGGCATCATCCTATATTTATAGTTTGGTAAACATAACATTAATCAGCTGGAAAATGTTCAGCAAACTATAAAACCATTCTGGGCTCTAGCTCAGAGAAATATATGTAGAAAAATATATCTAGTTTCTCTACTTCAAAAGGGAGTGCAAAGCTGCAGAACCTGCGGGAAAATCAATTTTCTGCGGCATAAGTGGCTCACTCAAAATTTTGCAGTGCACCATCTAGATTTTTTTTTTTTTTTAATTTAACTGATTTACTTCTGTTCCTCTACCAAGTATCTGGGCTGCAAAAGTATTCAGGTTACTCCTCCAAGTACTGTTGAAATGGTATGGAAACACTTGTTGGAAAGGAAAATATAAAAACTTGATTCCTTTGTAAGAAATCACACGAGATGCACATTTCTTCCTTCAGAGGTTTTGCCTTCAGAAGTCCTGGCTCAAGCAAAAATTGGAGCAGAACTTGAGATTCTTCACTTTGGTGGTGGTCCCAGTGAGGTGGCACACTGGTAGTTCCTGGGTGACACAATCTGGTCCTGACTGTGCAGAGAGGTGACCAGTTCCCAAATTAGCTGCTCTTTGAACCAAAATGGGATAATCAGATCAAATCTCCATTGGAGGCAACACACAGAACCCTCATCTCTGTGTTTGTTCTGCTGAGAGCAGTGACAAAGTGTGTCCCCAATAGAATTTTTTGGATTTTTTTAAGAACCGTCCCTAGAGAATAAGCACGCTACATTCTTTGATGTGCTGCCCAGGGACTTCAAAGAAAAACTTACACAAAATACATCCTCTTAAAAATTGCTTTGTTTCCAAATCCCAGCTACAATTATTAATGTAATGTAGGTTGACTTCTTAGATTACATTTGATTTAATTTTAGATTATGTTATTATTTCTCTTTTGTCTGCAGCAGTATAAAGGTGCATTTCTTAGGTAAACTTCACTCCTGAAATGAGCAGGCTGAGTGTCATATGTAATTTATCCTCATTTCACACGATGAGACTTTCAAATTCGGATGTTTTCGACTGAGTGCCTCCTCCATCAGTGCTGGAGCTTGCTGCTTTGAGGAGAGAGGGATGTATCACAGTAACTGATGGGGTTTTACTGCCCCGCAAACACTCTTCAACCCTGAGCAGCAAGATCAGGCTCTCTCATGTAAAATGCATCACTGCTAACACTGGGAGATTCAATTATAACAGTCCTCTGCCGAGATTTATCTTCTGAAAAGTGATGGGAAGTAGTAAACTGTTGAAAGTTTGAACTTTGAAACTCCAAGTATTTTCTGTCGCTCTGCTTGTTCTGCCTGCCCCTCCTGACCCGTGTGGAACCCCAGGCCATTTGTCAGGAGAGTCACTGGGTACAAAGCCAAGTTTTAACAGCAAAAGGTGCAAATGCAGATCCCCAGCACAGGTGGCTTTGGAGATTTTGAGTTGAAAATGGGATGTTCTGCAGAAATGCTGACATTGAGGTGAATCACTTTTCACATTGGCTTTGACACTGAAGAATGAGAACCCCTCAGCCCCATCTGACCCTAGGGGAGCTCTGGTTTTGTTTTGGCACTGAGCTGTCTCAATGTCCCTGCTTCCTACCTCATTTTTTGGCAGAGGTTTTTAGGGGCTGTGTGAGGCCTTCCCTCTGTGCACATCCATGAGCTCCAGGTGCCGGAGAGGAGTGGGGAATCCTGGCTGGAGCAGGCCTGGTGGGATGCCAGGATGTTTTAGCTAAAGAGATTGACTGGCAGAATTCTCCCTCCTGGGTGGAAGGAATCGACCAATGAGCCAAGGTCTGCCCCTCATGCTTGGAAGGACTGCTCCCTGCCATTCCTGTCATTCCTGCCATTCCTGCCATTCCTTTCCCTTTTTTTGGGGCTCTTGGGGTGAGATCAACTCCTCCCTGGAGTGCTGGGTTCACACTTCGAGGATGGCTTGAGCTGCAACCAGCTGGGATTGTCAGTAGGAGCCCTCCTGACTCAGGCACTTTATAAATAACAGAAAACACTGAGACAGTTAATGTCAAAAACCTCCTCTGTCAGTCTTATGTATTTTGGTAATGGTTTTGGCACTAAAAATGACTGAAATAATGCCACTGAAATGTCCATTGAAGCAAGATATAGCTGTGTCTACACCAGAGCTTTTGTCAGTATGGAAATGTCAGAAAACATTATATTCAGAGCACAAATTGCAAGTATAGAAGTGACAAAATAAATTTTGAACAGTGTGCTCGAGTGTAATGCTTGAAACATATTCCAAATTGGCAAGTTGCAACCAATCATGGAACAGAACCAGCGCTCCAAAAACCTGAGAGAGCCAATGTTGAAATCTGAATAATTGCAACTCCATTTTCACAGTAATTTAAATGGCAGAAGCATTGGCAGAAATTCATGAATAATTTACATATAAGAATTTAGCAATCTGTGGTGAATAGAAAAATAAATGGCAAATCCAATAAATAAATGATTGTTGTGAATTATTTGCTCTGCTCTGATGTTTGCTAAGAAGCATTTATTTTTTGAGTTTTAGTAAAGTGCTGGATTTGAACTCTTGCTTCTCAGGTAAATGCAGTTTTAAAGCAATAGCAGGAAAGAACATTTCTACCAGGGGAAAAAAATAACAAACCACTAGCAAAACAATGGGAATATGCAACAGAGGCTGTTTTATGAAGGATACTTATGAAAAGGACTTATTTGCCATCCAGCAACTGCAATTGCAAAATCTGTAGCCTTAATGAGAAATGTTTGCTGATATATGTAATGATGAGTTATACACTGCAACAGTTTTTAATTAACTATGTATAAAGTTTTAAGATTTATAGAGGGGGTGAAATCTGAAAAGAGAAATTCCTAATTTCCTTCTGTGCCTGTGGGAATGTGATATTATTTTTGTAAACAAGAAATTAATTTACGTAGCACCAGAATTTGTTTCCGCATAGAAAGGATATTGGATCTGTGTTTAAAAAAAAAGTTACAGTAGATAGTTAAGATAGGAAAATTGTTTATCTGGTTTGCTTTGACTTTGCTTGGAACAAGATGAAGAACACTAAATACTTTTGCTGGTTGGAAGGTGATGGTTTTTTAATGAGCTCTGACTATTTTGTTGATCTATTTTTTTTTCCATAATGAAATTCTGTTTCTGACATAACTCTTGAGCAGTGTTACACATCAGTTTATTGGAATAATGCCTCATAATTCACCTCATGCATGTGAGAGAACAATTGTTTTTTCGCCCAGAGATTTGTTTAAATTTGGAAATCTGTGGGACTTTTTTTGGTGTTTCTTTCCCTCCTTGCTTAAATTAAAAATATTTTTTAAAAATATTAACATTAAACATCCTTATTTAATCCTAAATATTAATTTCATCATCCCTGTCTAACATTTTCAACACTTTATGCGTGTGCTTGCCCTTGAGATGAACTTTCTCAGGAAGTTTCTGGGCTGTCCCTGGTTTCTGTAGGTTGCAGGATGCATTTTGAACAAATGAATTTTCAGCGCTTGCAGCAAAACCCCATTTCAGTGCAAATAAAAACCTGATGGCTTCTGTGGGTGGAGGTAATTAAATAAATTTAACATGCTTGGCCTTGAAAAGCTTTCCTGTTCCAGAGAGTGGCAGTTTTTGTGACACCATCTATTGTCAACTGGTGTTTTCAGGTGGTAGTTAACTTTCTGGGACTATTTTGGGTGTGCTGATTGACTATTCTGACACACCCAACTTTCTCCCTAGGCAAGTCCTGATACTTGTGTCCAAATGCTGTTTTTCTGGAATATATGCACCTTCACAGTGTGGTGATTCCAACTTTTTCATAGGAGAGCAGTGCCCTGCAGAGCTGTGGGCAGTGGAGCTCCCTGCAGTGGGGAGAGCCATCCTGAGCTCTGGAACAATTCCTTCACAGAAAGTGTTGTACAGCATCGGAACAGACTGCTCAGGGAGGGAGGTGGAGTCACCATCCCTGGAAAAAACCTGTGCATGTGTCACACGAGGACCTGGTTTAATGATGAACACGGTGGTGGTACTGGGCTGGAAGCTGGACTTGATCTCAAAGGTCATTTCCACCCCTAACTACTCCATGGTTCTGTGGAAGTGCCTGCTGTGTGACCTCAAATGAACAATTTACCTGGAGCTCCCGACGTGTAAACACAGATAAAAGTTGGTTTATTTTCCATGGCTGTAAAGGAGGATGCTCTAGACATTGAAAAGGAAAAGGGAGCAAAATGCAGAGTTTCCTCCTGGAACAACAAGTGAACGCAGTAGTAAAATAATGTTTGCTCCTTTGGTGGTTTGGAAAGCTGGAGGAGGAATGAATAATTGGGAAACAAGTCTGGAAGATAAGTAAGCTGAGCAGCACAGCTTGCTGGCAGTGGGAATGCTGTAGGGAAGGGCTGTGTCAGCAGGAGAGGGGGTGGGAGGCAGGCATGGGAATCACGGTGACAGAAACTCTTCCCCAGTAGCTGAGCACGTCCCTCCCGCGTGCTCCTTTGGGAACGTGCTCCTGAGGTGTGAGTCAGGAATCTGAGGGGCACTGAGTGTGCAGACTGGAGAGGATTGGTCTGAAAGGCAGCAGCAGAAGTAGGGGGATGTAAAGAGCCCATATTTTATTTCTTGATTGTTTGTCATGGTTGGCCAGGTAATCTATTTGCACTAAGCCAGGGCTGCTGGGATCCAGCTCCTGTGAAGAAATGTTCTCATCTACTGGAGCTGGGATTCATCTAAGATAACTGTTCCATGTCTAGGAAATGTCTAGAAGGATTGTGTTGTTTTTGCCCGTTCAGGATCCATTTCTCCATCTGTAATTTACTCTTCTGTGAACGCTTCCCTGGTGAAGAATGTTCCCAATCCAGTCTTGTCTCTGGCAGAACTTCAAAAGCATTAATGGACATCTTTCAGGGCTGTAATGAAATCTGGTTTTGTTCAGCTTTGGAAGGAAATTTTAATGAAGAGTCCTGCAAAATAAAAGGGTTTGGAGGTGATGATCAGGAATTGCTTTCCAAAAATTGTATGAGATGAACAAAGTAAGATGAAGTATGGTGGCAACACTGCACCTCTATCACTCTACATTGCAGTACAATAGCAGCCATTGCTGTGCAATAATGAGTCTCATCAGTTTCCAGACAGCAGGCCTTGTAATAACAGGGTATTTATGTAAAACACTGAGGGGAAAGAGGAGGGAGGGAGGGAATGAAAGTTGTCTGTCAGTCTGAATACACAAAGCACTTGGTACTTCAAAACTAATTTTATTTTTAGTTAATATTCATTGATGCAAGTTCTAGTCTATTATTAAACGAATCTGGTGAATAATTACATCCATCACTCTGAAATGTTTAAGACAAGAGTGGAGTTGTAAAACCAGTCTTTTGTACTGGAATAATCCCCAAAATTGTGTTGTGGGAACCGTGTTGACAACACAGTTTGATCATGTTCTGAGTCTGAGGGATCTCAGCACGTTCCCAAGGGAGGGCCTGTGCGTTGCATTTCCAGGCATTAACCAGCCAGTCTCGATTTCTTGGGAGCCATGAGAAAGTGAAGGGCGTCTCTGTATTCTCATTTTCTTGGCTTCTGTCAGCGTTTGAATGTGACCCATCTGTGGATGAGTGAATGGCAACTGTTTATTCCAGAATAAAGCATGTGCTGAAACGCAAACAAGCAGCCTACAGAAGCACTGAGCTGAGTTTAATTAGCTGTGGAGTTCATTTCAACTTCAGACTCCCAAGTTAACTCGCTAGGCAGCAGAGTTTAGAATGGATTTCTTGCTAGATGCCTGCTAGACAGGAGAGCTGATGATATTATATTTGTTGCTAGGTGATGAATTCTGATAACCTTTCTGTTCCTATATTTATAAATGTCTCATGCACTCTCTGCTATAGCATAATTACTTATTTACGCCTCAGTTCCTGGATGGAGCTACTACAAAGTTGCTAAGCAGCCGTGTGTATAAATATATAACGTCGTGTCGCTTGAAAACTTTTGGCAACTCACATTTACCAGATAAATTCTCTGTTTGTCACGACTGTAGCCATTAGCAAAGTGGAACACAAATGGGAGATATCAGTGTACACAAGGACAGAGCTTTATTTGTCACAAGAGACCAATGCTCTGGGAGGGGATGTGAGCTGGAAAAATGCACAGATTTAGTGGTTTGGGGTTTTTTGCATTCTTTTCTTTTTTTAATGGCTTTATAACCAGAAGAAAAGTAAAGATTGACTGATTATTATCTCACCTCTTTAAACTTCATAATCATTATAGTTATCCTAATGTGAAGGAAAAGCGACTTATTCAGACAGATGTGCTGAGGTTTCTGCATTCTAATGCTGCAAAGTGAGGTGAGAGTGTAGGAAATCTGTGTGAGTAATTCTCAGTGCAGCCATCAGAGCATTTCTCATTAGTGGGACCTACACCAAACCTAAGGAGAAATGAGGGAAGATGAGAAATCAAATTTTCTTTTTCCTTTATTTGCCTTTGATGCAAATTTTGTTGAGTTGGCAACTATGATGGCAGCTGGAATTAATGTAATTTTAAGGATAACTGTAATTTATTAAATCTAAGAGAGTACCTGGCAATAAAATTCTCAGATGGCTTTTCCCTGCACTCTTTTGTTGACTGTGGAGTTTAATATAAGACATAATTTTATTCACTGGTCACAACTTTCTGTGGAAACTGCCCATTGCAGGCCTGATCTGTGTTCCTGAAGGTGGCAAAAAGGTTTGGAATCAAGCCCTGCCCTGACCCCAACCCTGGCTGGTGGTTCCAGTGGTGCAAACTCAAGGTTGGCAGCGTTACCTTCATGTTGCCAGACAAAGGTGGGACATCCACCTGTGACAACCAGGCAGCAGCAAATGGCCCAAAGAGGCAGAGTTTATATCTGAAATATGGATTGTGAGAAGCAATTGACACTACTTTTCATTGTCATTTGCTTCATGTGCAGTACTTGTTTAAACGTGGAGCAATTCCACCCATTTCAGTAGCAAACATAAACAACAGCATCACCCAGATCATCAAATAATCACTATTGAGCTGTTTGTATTTTCTCTTGCTTTTTTTTTTTCCCCATTGTTCTTTAGTTATTAAAAGTGGCACAAACTTCAGGAGCCTGACGTTCTTCCCTTGGTTTATCTTTGTAAACAAATTTCAGGTTGCTTATAAACGATCCTGACTGACAGAATATACTTTCCCTCAGGTCAGTTCTTTTGTGGAAGATACCAAAGCCTGTCTTTCTTTAAAGCATAAAAGCCTGTGTTTGATGTGAATAGAAACTGTTCTGGGAATGACTGTGCAGAGCAAGATTACATGGTGCAATTTTAATTACACTGTTCTCAGCAGTGCAACTTGTCTGATCTTAGTGTGAGAGTCAAAATTCGAACCAAGGTTATTTGTTTCTGTAACTGTTAGCCAAGCACTGATATTGTTTGAAAGAGATGGCAAGGAGTTTAACAAGTTTAAAATCCAGCACAGTTCTGAGAGGTGGCTTTCCTCATCATTCTCAGAAATTTTGTATTTTAGCAGGTTGATTTTTGCGTGGCTTATAGAATTATTTGTGTGTTGGGATTGGATGGTTACTTGAGTAGAACAAAAGCTTAACTACAAACTCAGATTGCAAAACTGAGTTAGATAGTGAAGGCCTTCTGAAAAGTTATTAATAAACTGTGTCCAGGGGCTTAATTTTATTAACCTGATTTTTAAACTGAGGGGCTGAAAAGGAGTGTAGGTCAGTTATTTGCACAATTATCAGATCAGTCTGGAGAAATCAACTTTCTGCAGGTGACTCTTATAAAAAAGTTTGAGGGAACTCGCTTGAGAGAATTTGGTAGAACTGCCAGGAGGAATTGCTATTCCTCTGTCAGGTTCATTGATGGAGATGAGAAACCAAAAGATTTTCCCTGGAACCCGGAGGACCTTTGTTTCACTTTTTCACTGGGAAAGCTGAACAATCTTCAGAATAAATGGTTTGAGCAGATTTTCAGGCATGGCATTACTCATTCAGCAGCTGGGAAAATAGGCCAGCAACCTACAGTATCCATTTTGAAAGGAAAATATTGCACAGAGGATTTATTACTCACTCTCATTTCCTTTTATGTATTGTAAATGATGCGTCATCCTCTATTTCTGAAACAAACTCCCACCACCGAGTGCTGTTTGGAAATTATTTCACGGGGCACAAGCTGGAAGCTTTATTCCTGGGCATGTCTTTTAAGGAAACATTATTGCACTTTTATAATTTTGTAAGTATTATCTCTCCAGAAGAAGGGCAGCTGTGCATGGATGCCCCTGTATTTGGGGTTTGAAACATTTCCTAGCAGGTACTGAGCAGTGGTTTGGGTTCCAGGGAATGCTGAGGGGAGGAAGCAGTGAGCTGAATTACAGATTAGTTGTCATTCCACACAGAAGGTGAAACCAAGAGCCAGGACTGAGGAGGTGGAGGCAATATTGCCTCACACAGCATCTGTGGGAAATGTGCAAAAAAGTGCTTTGTAGTGATGCCTTATTTAATGAAAAGCTCCTGCCCTTTGACTTCTTGTCTCCAAGTTACTGCCACAGTAGGAGAGATATCTCAAGCAATATTTTTTCTCCCATCTTTGATAAAAGCAAGTCTATAAGGCTGAGAGTAGCTGCCATGGGTTTGGTATAGAACAAAAGATATTTTTTCCAATAGTAATTTCTTCTTCCAGCCTCAAATCACTGAATTATTTGAACTTGCCACTGGAGGAGCAGACAAAGCTCCCATTCCTCCAGTGAGGCTCCATATTTCACTTCTATCATTTTTTCACCTTTCTTACTAATGGCCTAACCTCAGGCAAACGGAAATGTGTTTGTAACTCACTGAATCGTCTGTTCATCCAATAGAATATCATAATTTTTCTTAGATTAACTTAGCACTCATTGAAAAATAGTTGAGTGCTGACAGAACTTTGTGCCTTTAAAAATAAAAAAAAAATTGAGAAAGTTTTGACAGATCACATTAAGAAATGACAGATCACTGTAATTATAACAAACTGACCTTGAAGACAAACAGTTTTAATTGTCAACTTGAGGGAAAATATCCCCATGACCTTTGACTAATTGTCTAATTAATGGAAAACCTTTACTAAGTAAATTTGTGGCTTTGGAGGCATTTGAAACACATACTGGTGTAAATAAGGTTCTTTCAGGGCTGGTTTCACTACAGGTATTTCCTGTGACTGATTGCTTGTTGTTACTTTTTGACATCTGCTGGCAGCCTTTTATTTATACAGTTAAATCTCCTGGGATACTCTTTGATTTTTTTTTTTTCCCAAATTCGATCTCCACTGATTAGTTTCCAATAAATTACATATATCAACAATTTTGGGTTTGTTAGCACTCAGGGTGAGTGCTCAAAGATCAGATGTGTACCTGCGCAGAAGACAAGGAAATTCATGGTCAGTAGTACACTGCTTCTCCAAGCTTTATTCAGGCAGCATTCAAAGGAAATAATCCAATATATCCCACTGAGAATTCTTGTACAAACTCAGACTTCTGTCTGACCTCCGTCCTTCGTAGACACGATTAATTTCATATTGACAAACTTCTCGCAGCAATCTGCAGAGCCACGAACATATTGAATGCATCTGAATGTCTTTGATTCTGCCTGCTTGTGTCTCAGACCCAGCCAGTGAAGATATGGTGAGAATCTAAAGTTAATTTCATTTTATATTCTCCTGGGGACCTTAGCAGAATGTTGTGTAAATCTGCTAAAATGGAAAATTATTGATCATTTGCATTGCAATGGGAAACCCTTTCACAGAAACCAACAAAGTTAAAAAGTATCTTTTCTACATATCAGAGCTGGCCCTGGGTCATTTGGGCTGCTCAAAATCGATGCAGCATTAAAAGGGAAATGTCACATCCCTCCCCAGATGTGACAGCTCCTTTGAGACTGGAGCTCCACAAATGTGGTGTCGCTTTTCTCCCCTGCATTTACAGACAGAAAAGCTCTGGTCAAACTGAACTCTGTGTTGTGCTCAGAAGATCAATGACTGTGATATAACATCGAAACGTTTTCTTTTTCTTTTTTTTTTTTTCCTTCAGACACACTCCCTGACATAATATTTTTGTTGAAACAGTAATTTTTCTCTAGGGTTTACCACAGCAGCTACAGTATTGCTGTGCCTTATAATGCAGCCACTGACCCAGGAGATCAGTCAATAACACCTCTGTGTTGTAATGAATAAGTCAAGATAACTTCCAACTGAGAACAACTCATTACAACTCCTTCCACCTGATTAAATTTTTGCCCTAAATAAGACAATGGGCAGCAAAATGATGTGTGAAGATATCGTGTAATATGAGCTGGGGAAGTCTGCTGGGGGAGGAGGGAATGCCTTCAGTTTTGATTGTAGTGGTTGTATTTTCCTGCAATTTCAAGCAGTCACAGACAGCTGACGGAGCCCTGTTGGCAGAATAAATTTGTTGAAGAGCACGAGATGCTACTGAGGAGAAAGGATAGAGAGGGTGTGGTGGGAAAAGGCAAGAAACAGCAGAGACATGGAAAAAGTCAGGAATGCTTGAGTTTGGTGCTGATGGAGCCACCTTGCCCTCCTGTGTTCCAGCACTTGCTGGAATCCCGAACAGCCGTCCTGGTGCTGCACGACAAGGACGTTTCGTTCCAGACCTGGGCTGATGCAGTTCGTGAGGCCTCTGTTTTTAGAGCAGGGTTGATTACTTCCAGCTCAGGGTACCAGATGTGATGCTCAGATCAGCCCAAGTGGTGGTGTGATGTGCCAGGAGAAGCGAGGCGGAGCTCAGGGAGATGTGAGAAGCTGCCAGAGTCCAGTGTTGGGTGGGGCAGAAGGTGAGGAGAGGGGCAGAGCAGAGCATGGCTGAGGTGGGGTTTTTGGGGTGGATGTGTGATTCCTCTGGCTCTGGAACAACCCATCAAACCCATCACCCAAGAGGGAGCCGTCAGCCAGGCATCACTTAGAGCTCAGGTGATCTGTGCTGCAGAATTTCAGCTTTTTAGCAATTTTCCAGCTCTGCTACAGCTGCAGGTGGTGGAGGATGTGCAGGAGAGAGACCAGTGTGACTCTGGGAGAGCATCACACCTCGCCTTGGCTGCAGCTGGCTTCTGGGTGAAACCCCTTGTCTTTCATCATCTCAGGAAGCTTATCTCCTGTCTGTGGAACGTGCCTGCAGTGGATTCTGACAGCAGAGAAAGCTGTGGCTATTATTAGGCACCATTTCTCCAGTGGGAAGGAGCTCTCCAAAGGGCAGCAATGAACACCCTGTGCCCGCCCGATGAACTGCTGGCCTAATTTTTATATCTTAACAGGGCTCTGCACAAATCTAACCATCACACACAAACCACACGGGGATGTTTGCCAGTTTAGCTAATCAGTTTATTTTGTTCAGACTCGAAAATTGTGTGCAGGGATGAAGTCTGTTGTTTAGTACTTGTTCTTCCAAAGAAGTCGAATATAAATGTGTATTTCTCTTGAGCAATTCTTGTTATGTTGTGATGAACGTTTCGCTGTTGTTCATGTTCCCTCAATTTCTGACTCTCTGGATACTAAATAAGTCATCATTGTAATTTACTTCAGGGGCACATAAAGAAATTATATAAATGCAAGAAAATCATAAACATGCAGTGCAAGATAATAACCCACTGTTGCTTGTTGGATTTGTTTAAAAAATCGTTCTGTAGCAATTCTACTGCAGAGTTAGAATGTAGCATTAAGCTGTATAAAAAACCTTGAGAAAGGGTTTTCATAAAATTCGTTTTGTTCATTTTATTAAATGTTCAAAAAGTTTTTTTTGTGTAAATACTCCGGTCACGCTGGTAGGTTTTCTAATCTGTGAAATCATTATTTCTGCAGCACTTTTAGATATGAAATAATGATAATATCATATCTTTAGGATCAACCTGTCTGACTTAACTGTTGACAGTATCTTGTCAACATTCTGCCCTCAAATTGTCATGGGGCAAGATTTTCTTTCTGCTGCTCAGGTATTTTTGCAGAAAACCAGCAGAAACACGCAGGCTATGGGCTCACTGCCAGAACTCATGCTCCAAAGGTGATTTTGAAGGCACCTCAAAGGCAAGGAAAGCAGCTGTTTCTCCTAGCGGACCTTTTTGTTGGCTTGAAAGGCAGGATTTGTTTTGTTTCCAGCTCCTGTGCCGGTAGCTGTTGTGACAGCTTCCTCTCATTCTGGGGTGGATTCAGGTTGTCCGGGTGTGCTGGTTCCAGGTGGATTTTATCCTCCCTACACTGGCAGGATAGTTCAGCCCTTGGAGCCTCGTTGGACTCTGTGCAGTTGGAGCTGCGGAGTGCCTGTCCCAGAGTGGGTGTGTGTCCCTGAGCTGAGTGAGTGCCTGTCCCAGAGCGGGTGTGTGTCCCACAGCTCTGAGTGCCTGTCCCAGAATGGATGTGTTTCCCACAGCTCTGAGTGCCTGTCCCAGAGTGGGTGTGTGTCCCACAGCTCTGAGTGCCTGTCCCAGAGTGGGTGTGTGTCCCAGAGCTCTGAGTGACTGTCCCAGAG